>OU612044.1:152753356-153308356 GCA_914767935.1 Coremacera marginata
AAGAAGTACAGAAATTTAAAGAAGAATTAAAGAAGCCTGCTTAAATGGCTTGCAAGAATTCATTTCGTCGACTAAGTTGACACAATTGCCCTCTTTTCTAACGTAAAGTTTTAACGCATTATGTGATTTAGTTTATTTCAGTTCATGTCAAATGTATTTTGCGATTTTAATAATAAATAAAACTATCGAACGTAGAACTTGAGTCAAATTTGGTATTGTAAATTACAGAAGGACAGTGAATTGACTTTATCAAAAACACGTGCATATGAGTGGTACAGTGCATTCAAAAGTGATCGGGATATGATGGAAGATTTGCCTTGCTCTATTCGGTCATCAACGTCTTTAACTGTTACATCAGTAAACGTAATTAACATGAATAAAGTGAAAGAAATAGTGACGGAAAATCATCATTTCAATTTGAGAGAGATGAATCAATTTTGTGCCACTGAACACGATTGTTTGACATGAAACGCTTTTCCGCTCGAATAGTTTCGAAAGATTAGTCACACTTTATGGTTTTTATCAACGACTTTTTGTCGATAACTAACAACCCAATTCAATCGTTTGCGTATGATAGCAGCATTTGCCACTTATATTTAAAAAAAAAACGCGCGAACTCTATAGATTTAGAAGAAGAGGCAACTTATGAATGACACACTTAATAGTGACTTGGAAATAATCTTCGAGTGGGTTCCTGGAATAGAATTTAATGCTAGCAAGGTCCAGTGTTATCTGTTAACCCACAAGCGAATCAATTGCCCCTTAGCTTCTCTCAATATGAACGGTGTAGATCTTTTGGAGTCAGATGCTCTTAACATTCTAGGCATATCAATACAATTAGATCTGCGGTGAAATGATCACATTTTTGATGTGTCAAAAGAAGCATCCAAGTGCCTTGATTTTTTAAAACGGTTTAAGAAATACTTCACTCCATCTGATTTTCGTTTGATCTTTACCTCATATATTAGGCCAAAAATGGAGTACCATTCACTCAGTTTGGCAAGGGCTTAAAAATCATATTTGGATCTTATGGACCGGATTCAACGACGTTCGATATATTCGATAGGGATAAAAATATTTCATCTTCTCTCAACTCTCTTCCCCATTCACTAGTTTGGCAGGGGCTTCAAAATCATAATTGGAGCTTATGGACCGGATTTAACGACTTACGATATATTCGATAGGGATAAAAATATTTCATCTTCTCTCAACTCTCTTGGGCATCGTCGCAATTTTGGTTGCCTAAGCCTTCTGTACAGGTAATACCATGGGGAGTGTCCAAAGGATACATGGCCTGAAGCATCCAGCTCGTAGGTTTTCTAAATCCACTCGGGCAGCTCTCCAAGACCATTCCTTAACCATTGCCTCTTTGCCCAATAGAATATCGAGTCACCGAGATGATTCGTTCATCAGTCGCTTAGTAGGTTTCTGGAACAATCTCCCTGCGAGCATGTTGATCGGCAGTTTTAATCCGTGTAAATTTAAGTCAAATCTTCACCGACACCACTCCATCTTTCCACCCTTCAGCTAACTGTCATCCGCCTTCCGAGTCAACACAAAGTTTTCGCATTTATAGGGGGCATCCCCTGAGTGATGGTTAAATCTAAAAAAAAAAAAGAAATAAGGCTGTCATTGTGAACGAATATGTGACCAAAACTCAGCAAATATTATTGAACAAACACCACATTCATCTGATATAGGTCAGGCTGATTTCTTTCTATAGTTCTCAAATTTCAACTTTGAGGCACCCGTTTTCAGTTGAATAGAAAGCATAAAATAGAATTCGCGACGAGAACTGAAGTCGATTCCGTAAAATGGGCTTGGAAAATATTTTGATGATTGGCTTTTTCGTTGGCGTAAGTACATAAAATTATTGCAATACTAGGAAATTTTAACTGAATTATTATTACCTTGTGAAGATTAAAAGTTCATTTTGACCTGCAATAGCTCAAACTACAATGTTTTTCTTTTCAAAGTTGATGGACCCCCTATTAATGGAATCAAAAATTTCTGTTTAGTGCCTATAAATTACAGACATTCTATTTAAAACTGACACGTATCAGTCATACGTGTTGATCACCTACGATTTTGCTTGAACTTTCCCTAAGTCTTCTTATGAAATAAGAACATATTGCTTTCAAAATTCTGATATGTTTTTATAGATGTATTTTGTTAAAAAATTTTTGACGTAGAATTACATCATTCTCGGGGGCGATCAAAAATCGTTTTAATGTCACACTTTGAGCGTTTAGAGTATGTGTCTTTTTTTTTTGCTTGTGACGTCATTTCATCGTAATACGAGTAATACAATTTCTGAGGCACCAAAAAAATATTCGGCGGGCAAGATTACTCGAAACTCCGATTGACTTGAAATTTTTTGTAGACCTTAAACAACATATTTACCAGGGATTGAAAGCAGATTTTGTTATTTTTCAAGGTCTACAAAATCGTAAACACCTTTTTTTACCCTCAAATAATAAGAATTTTCTTAAATTTTGACTTTCGCTAGCCACCATGTTCTATAAATCAAAAATTTTTAATTTTTAGCAGAATTTTTTTTTAAGATTTTTCAAAAATTTTTTAAATCCATATCCTTAACCGTTATTTCCTAATCCTCTCGTAAAACGCACTTAAATTTTTCATAAAAATTAATATTTCATCCTTTAAGATAGAGCAAAAGAGGCTTCATCTTTCAGTCACAGAGGCCACTATAGTGGCACCCTACTTTTTTTAGGTACACTACCATATGCTTACTAGAAGTGTTAAGAGAAATAATGGAAACGAACTGCCGAAGACCAGCCATTCTTCACCATGACTTTGTGAGCTTTCACACACTTTGGCTCAAAGAAAGTTTTTGAGCACTTTAAGCATCGAATTAATTGGTCATCTGCCGTACGGCCTTGATTTGGCACCCAATGACTAGTTTTTATTCCCGCTAATAAATAAAAGTTGTGAGGTCAACTTCTCAATTATTCTTGCTTCGGGTTTCGTCCTACCTCATCAGCTCTCGCCAGGCGCCTCTGCTTTGCGCGCGCCTTCTCCAATCGAATACACCAATTGCGGTTAGGGCGTCCTCGGCCTGGTCCATAGTCTTCCTCGTCGTCGTCGACTAACAACCCTCGCCTCGAGCATCTTTTTTGCTGGAGCTTCGTCGTCCAAGCAATGGACATAGACCAGCCAGCGTAGTCGCTGCACAGCTATACACTGAACTACGTAAATGTCTTCGTAGAACTGATACAGCTCGTGGTTCATTCGGATCAGCGGAGAGGTTTTCTCTCTATCACCCCTAGAGCAGATGTGTCAGTTTGCTAAACTAGCCATGCCTCAGCGCCATAGAGAAGCACAGGTAGAACGAGCGTCTTGTAGAGTGTTCGTTTTGTCGATCGAGAGAGGGCTCTGGATTTTAGTTACTTACTGAGTCCGTAGTATCACCTATCAGCAATTGTTGTTATTTGCCTTATCTCTAGGCTTTATCTCAATTATTCAGTTGTAGGAATAAAAACACAAATAATAAAATAAATTTTTTGATGGTTTTCAATTTCTCCAATATCTATTTTTAATATATATCATATAAAGTTTTCCTTTATAACCTCAACTTGAAACATATTCAAATTCCATATAATTCATATTAGGTGTGTTTCCGTACTCACACTGTGTAACTTGTGGAACACTATTTTCTGTTTCCGTACTTTCTGTGTTTAAAATGGGAGAAGAAGAATAAGCATAAAACCGCTCTCTCGAGCACACATAGTACACAAAGAGTGCTAGAACTCAAGACTCCGAGTAAAGTAAGAACAAGCATCAAGAAGAACAGGCATCAACTTCACAAGCAAATTGACGATTATTTTAATTGGCGCAATTTACGTTTGACATGTCTGCAGTCAAAATCAGCTGTTTTGTGCTTGAAACTTACTAGAAGCTGTTTCCGTACTTTTGCAACTATTCTCACATTTCATTTTTACTCTCTCAGTTTGAACTTACACAAATCTTACACAGTGTAGAGTACGGAAACACTCCTATTATGTGATAAATCCCATTTTTGTTCTAAAAAATTTTAAAAAATTATGATACATAATGGCTTCTTCTTGTATTCCTATCCAATAAATCGTTTCGTTCAAAACAGTGTTCGTTTGTGTTTTTGAAATTTGTATTTCGAACAGAATCAAACAACGATAACAGCTGATCAGCCAGTGAACGATGCCGTAGTACAGTTACATATTTGCAATATGTATTTCTAACGATCACTGAAATCACGAATCCGAAAGTCAAACGAACACTTTTATGTTATCGTTGTGGTTGCAATCGTTAATAGAATGGTTAAAAAAATGGAAAATTCTAATCCTACAGTGTCTGAAGACTGTGAAGCATTTGAAATACATAAAATAAAAATAAAAACTGCAATAGCTGCATACATTTTATTTTGATGTGTCAAAAGCAATCACTCAATCACTAAAAACAATAATAATGAAAAACAAATCCGCAAACATCTTAATTGCTCAAAGTTATTTATTGAATACACAAACCGAACAAAAGCACTGTCAACATATAAGAAACAAAGCAATTTATTTAAAAAATCTTTGAAGTAAGTAGACAAAATACAGAAAACTTCCATAGTGTTTGATATGGCAGCGCCACATTTGACAACTGCTTGGGTATAACAGTTTGAGCGTACATATCAAACAAAAGCTTGTCGAATGAACTAATGATAAGCTTCGTTCGAAATACATATTTTGGTTTGAATTAAACATCGTTTGCATAGTCATCGTTCGTTGAATGCTTCGTTAGGAATTCAAAATGAGGCTATAAGTGTGTATAAAGGCCCAACCAAAATAGACGAAACGAGACGATTGCAACTTGCCGAACGTCTGACGAGTTGAGACGCTAGCAGTTCGGTTCTTACGGAACAAAACGTATGGACAAGCTGTTTCATTCAGCTTCGTTAAATTACGTTTGCTTATTTTGGGCAACAACAATGAATTGCATTAAAGCGAACATTTTCGTCTCTACTCTTTACGGAGCAATTCGTCTATTTTGGTTGGGCCTTAAGGCAACGGTTATGCTCGATAGTAAGGTTAGGTTATTAAATGTAGAGGCGGCAGCCGATGTATACAAAGATATATAGCAACTCACTTAAACCAAATAGAACCATAACCACATCTAGCTCTTAATAAAACCTATAAGCCGTTATTTACAATACTGGAATTAAACGTTTTAACCCAAATTATATATTTTTTCTTTTCTTTCAGGTATGTTTGAAATCAACTTTTGACTTCGAGGTAAATATATTCTCAATAGTTTTGTTTACCTTCATAATAATATTTATGTATTTTGATTTCATATAATCAACCAAAGAAATCTTTTAAATTGAGAGTGCACCTTCAAATATTTTAAACAAAAAATGTTTTACTACAACTAAATTTTGGACTGATAACAGTAATTGTTATAATCCTTTTTTACATTACAGTTACATTAATCGCAATCGTTAATTTTTATAGTTTATGATCACTGTAATCATAATGAGAAAGGAATTGTAATCGCTTCATACCCAGCTCTGATGTACATATTTAGTAAAAAGGGGTTCCTTAAAAGAAAAAAAAAAAATAGAAATTATATATAAAATTTAACTCGTACCTATTTCTGAAAATATAATTATTTCTCTCGATTATTAAAGCATATTTTTGACTCCAAAAAAAAAGAACCCCGAAAGTTTTGAAACCAAAAACACAATTGATGACATGTTAACACTTAAGACAACAACACCCAAGAATGTGTTATTGAAAATAATCAATATTCATATTATGCGATGTCAAAAGTCTCAATCATGGTCAAAACATAGATTTAGAAAAACAAACAAAAAGTTATACAAACTTTGAACCGAAATAAACTTTTCTATTCTAAGCTTTATGAAAAGTTTTTTGACGAAGGATTTTCTTCTTGGTATGCTGTTAGTTTGAATAAACATGGAAATTAAAATTTTTGCAGTTTGGTTTATGAGTGGCTAGGCAAGGAAATGAAAGAATAAGGAGAAAGTTTTTTGGGAAAATAATTTTTGTTTAATCCTTAGGCGAAAATTGCGGATAAGAAGTTTATAATAGAAGAATATTATTCTATTAAGGTGTTTAATCTTAGAATTATTAACTTGTGAAATTCGTATGAAATATCAACATTTATGAAGTTGATTGTTTTGTGAATAAGCCGAAAGTTTTGCGTAAGCCAATAACCACAAAATAAACACATTTGAGCTCAAATAAGTATAAGATTATTAATTAAATTTTTCATGTTTACAAAAATATGAGTTCTGTCAACTTATTTTTGGACATACAACTTCAAGCTTTGAGCATATAAACTTAATTGTCGGTACGTAAAGCTTAGTTAAATAAAATTAGTTTAATTTTTGGTATCCTTACTATTGTTATTATGTTTTTTTATTATGTTCATATACCTCAAGATTTGCTCATCTGAATCAACGAATTTACCCACAACAGCACAGATGTATATTAAATCATCGTAAAACATGATAAAGACTGCAATTAAATACCATATATACACAAGACATTCTAGAATAATTTACCCAGCAAACCACAGAATGGAAACTAATTTGTGTTATATAATGAAAAAATCTCGATACTATTTTCGATTTTTATATTCTCACGCGTATTGCGTCACGGGTATATTAACTTTGTCACCTTATTTTTAAGGCACATAAAATGGCGTGGCAGGTATAGAAAGGTCAGCATCACTACCTGATTCGATTTAGCCATATCCGACTCTCTGTGCCTCTGTGATCATAATAACAGCCTTAATTTAGAGCTATTGTGATGAAATTCAATATATTATTTTAAATATTCAAAATTGAGACAAATTGGATGCAAATCATGCCAACTTCTCATACAAAGAGTTTATATTTAAGCTTTGAAGTCACTTAAAATTCTATAAAAATTCATGAAATGTCTTCATATATTAAACTTACGTTTTGATTTTCCAAAATCAGATTAAAACCACGCCCATCTCTCATACAAAATGACTTCATCCAAAACTAAAAAGTCTTTTAAAATTCGACAAAGTTCAATTAAGTGGCTTATAATGAAGAATATAAGCTCCGCTTTTTCAATAAAAACCCTGATTATGAAGTTTGGCAAATTTGCATTTTTTAAGCGTAGACTCTTAAAACTCAAAAAAAATTTTGATATATAATAAAAAAATCTCATTTTGAAATATCACATAATATAATAAAATTCTCGCATACTTTCCATACGAAATGACGTCATTAAAATTGTAAAATCCCTTCAAATTGAAATGACAAAAGTCAATTTACTGGGTTGAGATGTAGCATATAAGCCTCGTTTTCAAATATGAAATCTTAATAACAAATAAGGCAAAATCTAAAGAAAATCACGCAGAAAAGTTTTCCCCCATGATAAAGGGTGGTTAAATTTTAAAGGCCGATGTTGATTTTCAATAAAACACAAATTTTTGAGGTAATTATTGTCATTTCTTTTCATTATGATAATATCGGTATAGGTCAATTATGTATGGAGCAAAACATCGGTCAAATGGCCACCGCGACCTCGGCGGCACACCTCCATCCGATGGTCCAAATTTTCGATGACGCTGAGGCATAAGTGAGGTTCTATGCCGTTAATGTGCCGAATTATCTCATTCTTTAGCTCTTGAATTGTTGCTGGCTTGTCGACGTACACAGTTTCTTTCAAATAACCCCAAAGAAAGAAGTCCAACGGTGTCAAATCACATGATTCTGGCGGCCAATTGACATCGCCACCACTTGAGATAACACGGCCATTGAATTTGTCGCGCAAAAGAGGCATTGTTTCGTTAGCTGTGTGGCAAGTGGCACCGTCCTATTGAAACCACATATCGTCCACATCCATATCTTCCAATTCGGGCCATAAAAAGTTCATTATCATCTCACGATAGCGCACACCATTCACAGTAACTGTCTGACCGGCCTCATTTCGGAAAAAATACGGCCCGATGATGCCGCCAGCCCATATACCGCACCAAACATTCACTCTTTGTGGGTGCATTGGTTTTTCGACAATCACTCTTGGATTATCATTCGCTCAAATGCGGCAATTCTGCTTATTGACGAATCCACTGAGGTGAAAATGTGCCTCATCACTGAAGATGATTTTCTTCGAAAATTGATCATCCACTGTTGCCATTTCTTGCCACCATTCTGACCATTGGCGACACTTGAAATGTTCAAGAGGCTTTAGTTCTTGAGTCAATTGCACCTTGTAAGCGTGTAAATGCAAGTCTTTATGCGTAATGTTCATCAACGACGACCCTGAGAGGTGCAATTGTTGGGCTCGACGACGAGTTGAGGTAGATGGCTCTTCAGCCACATTATCGCGAACAGCAGCAATATTTTCTGCAGTACGAGCTGTACGAGCATGCACTGGTGTTTTCACATCTCCTAGAGACTCGGTTTGCTCAAATTTTTGCACGATTTTTCCGATTGTACGCACATTTGGACGATTAAATTGACCGAAAAAATCACGAAGTGCACGATATGCATTTTGATTTGAACGCCCATTTTTATAATAAGCCTGAATAACTTTAACGCGTTGCTCGATTGTGTATCTTTCCGTGATTCGAATTGAGTTAATCTGAAATTGAGAAATGTCAAATGAAATGCAGAAAAAAACTTGACGTTTAGGTGTGGTTCACATTCAACATCGGCCCTTAAAATTTAATTGCTAAACAAAAAATTATATTGCATTTAAATTATGCGTTTAATCTTGGTGTCATTACAATATTAATTGGGTCTTCTCATTGAGCAACTTTTTTTTTCAACTTTTTTTTTTGCATTTATTTATAGCTTGGGTAGTTGTGAATATGCCCCTAAAAGGATTTTTAGGCCTTTTTGTGAAGCAAGGTCTGATGGGCAAGAAGGTGATGGAGGTAATAAAACCAGCTTACGAAGCGCTGTCGGCAGATAATTTGCTTGAAAGATGCCTTGGATCTGAAACTCAGAATTCCAATGAGTCCTACAATTCTGTTCTTTGGTCACTTTCGCCCAAACACATCAACTCAGGCGCACGCACCATCGAAGTGGCCAATTTCATTGCAACGTGCCTCTTCAACGACGGTTTTATACCCATACTTAAAATTATGGGCTTGATGGGTATTGCGATTGGCAAAAACGCATACGAATACGCACTATCTCGCAATGAAGACAGATTGAACCGATCAGAGACTCGAGCTGCGGCATCTTCAAAAGCTGGCAGAACGGCTCGCAGAGCAGAGAGGGCAGCAGAAAGCAGTTTCTACGAAAAAGAGGAAGGTGGCCTGTACGGAGCTGGCATCGCCGACTAATATTTGTAAGTAAAAATTGTCAGCTCTTTAAAACTGCATTTAAACATTTTTGATTTTTTTTTTTTTTCCCCAAAAAAATTACTTCAAACTTTAAACGCGTTTATCTTGAACCCACGTTTTTCGAACTGGCGGCCATTATATCTCCAGTTCAACTGAACCGATTTTCATGAAACAAAATGGAATCGACGCAGAATTGTCACCATTCTCTGGTGAACCTCGACCATAATTTTAAAATAATAATTAATATATTTATTTTATTTATAATAAATGATTTCATAATTTTTTACTATTTTTTTTACACTAAGCTACAAAAAAAAAAAAACCCGAAATTGAAATTTTTTTTTTGAATGGCCGCCATTTTGTCAAAAAAAATCACAAAATTAAGTTTGAGGTTCACCCGAGAATTACATCTATACTGATTATAACCCCGTTTTTTTTTTCATTTCAGACGCTCCGGAGACCCGGAATCGTGACCGCCGTGACGACACCTTTTTTTTCACCACCAACTTTGAAGTCTCATTACTTTTTGAACAGCCCACGTATCGAGGCAAAAAAATTTTTTATTTACTTTGAACCTTTTGTAATACACTAAATAAAAAAAGTTTTCAATTATTCTTTGCGTTTTCAAATAAGAATTTTTTAAAAAGGGTCAAAAAAACGGGTTTTGAATGAGAAGACCGCCTTAAGCTTTAAGGGAGTTTCAAGATTATTGTAACACTAGCAGAGTGCCCAACCTTGTTCGGATAGGGTTAATTTGAAATAAATTGAATTAATAGCAAAGAAGGAAAAACTAATAATTAAAAATAAATTTCTACTAAGATAAACTTTTCTTTTTTAAGATTGAATAAACTTTTATAATTTGGATTAACTTACTAATTTTACCATAACTTTGCTATCCGAGTATAAAGTCAATAAGATTTGTTTTTATGTTTCATCAAAGTGTAATATTAAAAAAAATAATAGATATAATTCAAATCTAATAAGAGTCACATATATAAATATGAAAGAAATGTTTTGTAAACACAATTTTATTCTAAGAATTTTATCAACATTGAATACTTGTAATGCAAAAGGTAATACATGTTATGTAAGTTTTGCAAATTTTTATTAATTTCTTTTTGAATTATTAATGCTTGAGAATTAGTTAAGTTTCTGCGTAAAATCATACACTAAAACAAATTTTAGCACTTTTGCACTTTTAAAATTTTTATTAAAAAATTAATATTCTAAACTTTTAAATAGATTTACATATAGGTATCACGCTGAAAAAGTTTGTAAATACTCAGTTGACATCGCTTTGGTTTCATATTAATTACTTATCTTTGACCAGTTGCAAATTATTTTAACACTTTTCTGCTTTGTTTTTTAATATAAAATCACATCAAAATTAAAATAAATTTTTACACTTCACGCTTTTATAAGTTTTAAGTTAAAATATTTAAATATTTCAAGAAGGTAAAAAAAGTTTTTTAAAAATAGTTTCATTCTAAAAAAGTTTCCTACATTGAATACATGAATTTTTATTACATGATTTGTTGAATAACATTTCCTTTTATAGGCGTATGAGCGATCCAATCACACGTATAGACAATTTTTTATTGCTCGAGAGTTAGACACATTAAAATTATGAAATTAAGTCACTGATATTTTGTTTTGACGCATTGCACATTCAAATTAAATATCAACGTCGTAGCTTCATCATTGTAGTTGTAGAATTTGATTCTTGTGGTCGTGGATTAGGTTCAGCACCGCCCAATTTTTGTCAATGTTTTGTTTTGATACATTGCACCTTCACACCTTAATCATTTTACCTTGTCTACCTCTCGAGCAATAAAAAGTGCTGTATTGTGGGTGTCGACAACTGATTTGACCTATCTGCCCACTTACTTTTTGTTCGTCAAGGATATGGGTGGCGCAGGAGTGGTATGCCTATTTTTAATATAATTGTTGAGCAATTCTATGAGCATTTCAACTAAATTGAACATTTCTGTAAGCAGCATGCTTCGATTTTGTGTGAATTGTTGGCGAAAGAAAGGGGCGTGGTAAAACTTATATAACCCATGCTCAGCGCTGTAATGTAAGAAATCGTTTGCTATAAGTTTTATGAAAATCCATCAAGTAGCTTAGAAGCCTATTGTCTATATACATACAAACAAACACATATATAATATACAGGGTGTCCCGCAATTGAGTGCAACTATCTGAAAGGTTATGTCTAGCTGAGCAAAAAATCGTATGGGAGGGGGGGAGGGGGGGGGGGGGGCGGCGAGTCTATTCTCACACTCTTCGGAGGTTAATTAATATTTCATGACTTTGATTCACGTTATTGTTTCTAGCAGAACAACTAACTTACATAAAACTCATTATAGCTCATTTCAAAGGCAATGAAATCACCTTTCAAACGGTATATCAACAGAACCCACTAGCCAAAAAAAATAAGAAAGTTGGCTGTACTAAAAAAATTATACTTATTTGAAAATAGTGATAAATAATGACATTACAATTACAATAGTTCAAAAAGTAAAATAAAATAAAATCACAGAATAATTAGGTAGGTATACATAAAAGAAAAAAAAATAAAATATTTTTTAATTGTTTTGGTTAACCTCTTCTTTAAGCAATTATAAAGTAGTGCTTACAGCAGGCCTCTTTAAAGCAAGGAAAGTGGAAGGCTTGGAAAATTTGGACATTTCATATAAAAAAGTATATGGGCTTGGATATGAGCGTGGAAGGACTACGAAATATATCAGAAGCCCTGCTAGTAGCACTTCGAAGCCCTGCTTTTGCCCGCAGGGTTATTTTAACGCATATAATGCACTTTATAGGATTATGAACCCTATAGGAACAAGCTAACTTGTTTTTAAAAACAACTAATTAAAAAACTAATTTAAAATAAACTAGAATATGAAGTACTTTGATTTATATTAAGGCGGCATCCACTTCAATTCTAAATAGTTTTTATTGCATTATATATGATGTAATTGAAATACTACTTAAAAACAAGTGGTTGATAAACTACTTTGAATTATATTAAGTTTGTTATTTAACTAAAATAAGGTTTTAGGCTTCACTAAAATTTTGTTTCAAAAAGACATATTTTTTTATTTACGACATTGGCTTGTGTTAAATAACAGGCGCAGTATCCATACAATTCCGATTAATTGGATCGGCACCTTCGCTCATGTACCCGGGCGGTAGCGTGCCCGTTTTTGGAAACTGCTTCCGTGGTACGCATGCTCACATATAAGCGCAGAGTTCCTCTAGCTTCTGAAACTATCACCTGTTGGAAGCAGAAAAAGTCCAATGAAGAAAAGAATAATGAAATTATATCTACCCTCGCAGCGTACTTCTGTTGCGCTCCTTGAATGTAATTACTAGACCTTTTATGAATTAACTGGCAATGAATCACTTTTGAATTATTTTAAAATCAATTAAGACACCACAAAGAATGACATTTCACAATTTTCAATTAAAAAACTCTGATCACTTTTAACTTTGTTTACATTTTGATTTCAGATTTTATATATCAGAATTTATTTGTGTCGATCAGGCATGATTTTTTTGGCATGATTTATGTATTTTTCAAAACAGTCAAATAAATGATCTCTTTGATGTATAGAAATTTAATATGTTTATTCTTTTAAATTCATCTTCAGTAAGTGGAATGTTGAATAGTTTTCAATTGGTTATTGTAATTAAAAAATAATTTAAATGTAACTTATTTAACAAGTAGTTGAAAATATATGCAGACGAAAGTCAATTTTCTTATTTAGCGGACATGTTTGTTTGTTCGTTGTATGGAAAAAAGTCAGAATTTCAATTAGTTGTGGTTGACATAAAACTAATTTTCAAATACTTTTAAATTAGTTGATTTTCCTACAGGTAACATAAAGAGTGAAAGGCAAAAAAAAAAAAAAAATTAAGAGAGCAATGCTTAAAGTATGTGCAGTGGAAAAGTTGGTAGTATATTCAATTTTCAGCTTAACTGTCTCTGTGTTTGGTTATGTTTTTAGATTGAATTCTTATATGTATTGAATATGTGTGTAGTATAAAAACGCATAAAAAAACATATAAAATATATGTAGTATAATTTTTTTAGTACAGCCAACTTTTTATTTTTTAAGATATGTTTATGTTTAGGGTGTCATTGCAAAGAAAATTAAATTAATTACAAAATTTATCCTAAAAAATTCATTTATTACTCGAAATTCTGAGAAATTTGCACTCAAAATTGAAATTTGGTAGTTTCAATCGAATGATTTCATCTTCACACGAGCACAGCTCGGTAACGGTTAAGTTGGTGGGGTTTGTTGATCTGCCGTTAGAGAGGTAATTTTATTGTCCTTATAATGAGCTATCAAAATAAGTTTTTTTTCTGCTAGAAACAATAACGTAAGCCAAAGTCGTGAAATATTATATTAATATTAATTAACCCTGTAGCTCCTAAGAATGTGAAAAGAGAGCTTCCCCTCCCATACATTTTTTTGCTCAGCTCGACATAACCTTTCAGCTCCGTAAATGCCCTGTAGGAAAATCAACTAATTTAAAAGTAGTTGATACTTAGGGTGCCTTTTATATTTCGGGATTTGGCAACCCTGGTGTTGCAATCTGTCAACTGAAAGCTCTATCGCAAAGTTTGACATTTGTTGGCTTATACGTACTCAGAACGTTTTGACATACGAGCGCTATTTGTGTTGTTTATAGTAACTTAAAAGATTCATCTCGGTCTAAAAATGGAATTAAATCGTGAACATTTTCGTGCGATTATTTTTTACAATTTTCGACGTGAATTAACACAGCAACAGTGCATGGATGAACTTAATTCAATTTTTGGCGATAAAGCTCCATCAAGGACCAGAGTTTATCGATGGTATGGTGAATTCAATCGTGGTCGTAGTTCACTCCAAGACGAATTTCGTGAAGGTCGTCCGACATCAGCTGTTGTTCCAAAACCATTGATGCTGTGCGTGAACTGATATTGCAAGATCGTCATGTTACCTATCGTGAGATTGAGGCAACCTTAGGCATAAGTGGGACCAGCATACATTCAATATTGCATAAGCATTTGACTGTCAAAAAAATTTGTTCGCGTTGGATCCCACACAATTTGTCAATCGCTCAAAAAAAGGCTCGTGTCGATTGGTCGAAGGAAATGCTCAAAAAATACGATCGCGGTGCTTCGAAACACGTCTATGACATCGTGACAGGTGATGAATCGTGGATTTACGCGTATGAGCCCGAAAGTAAACAGCAGTCGACTGTATGGGTGTTTCAAGATGAGCCAAATCCAACAAAAGTTGTTCGCGCACGAAGCACTTCCAAGCAAATGGTCGCCTGTTTTTTCGGAAAATATGGACATGTCGCAACAGTACCACTAGAACAACGCAGAACAGTCAACTCTGAGTGGTACACAACCATTTGTTTGCCAGTTGTCTTCCAAAAAATCAGGAAAACCAACCGCCGAAGACGGATCACTCTTCACCACGACAATGCGAGCTCTCACACATCGGCTCAAACAACTGCATTTTTGAGCACCCAAAACATCGATTTGATGGGTCATCCGCCGTATAGTCCTGACTTGGCACCGAATGACTTCTTTTTATTCCCAACCGTGAAGAATAAACCGCGTGGACAACGCTTTTCGACGCCCGAAGAAGCGGTTGCGGCATTCAGAATGCATGTTTTGGAGATACCTCAATCAGAGTGGCAAAAGTGCTTCGACAATTGGTTCAAACGCATGCAAAAGTGTATAGATCTTAATGGAGAATATTTTGAAAAACAATAAAGTGATTTTCGATGATTAATATTTGTTTTTGTTCTCTAATCCCGAAATATAAAAGGCACCCCTCATATACCTCAATTATATGAGCATCATGCATCTTTCTTCTCTGCACACTAAATGCCGACTTGATTCACGCTTTCTACATATACCCTGTAGGAAAAGCAACTAATTTAAAAGTAGTTGATAAAGTAGTTTTTTGTCAACCACAACTAGTTGAAATTCTGACTTTTTTCCATAGAACGAACTAACTTATTTTGTATGGTGATGTCCGCTAAATAAGTCAATTGACTTTCGTCTGCATATATTTTCAACTACTTGTTAAATTAGTTACATTTAAATTATTTCTTTAATTACTTTTAAATAACCAATTGAAAACTATTACTGATGGCCTAAAGTTAATAATATTTGATGAAATAACATGGTTAAATATATATAAACTTGTATTCTTATAAAAATTTGCAATTTAAACATGTCAATATCAGAGTAGTTGCCGCCTTAATATAATTAAAAGTAGTTCATATACTGGTTTATTTTAAATTAGTTTTTTAATTAGTTGTTTTTAAAAACAAGTTAGTTTTTTCCTATAGGGTAGTTGCACTCAATTGCGGGACACCCTGTTGAATGGAATTACATTCAAATTAAATCGAAATTATAAAGAGCAGCCTTTTCTCTAAATCAATATTATTTCATCATAAAAATCTTTAAAAACTGCAATTATCTCCTTTACAATATCATCTGGATATTAAAACGATATCTCTTGGCTTGCTGGGTTAAAACTGAGCGCATTTTGCTGTCTAGAATGAACTGTGTGTAGAGTATGAGAGTAAATGTGTTTGGGTGTGTGTGTGTGTGTGTTATTGTGTGCTTTTGTTTATTTATTATCTCTGCAATGAAAATTAAATTTATTTCTGTCATTTATTGAACTAATAAACGTTATAAAATCCTTAAAATTTTAATGAATATCATTTATTATTGGCATTTTAACATGATGTGCGGATTTTCTAAAAGAAGGATTTAATAAAAACTATTATGTTTCCAATTGAGCCATCTGTGACACTCTAATTGGGCTTGTTTTTACAGAACTACAATAAAATTAAAACAAAAAAATTGGGTAAATATTAGTTGGCAATTATTTAATGATTGAAAAGTATATTTATGGGAAATATTTAATATCTTCAAGAATAATTCTCTTGTGCTGCATATATTTTTTTTTTTTTTTTGAGCTGACTTGAGATGTTTTTTGACAGCAAGCTGACATAAAACAGCAGCAACAATATTAAAGGTTATTGCCATGGTGACTCAGGAAAAAGTATCTCTGAGCTCCCTTTGTAGAGCATAGTAAGCTTATCAGCATGATACTTAGATATGTAGATATATTGAAAAATATGCAGTTAAGTGAGCTTAAGAAAAAAAAAAAAAAAAACAATTGGAAACACAAAAGACACTCAATAAGGGACTTTTGTGATTTCATAAATTGATGTAGCTTATAAAAGTTAACTTAATAATAAATAAAATCTGGCAAAAATTTTACTGTTTTTTATTAAATTAAATTAAATGAAATTATAATTTAAAACAACTTTATAGGGGCTTACGTAGCATTTTTTTTTTATGTGAGGCATATGCATTTCTTTCCAGTTCATCAAATAAAACTGTCTACAATAAAAATTTATTCAATTTAAATAAAAAAGAAAGTTATAAGAAGAAATATTGCTACCAATCAGTTTTACTTACAAAAGCAGATCAAAAGTGATTTATGCTCTTTTTTTTCATACTATTTTTATATACAGTGGGTGGCCAAATTGTTAGGGACAGTACGCAGATTTTAAAATTTTCTAGCTTAGCTGATTTTTTCAGGCAAATTAATGGTTTTAGGTCTTTTATGTATTTTTTATTTGTATCTGTGGTCTATTGTGATCATAAAAACAACAAAAAATTTAGGAAAAACTGTTTATTATTTTTCATAAAAGCAATATTTAAATATAACAATATAAAGTGTTAGTACTTAGTGATCCCACCTTTAGCTGCAATAAGAGCTTCTAGGCGTCGAGGCATGCTCTCTATACATGTTTTTGCATTTTTTTGGAGATCAGAGTTGTGGTGCCATTCGCTGATCAGAGTTTCAATCAACTGGCGCTTGTTGGTGATCATTTTTTTCGCAATCGCCCGTTTGGTGAGCTCCCACATGTTTTCAATGGGGTTCATGTCCGGTGAATTCCCTGGCCAAGGCAAAACTGCAATGTTTTTTTCTGCCAGGAATGCAGTAACACTCCTGGCTTTGTGGCAAGGTGCCGAATCGTGCATAAAAATGTACTCATCGTTGTCAGAGAACCATTCATTAAGCTGCGGCAGTAGCCGGGTTTCCAGAACTCGTTTGTACTGGTCTTGTTTCATCGTCCCTTCCACGATGTATAGGCGTCCCATGCCTTTGGCTGAGATGACAGACCACACCATAACACTAACCGGATGTTTAACCCTCTCCACAAGGCAATCCGAATTGTATTTTCTCCAGGGCGTCGTCTGACAAAAGAACTTTTGTCAACCAAAATTTGAAACGTTGACTCGTCGGAGAAACACACCTGTAAAAGATTACAATTAACAAAAGAAAATCATTAATGATGCATCGTACTATTTAAGAAAAATGTATTTACTCGACTCCAATCTGCCACAGTCATATATCGATGTTGTCTGGCCCATTGCAGTCGTTTCTTTTTCATAGCCTCGGTTAGGCGTGGTTTTATGGTGGGCCGACGACCTATCAGATTCTCTTTGGCTAACCGCCTCCGGACTGTTCTGGCCAAAACTTTTACACCTTCGTTGTTTATCATCGTAGTGAGACTGGCAACACTCTTTTTCCGATTTTCTAAACAGATGTCTCTGATTCTTCGATCAGCACGAGCAGTTGTAACCCTTTTCCTGCCACATTTTCCTACACGGTCTGCTTCGAGATTTACATTTTTATCAATTTTTATTTTAATTCGATTGACAACAGACTTTGAAACCCCTGCAATAGTTGCCATCTCTCTCTGTGAATGTGTGGAGTGCACTAGCAACGTGTGGATTTCCCTACATTTTCTTGGAGAAGTGTCCGAAGCCTTGCCCATTCTACAAAGGAGGAAGTTTAAAGTTTTCGCACCAAATCGTTAAGAAAATGTTAATTCACAGATAAAACTTTTAAAAAAGTATTGTTATAAGAACCATTACTTACTTTTTAAATTTTTAAGACGTGAAAACTGGAAAAAAATAATAAGGCTGTGTTAAACACGACAATACAGCAAACCGCACTTTTTTTAAATCATAACCGAATAAGAAGAAACATTAGATAATTAACAAATGAAGCATGCTCCCAGTGCTGCCACTTACCAAAAACAATAATTATGATACCAGTAGCAATAAAAAATAAAACAAACCTTTAAAAACTACTTTGGTAGCTCAAACAGTTGCTTAAAACAAGAAAATTAATAAAAGTGAGCAGTGTCCCTAATAATTTGGCCACCCACTGTATATATTTTTTTTATTGCTAATCTAAATTTTGTATTATATGCATATGCTTATTTTTTGCAACTTTAGCAACAGTCTATTATGCGCTTTATTATTTTGACAAAAACATAATATGTCAGAATTTAGCTAATAATACTTGTTTCATAAGATTTCTTTTGGCTTTTTTGCTGCTTAATATTTTGTAGCTAAACGCACTTTATATATTTTTGCCATAAAAATACTTATGCTCAGTAGTATTGTTGCTCGTTTTCATGGCACGTGACAACGTTTATTGCGTAGAAATATTTTTATTATCGTTGTCTTAAGCTTGATGTTGTCATGAACAAGCAAAACGTTTCAAAATAAAATAAATGAGTTCCACTTTGTGACAATTTTGATGGTATTTGCCATATTATATATTAAGTGAATTATAAAAATAAGGAAATTGTTAAAGTTTTCATAAAATTTTGAAACATTAAAAAGCCTTAAATTTATCATAACATGTTTTTTTCCAAGTCACTGTGAATCTCAATGTTATAAATCACAAAACCACATTTCTAAACTTTTATTAAAATCTCCTTATAATTTTTCTCTTAATAAAACAAGAGTGCGTCCTTCAATTTGTCTAATTAAATCAACTCATATGCTGGTTAAACGCTGCACATGCATACCAGATATTTAATTCAAATAAACTGTCAGAGTTTTGTTTTTCCCAAGAACATCATCTATTGTAACCATAACAACAAACCACAAAAACAAAAACTTATAAAATGAGCTGCAATAACTTTTTCAAGTTAACCGACATAAATGTCAAAAAAACGTCAAAATATATCGCGAATAAAAAAAATAAAAATAATTACGATAGCATCAAAGTAAAACGTTGCAAGAAATTCAAAACTAGGTCAGCGCATTATAAGGAAAACGACTATAATAACAACATCAAAAACAGTTCAAACAGATAGATATATATACAAAGTTGCATGCATGTAAGTTGTTGTTTGTGTATGTATGTGTGTGTGTACTGTTGCATTAAGCAAGGCAGTTTCCTTTAAAAAAACATATTGAGTCCTGAATTTCAAGCAGTTGCACAAAATGGTAAATAGGTGAAAAACTTTCGACTGGTTTTTGAAGTGAAACTTCTTTAGCTACGTATACAATAACATGAAGAATGAGATGGAGGAGGGGGCTAAACAGAATTAATGAAAAGTGGTTTCTATACGAACAACAACAGCAATTCGCCACACTGGCAGTATAAGTCCAAAGGGATTCTTATTTTAAAAATGTTCATATTTCTTTTCCTAGTGAGATTCGAACTCAATACCACTCGATCTTCAGGTGGATTTTCTACTCACTGATCCACTAATTGCTCATATTGTTCCTCTTTTTTGAAGCGAAGCTTCTTACGCCTCGTCCTATGATTTGCTTGAGTGAAATGTCAAAAAAGAAACTTTTTCTTCGACATCATTTTTCTTAGAAATTGAATTGAAATTGGTTTCTTTGTTGCTTGCATTTAATACAAGAAAATTGTTTATCAAAAATATTAAAAACATTTCTTGGCCCAAAGTGGGAATCGAACTTGTAGTCCACTGATTAAGAGTTCTATACACTATCCACCACGACACAAAACTTTGTTAGACAGATTTGTTGATTCAATGAAAACTATAGCAGAAGCTATGCTGCTGTAGATCGTCAAAATTTGATAATAGATAAAGGGTTGTGTTTTGGCTATCCTACAAAACTACAAACGTTTGCTTCTACTTGCGACAAGACGTCATCAGCATCGGTGTGTTTTTGTTTTTAGTTGATGTGAATGCGCGAAGGAAACATCATGTAGCAAGTAAAAGCAAATTTTTGTTATCTTTTGTCACAATCCTCTTATCTTTGAATAGATTATGGTGCTATGCAGCAACATAGCTTCTGTTTTTATTAATATTGAATCAACAGCTCTGCGTAACAAAGTTTTCTTATTGGTGGATAGTGTATTAAACTCTTAATCCTTGGGTACAAGTTCGATTCCTACGGCGAGTAAAGAAATGTTTTTTTAATAATTTGATATTAAATTTTCTTCCTGTGATGGACGCAAGCAAATAAGAAACATCAATTTTAAGAAAACAGGTTGGAATAACGAAATGCAATAAAATTTACTTGTGCTTTCACGTAGAATTACGTCATTCTCGGAGGTTAGTAGGGTGGTTGATTGCGATCAGAAATCGTTTTTATGTCACACTTTGAGATTTCGGTACAGATTTTAAAGTACAGATCGTACAATGTTGATGTAAGCACTTGGTCTGGTTGATCCTCACAGGGAGAAAAAAAAAAATATGTTTGAGCTCTCTAACTTATATTAATTTTACACAATTACACGAAACATAAAGCCAACATTTGATGTTTCTGTAATAGCAAGGACAACAACCAAAGCATAGCACAACACAAGAAAAAGCCCTACATTTACTCTGTTTTATTGTTTCTTTTATTTATTTTAGCTGTGTTGACAGAGAACCCATCTCGAAAATTTACTCAGGCTATAAAGAATTTTTTCAGCTTTTCATAAAAATATTTAGATTTTAATATATTAAATATCATTAAAATATAATTTAATTTTAAAATGGGGGCAAGGCCATAAAAATGAGATTTTATTTTGTAACCTTCCTTTAAATGGCCTTCATCAGAAATTTTTAATGAGGTAATGTTTTTTTTCGAAAAGGTCATATTTTTTTAATATAAAAAACATTATTACTTTTATTATCAGTCCAACAACAAACCATGAAAAATAAAAGAATTCATGTCTGAAACATTTTGTAAGAGCAATACCATAACTAATAGTAGTTGAAATAATTACGATAAAAAGACTTTTTTAATATTTTTCACCATTGTCTTCAAATCTTTATATTTATAAAAATTTTCAGGTGGTGCCCTCCACAATTGGCCGATAATTGGTGAACTCGCTCATATATTTCATATGAAAAATTTTTATTGTTTGTTAAAATGTAAATTTTCAATCTAATTTAGAATATATTTAAGAAAAATACTAATTTCATATTATTCCGAAATATTTATTTCCATTTATTAAACATAAGATTGAATTACATTTATTTTTAACCAACATAAAAATTAATAAGAGCAACAAATGCATTACCAAATATATCAAACAAAAAATTCTACGTCCTTTCTTACTATGTTATCGAAACTGTGTCTTTTTTTAATTTAATTTGTCATTTTAACTTTTTGAATTGAAAAGAAAATTTATTAAATTATAAATAAAAAAAAAACTATTAAATCTATATAACTGCTAAAAAGCTTCGCTTCTCTCGTATGTGTTTTTTTTTCCTTATCTGATGACAGTGGATTGTGTCTTGGCTAATTAATTGTAATGCACAAACCACAAAGAATAATTATAATAACGAAAGTTCAGGGTTGAAACTATCGGTCTACATTTTCAACCTAACTTAAGTTTTTGTGGTTGAAACCAAAGTTTTTTCGTATAAAATTATATTTTCAACTTTAATATTCATATTTCGAAAATTTCCTTGGTTAAAATCAATATACATATATTTGGTTAAATTTCAAAATATATGGATATGACAGATACATTTTTAAATTTTTCCAACTTTAATATTGCTCAACTTTAAATATGGCAGCTAATGTGAAAATTAATGTAGAATCCAAAATCACTGTAACGCTCTTTAAAAAAATTCTGTTAAATTTATTTTGTTCTTTGCAGAAGTGCATATCGCACACTAAATACAAGACAGTCACAACTCAAAATTTTTTAATTTCTAGGTGAAGCAAAAAACAATTTTAGTTTTGAAGGAACTCCATTCAAAGCAATGAGACCAAACCTTTTTTTAAATTTTTAAGAAAGAAGATGTGTACAAAATGTATTTGATGTGTTAGAGTCAATGTATATGATCACTACGAAAAGTTTTACATTAAAAAGTTAAAATTTGTAAATTTTTAGTTGTGACTGTTTCGTATTTAGTGTGCGATATGACTTTTGTCTTGAGTGTTATGCCTCTAAAAAGTGTTTAAGTCTATTTAAAATTTCTGAATTTTAGCATTTGATAATTTAGTTGTCTTAAGCCTAAAATTAAAAAAAAAATTAAATGAAGTTTAGTAATTCGGCGGAATAGTTGTTGGTGTTGAAACAACACTCCGGACTTTTAACGATTTTTTATATTTTTGTTGAAAAACATTCTGCACTTAAAACTCTAAATATAGGAAACAGTTAAAAACTAAGCAATCAAATATAAACAAATATTTTTTTAAATACTTAAGACCGCAAAATCATAAACAACACTCTTGATATATTAATCTTTACTTACCATAATCTGCTCATTAATTTTAAATACACAATTGAAAATGCCATTTATTTTGTAAAACTGAAATCGATAAATTGTGTGTTTTCTTACAGTTATGCACTTGACGGCATATCAGTAACTAAAACAAAAATTAGAGCCAATAAACTAAAACATAACACTCATGCCACGAAGCGCTGACAGCACAAATTCTAAAAAAAAATTACTGTTATGTAAACTTTGAAAATTAAAAACATCAAAAAATCTATAGAATTTATTCTGACATTGCAAAAAAATGCATATTTTTTTTTTCTTTACTTTTTATTTTTCTATATTGAACAACTGCGGGTAAGGGTGGGGACAAATGCTTTTCTATGAAACAGGTAAGAGAGAGGAGAAAATAATCGCTTGTAAATAGTAAGCTATTAAACTTGGCTTAACACTAAGTGCCTTATTTTTTATATATTGTTTTATTTTCCAACAGTATTTTTTTTTTTACTCTATTTTTGTGCTTATTTTTTGAGAGAAAGGACTGCAAAATAAAGCAGGGACGGAGAAAAGCCGTTTATTTTGAAACTAACCCATTTATAATTTTAGTCTCATAGACGAATTTTTCAACTTTTAACTTACATTTTTTAACTCTTTGAGTCAAGGTTTTCAACTCTTTCTAGTTTAAAAAATTATTTAAGCCTATCAAACTTTATTAGTTTACTTTTTCAACTTAAGCAAAAGAGTTTTTTGTCTTTGTTTAGTTGGAAAATTATATAAATTTAAGGGATGGTTTTATCAACTTTTCAGTTAAATTTTTCAACTATTTATGTTGAATTTTTTTATCGTTTTAAATTGCTTTTTTAGCTATTTTTCACAAAGTTTCTCGTCATAGCTTAGTTGAAAAATTATTTGAGCTAAAGCGACGAATTTTTCATCTTTGAAGTTTATTTTTTCAAGTATTAAGCCATCTCTATAAAGTTGAAAAATTTATTTGTTTAAAAAAATTTGATAAAAAATAAAACCAACTGGTTGGTAAAGTCAACGTACTTGGCTTATAGTGTTTTTTTAACTGTGAATGAAGAAATTTTCTACATTAACCCTAGAAACCTAACCTACTTAAAATTTACTCACTCCTTACGAGTAATATAATGTACAGTGAACGTAAGGTTAGTATTCTAGGGTTAAAATTGTTTTTATTTGAACAAACTGCTGACGTTGTGACGATCCTTTTTTTGCCAAGGTGAGGCTCGCCGGATTCCAAGATCCGTGACAAAATATCTAATATTTAAACCGGACACCAAATTACAGCTTCAGTTACAATTTGAGACAATCAGCCTTACTAAAAAACTGATAGTTAATTTTAGCGTCAGCTTTTTAATTTATTAGCAGCCGTAGCCTCTGTACAGCTTATGCTAAAAATCTTTTTAGAGCTGGCACTAATTAGAGCCAGCACTAAATTATTTTTTTGGTAAGGCTGAATAATTTTATTCACTAATATGGCTTACAACTAACTTAAAACTAGATTGTATACAACAGAGCTTATCTAATGAGTTTTATTTTATTAAAGACTGCTTATGATTTTACTATTGAAATTTGTTTGACGGCAGCGAATCGACTGAGGAGATATTTCGACTACAACCCCAGCGATGGCCGAAAATATAATGATTTGTGGCATTGATGAAAATGAAATAATGCTATTGAAGTTTACTTTATCACTAAACTGTATTAATGTAGGCAAGTAACTAATTAATAAAAGGTATTACATATACAAAGAACTTAAATATTTAATATGAAGTAATCTGTGGAGTGATGAGGTCTCATTATTATATAAGGTAAAGGGGGAAAAAAGGATTAATTTGACTTATCTGAGGAGATATTTCGACTATAAGCCCCAGTGATGGTCGATAGGATGATCTCTTAAGGAAAGGAGGTTGATAGAATAGGTCTGACTTTGCCGGCTAGATATTTCGACTACAAGCCCTGGTGACGGTCAAAGAACTGTTCTGTGAGGAAGTGAGGGTAGGTTCGACCAGGCTGAGGAGATATTTCGATATTTCACATATCATTCACTGCAATTCAGTATAACAATACAATAAATTTTTCTTCATTCAAAAGCATATTTATTTATGTAAATAAACATAATTTTAAATAAAAAAATTAAATAATATCTTTAAAAATTTACTGGCTATTAAAATATCCCTCGCTTTTTTCCAAAAAATTCACAATCAAAAAAAGAAGCTTGTGTAATACCATGCTACTACTGTGTGTACTTTTGGTGACTATATCTGATTAACTTTTCGCATGAAAGCAGAATAATAATTTGTAACTTAATCTGCTCTTTCTGAATTCGGCGACAGAATTGTTCTATCTGCCACCATTTTTTAACTATGGCAGCTCAATATATATTTAGTATATATTATTTTTATAATTTTATATATATTTAATATATGGCGGCATATATTTAATTAGTTTAACTGTAGCAGCCGTGGCGTAGAGGGTAGAGTGTGTGGCCCATACGCCAGAGTATCCAGGTTCAAATCCTACCTGACACAGAAAGTTTTTTCAATTGAATTAATTTTTCTGTTCGGCCGTCACCTCTTTGCATACATTGTCAAACTTCAGAGGGTAAAAACTGCCATGAAAAGCTTCTTGAGACGATGAGACGTTCGGAGTCGGCATAAGACTTGTCGGACCAGTTCTCGATCATTTGTGTTCAAACATTTCACAACACAAAAGAAGCTCGGTCAAAGTCCTTCCAAAGGCTGTAATGGCCATTTCTTTTCTTTTCGTTGTTTAGTATATATTTGTGTATATTTTTTTAGTTATTTATTTTTTTGTTTTTCATTTCTAAATCATAACATAACATGCTGAATTGTTTATTCTGAAATAGTATTTGGTATATCTTTGGTATAATATTGGAAACAAACGGTTTCTGATTTTTGTTTTGTTCAAATTAGTTGAGAAAATGTGCGTTCAACGTTTACTGACGAATTAGGTATGGACAAAATATAAAAAATGAATTTTCCCATATGGGGAATTGCTAAAGATATATTCTTTCCAGAAATATTCAATTTCCACTTCTTCTAAATTACTAAAAACATGAGCTAATTTCGAAATCATAGTAAAAAAACATGTCAACTAAAAATAGTCATTTTCGGCATCATAATGAAAGAAAATCGTCACGTCATAATTGATAGCAAAAGTCGTCAAAACGACGATAAATCGTCCATGTACCCAACACTACTTCAATCTCTCTGTAAAATAGTGGAACAATCTCCCTGGGCACGTGTTCCCCGAAAGTTTCCAGTTGTGTAAATTTTAATCAAGTCTTCACCGACACTCTCTATCTTTCCACCCTTCAACTAACTATCACTCGTCTGTCGAATCAATACAATGCTTTCACATTTATAGGAGATATCCACTGAGTGTTGGTTAAGCCTTAAAAAGATAAAAAAAGGAAGGTTAGCTCCAAATGTGTGTTCACAGAAGGCATAATTTTAGAATTCGATTAATTTAGCTAGTTTGCAACAGCTGAACAATAACTTTCACTTGCCACAAATTTCTCAATCAATTTCTCAATATATTAGTCTTTGACCATAATGCGACTCAATGTACCCCTACAACATATACATTCTTGCAAAATTTCCTTCCCTCTGCTTGTTTACCAAGAGGTTTAAATGATTATTACATTGTTGGCAAAAATTTTGTTGTGATTTAATGAAAAAGCTACATATTTTATATAGAAAATTTGCTTTAAGAAAGTTACTTCAAAAAATACACACCTACACACAAATACACAAGCTTCATGCACTATCGAGTACAGCTGAAGATCAAGCGACATGCAGCATCAGGATGTCGCATAGTCTGGGTGTCAAAAGTTATTTTTGTGTTGTGTTGGTTGTTGTTTGTATCATCATGCTTTATTTAAGTTTATTAAGGCTACAAGGATACGAACTCAATAATAAGTTTTAAAAATATACTTTGTACATGTTCACATATTTGAGCAAAAACTAACAAACACCCGCACACACACACGCGTAGTCACAAACAATAGATGCACTACCCTATAGGAACAAAGTAACTTGTATTTAAAAACAAGTAATTAAAAAACTAATTTAAAATAAACTAGTATATGAAGTACTTTGAATTATATTAAGGCGGGATCCACTTCAATTCTAAATAGTTTTTATTGCATTATATATGAAATAATTGAAATACTACTTAAAAACAAGTGCTTGATAAACTACTTTGAATTATATTAAGGCGGCAACTACTCTGATTTGGACATGTTTTAATTGCAAATTTTTATTAGATAACAAGTTTATAAATATTTAACCATGCAATTTCATCAAATATTAATAACTTTAGGCCTCACTAACATTTTGTTTCAAAAAACATATTTTTTTATTTACGACATTGAGCTGCAAGACAGACGTGGTAAACACACTTTAAAACTAATAAACTGCCTCTAAGCCCTGTGAAACGATTAAAAATTCTTTATTATTTAAGATATTCAAATTACAAACTGGTACTGTTTAGCAAACATTGGACAGTTGGGACTCTGACGGAAATTGATTGCTTAACCATTCAGCAAACACCTCATCAATTCAGTGGTAAAGACGCACGCCTTTCCCTACGTAGCGTCGAGTCTGTTTCATCACTTCATTGCGATTGACACTTAAAAGAAGCACTAAGCAAAATATCGGTGTGTCCATCGACTATGATTGATGGTTGCAAAGCGTTGAAAATCCCGCTGACACGCTTGTTTAGCTCATATTTTGAAATGAAGTATCAAAAAGCTGGCTCGTGTTAAATAACAGGCGTAGTATCCGCACAATTCCGATCAATTGGATCGGCATCTTCGCTCATGTACCCATGCGGTGGCCTGCCCGTTTTTGTAACCTGTTTATGTGGTAGGCATGCTCACATATAAGCGCAGAGTTCCTCGAGCTTCTGGAACTATCACCTGTTGGAAGCAGAAATAGTCCAATAAAGAAAGGAATAATGAAATTATATGTATCTTCCATCGCAGCATACTTCTGTTGCGCTCCTTGAATGTAATTACTAGTCCTTTTTTGAATTAACTGGCAATGAAGCTTGGTGAAATTAAAACACCACAAAGAATGACATTTCACAATTTTCCATTAAAAAACTCTGATCACTTTTAACTTTGTTTACATTTTGCTTTCAGATTTTATATTTCAGAATTTATTTGTGTCGATCAGGCATGATTTTTTTGGCATGATTTATGTATTTTTCAAAACAGTCAAATAAATGATCTCTTTGATGTATAGAAATTTTAAATTTTTATGCTCTTAAATTCATCTTCAGTAAGTGGAATATTAAATAGTTTTCAATTGGTTATTTTAAAGTAATTAAAGAAATAATTTAAATTTAACTAGTTTAACAAGTAGTTGAAAATATATGCAGACGAAAGTCAATTGACTTATTTAGCGGACATCACCATACAAAATTCGGTGATGTTAGTTCGTTCTATGGAAAAAAGTCAGAATTTCAACTAGTTGTGGTTGACAAAAAACTACTTTTTCAACTACTTTTGAATTAGTTGATTTTCCTACAGGGTATGTATAGATTTATAACAACACGTCACTGTTCTAAGGAGGACACGTTCGCATGCGATAGATAGCAAACTTAAGATGCTTGTTCCATCAGAGCTGGATTTCTGTTGCCCTGACTGTTGTTGTGTTGCCTGATGAGAAAAAAAAAAACGATTAATTGTGCTTAATATTTTTGCATGTTGTTATTTTTGGAAACATTCTTAAACTAAGGAAAATATTTTTTTCGAGACATGCAAAAAAAAAATGACGCAGATAAGTGTGCTAAATTTTCTTTTCTTTCGTTTCGCGTTATTTTGTTTTTTTTGCAGTGTGGCACGTTGTTAATGAACTTATGTCTACGAAATCTGTAACGTGCTTATTTCGTGAAGATATTTATTATTTCTTCACTTTATTTATTTTTGTTATTTAGCAGCGAATTTGCATAATTATTTCGAAAAATATTTATTTATCAAACGCAGTAAAATATTTTCAGCTGATTTGGTTTTATAGTGAAACCAATGTCACTTATACAACGGTGTGTGTCGATGCATGTACAATGATGTTAATGTTAATGTTAATGTTAATGTTAATGTTAATGTTAATGTTAATGTTAATGTTAATGTTAATGTTAATGTTAATGTTAATGTTAATGTTAATGTTAATGTTAATGTTAATGTTAATGTTAATGTTAATGTTAATGTTAATGTTAATGTTAATGTTAATGTTAATGTTAATGTTAATGTTAATGTTAATGTTAATGTTAATGTTAATGTTAATGTTAATGTTAATGTTAATGTTAATGTTAATGTTAATGTTAATGTTAATGTTAATGTTAATGTTAATGTTAATGTTAATGTTAATGTTAATGTTAATGTTAATGTTAATGTTAATGTTAATGTTAATGTTAATGTTAATGTTAATGTTAATGTTAATGTTAATGTTAATGTTAATGTTAATGTTAATGTTAATGTTAATGTTAATGTTAATGTTAATGTTAATGTTAATGTTAATGTTAATGTTAATGTTTTTTATTTATTTTATTTATTTATTTATTGGCCAACCAAGGCAATTTACTTATTTTAACAGGTTTTTTATTTATTTACTTATTCTAACAGGCTTTTTTTATATTTTTTTTCTTTTTTCTCCCCTTTCCCTGTTTTGGTGTTCGAAGATGTTCAATTCGAAGTGGGCGTAATCCGCCCACCTAAATGACATTATTTCATGAACACGTCAAAAAGGAAAGGAAAGAAGAAAGAAAAGTAAAAGTAAAAGTAAAAGTTACTTACATACTAGAAAAGAGGAGAGTTCAGAGGTTGGGTAAATTAGGAAGAGAAAAAGACTTGTATAGAGATCGCTTGAATGAGAATTTGGACATGGAAGGTGAGTAGTGGCCGGATATAGTATTAAATTTTCTACAGCAACGGTTGATGGGTTCATTATTTGCATATGCAGTATGATGCTGATATTCAGTTAACAGCCGAGTATGCCTTGTACGTCTTAACGGGTCATTGAGAGTAATCTTGTTAGAGATATATTCGCAGTTAGTTACACCGCTCAGAACATCGAAAGTAAAGCATGTATCCAATACCGTTCTTCTTGTTGATAGCGGTATAAAATTTAATAGGGTGAGTCTGTGTTCATATGGTGGAAGGCTTCCATAATCGCGGGGGTTATAAGTTTCTCTCAGAGCGAATAGTAAGAATTGTTTTTGAATGGATTCGATTCTATCACAATGGGATCCAAAAACTGGATTCCAAATTATGCAGCCATATTCGAGTATTGGGCGCACTAGTGCACAGTACAGGGATGTAGTGACCCATACATTCTTGAATTCGTATGCTCGTCTTTTAATAAAACCGAGCAGTTTACTGGCCCTGGATACAATCTTATCGTAGTGTAAATTAAAGCGCAGTTTGTTGTCCAAGACCACTCCAAGATCAACTATATAATTGACCCTGTTAAGTTCATTACCATTGAGGCGGTATTTGTGATTTATAACTTGGTTTCTACGAGAAAAACTTATCACACTACACTTATTTACATTGAGGTAGAGTTTGTTTTGGGTACACCAGGTCTCAAGAGATAAGAGGTTTAACTGTAAGAAATTGACATCTTCCTGCGATTTAATTACGTGGTACAATTTTAAGTCGTCCGCATACATAAGATGTAGAATATCCTTCAACACTATGGACAAGTCGGATATGAAGATATTAAAGAGAAGAGGACCAAGGTGACTACCTTGCGGTACTCCAGAGGAGACCTCAATTTCTTCGACACAATTCCTTGAAATTTAACATATTGGGATCTACCATGGAGATAAGTTGATAGCCAACTAAGTAAAGATCCAGAGAAACCAAATTTTTCTAATTTATGTATTAAGATACCGTGATCAACACGATCAAAAGCTTTACTGAAATCAGTGTAAATGGCATCTATTAGGTAGCCGTTCTCCATCTTGCATAAAACGTCAGAAACCATTATCATGAGGTTAGTGGTTGTGGATCTTCCTTTTCGAAACCCGTGCTGCTGCTCGTTTAGTCTCGGGTTGATAAGGCATGTTAGCTTTTCGCAAATAATTTTTTCAAATAGCTTTGGGATGGCCGACAAAATTGCTATGCCTCTGTAGTTTTCAACTGAGTTTTTTTGACCGTTTTTGTATATTGGTATTAGGTGGGACGTTTTCCAATATGAGGGAAACACTCCAAGAGAGAGTGATTTGTTAAGTATAATGTATAAGGGCACAAGTAGTTGGTCTAAGCATCGCACCAATAACTTTGGGGGAATTAGGTCTGGTCCAGGTCCCTTGGTTGCATCTAAACCCTTTATAGCATTCGATATGTCTTCTTTCGTCAAACTAAAGTTTTCAACCATATGCTGTGAATTCGGAGTGGGGGGAAAAATGTCAGACTGAGTAGTTGGTGGACAAAATACATCCTTAAAATGATCCGCAAAGAGGTTACATATTTCTTGAGGGTTGGAAGAGATAATATTACCTTTATACATGGATGAAGGGTAACCAGCTGATTTTCGTTTCAAATTGACAAAGTCAAAGAATGTTTTGGGGTCTTGAACAATTTTTTCACCAATTAAGCTTGTGTAAAACTTATAAGCTTCTTCAGATTTGATAGAGAACTCTTTTGATAGCTCATCGTATCTGAGCTGCATTTCTTCGCTTACATTTTCGGCAGTTTTGAGGAGTTTGTAAATTCGGTTTCTCTGGTTTCTCAAGTATCTGAGATTTGAATTTAGCCAAGGTTCAGAAAGTTTGTTTTTTTTCTTTATTTTAGGCACATACCTTTCGATAGCTGTATAAATGTAATTATAAAAACTCGAAACAGCGCTATCTAAGTCTAAGTTCGATAGAACGCAACTCCAGTTAATGCCACCTAGAAGAGATGTTATACTATCGTAATCAGCATTAAGAAAGTCGTACACAATAGAGTTATTGAAGGCCTGGGTAAAAGAGATATTTATATCAGAGAAAATTATTGTTAAGGCTGTATGGTGAACTGTGTTAGCAAACAAATTTTCTGCTTCGATGGTTGGACCAACCCTCACTTCGTCGTACGAGTTAGTAAAGATTAGATCCAACCACCTACTATTTTGGTTTTGTGTTGCAGAGACTTGCTGTAGATCATTGCTATAAAAAGTACTTATTAATGTAAAGTCTATGGGACTAGAGAGGTTTACAGGAAGAAGATAGTTGTCATTTTCATCAATGACAAATGATATATTTGGACGGTTGAAGTCACCAAAAATAATAACTCTATCTTCTTCATTTAAGGTTTCCGTAAATGTAGTGATTGTCTCACATAACTCATTGTATGATGATTCACTAGAGCTTGGGGGGATGTAAATGACACCAATGTACAAATAGAGTTTTTTTCCTATATAAACTTTTTCTATACGGTGTTCAAAGAGTTTGTGAGTAGGGGTTTCTATAAGCTCACTTGAAAGAGAATTGTGGATAGCAATTAGTACGCCGCCACCTCGCGAAAGGCCTGTGGAGCAGTAGTTAATGTTAATGATAATGTTAATGTTAATGTTAATGTTAATGTTAATGTTAATGTTAATGTTAATGTTAATGTTAATGTTAATGTAATGTTAATGTTAATGTTAATGTTAATGTTAATGTTAATGTTAATGTTAATGTTAATGTTAATGTTATGTTAATGTTAATGTTAATGTTAATGTTAATGTTAATGTTAATGTTAATGTTAATGTTAATGTTAATGTTAATGTTAATGTTAATGTTAATGTTAATGTTAATGTTAATGTTAATGTTAATGTTAATGTTAATGTTAATGTTAATGTTAATGTTAATGTTAATGTTAATGTAATGTTAATGTTAATGTTAATGTTAATGTTAATGTTATGTTAATGTTAATGTTAATGTTATGTTAATGTTAATGTTAATGTTAATGTTAATGTTAATGTTAATGTTAATGTTAATGTTAATGTTAATGTTAATGTTAATGTTAATGTTAATGTTAATGTTAATGTTAATGTTAATGTTAATGTTAATGTTAATGTTAATGTTAATGTTAATGTTAATGTTAATGTTAATGTTAATGTTAATGTTAATGTTAATGTTAATGTTAATGTTAATGTTAATGTTATGTTAATGTTAATGTTAATGTTAATGTTAATGTTAATGTATAATGTTAATGTTATGTTAATGTTAATGTAATGTTAATGTTAATGTTAATGTTGAAGTTATGTTAATGTTAATGTTAATGTTAATGTTAATGTTAATGTTAATGTTAATGTTAATGTTAATGTTAATGTTAATGTTAATGTTAATGTTAATGTTAATGTTAATGTTAATGTTAATGTTAATGTTAATGTTAATGTTAATGTTAATGTTAATGTTTAATGTTAATGTTAATGTTAATGTTAATGTTAATGTTAATGTTAATGTTAATGTTAATGTTAATGTTAATGTTAATGTTAATGTTAATGTTAATGTAATGTTAATGTTATGTTAATGTTAATGTTTAATGGTTAATGTTAATGTTAATGTTAATGTAATGTTAATGTTAATGTTATGTTAATGTTAATGTTAATGTTAATGTTAATGTTAATGTTAATGTTAATGGTTAATGTTAATGTTAATGTTAATGTTAATGTTAATGTTAATGTTAATGGTTAATGTTTGTAATGTTAATGTTAATGTATGTAATGTTAAGTGTTAATGTAAATGTTAATGTTAATGGTTAATGTTATGTTAATGTTAATGTTAATGTTTATGTTTATGTTAATGTTAATGTAGTAATGTTAATGTTTATGTTAATGTTAATGTGAATGTTAATGTTAAGGTTAATGTTATGTTATGTTGTATGTTTATGTTATTGTTAATGTTAATGTTAATGTTTAATGTTAATGTTAATGTTAATGTTAAGTTAATGTTATGTTAATGTATGTAATGTTAATGTTATGTTTATGTTATGTAATGTAATGTTAATGTTAATGTTAATGTTAATGTTAATGTTAATGTTATTGTTAATGTATGTAATGTTAATGTTGTAATGTTAATGTTATATGTTAATGTTAATGTTAATGTTGAATGTTATGGTAATGTTAATGGTAAATGTAATGTTAATGTTAATGTTAATGTTAATTGTTAATGTTATGTATGTTAATGTTAATGTTAATGTTAATGTTAATGTTTAATGTTATGTTAATGTTAATTGTTAATGTTTATGTTAATGTTAATGTTAATGTTAATGTTAATGTTAATGTAATGTTTATGTTTATGTAATGTTAATGTTATGTTAATGTTAATGTTATGTTATGTGTGTATGTATGTTAATGTTATGTTAATGTTAATGGGTTAATGTTGTATGTTAGTTAGTGTAATGTTAATGTTAATGTTAATGTTAATGTTTATGTTGTTAATGTTAATGTTAATGTTTGTAATGTTAATGTTAATGTTAATGTTAATGTTAATGTTAATGTTAATGTTAATGTTAATGTTAATGTTAATGTTAATGTTAATGTTAATGTTAATGTTAATGTTAATGTTAATGTTAATGTTAATGTTAATGTTAATGTTAATGTTAATGTTAATGTTAATGTTAATGTTAATGTTAATGTTAATGTTAATGTTAATGTTAATGTTAATGTTAATGTTAATGTTAATGTTAATGTTAATGTTAATGTTAATGTTAATGTTAATGTTAATGTTAATGTTAATGTTAATGTTAATGTTAATGTTAATGTTAATGTTAATGTTAATGTTAATGTTAATGTTAATGTTAATGTTAATGTTAATGTTAATGTTAATGTTAATGTTAATGTTAATGTTAATGTTAATGTTAATGTTAATGTTAATGTTAATGTTAATGTTAATGTTAATGTTAATGTTAATGTTAATGTCGTTAATTCTATTTTCAAGGAGTTTTGATGTAAAATAAAATAAATTAATGTAAAACCATTAAGAGTTTAATTTTATTTTTATACGTAAATGATCAAGAAGTGGACTTACAAATTGTATGCTGACTTTTAACGGCTCAGGTTCTCAATATGCTTCATGCAGCATATTTTATTATCTGGTGTTTGTCTTTTAGAAGTGCCGCCAGAGAGATATTATTTCATTTGAGAAAAAAAACATTTTGTGTTATATACAATTTGAACCCGTCTCCCGCGGTTCTTTGGCATACGGGCTACGTACTCGTACATTAAGGTGCAAATAAATATCTGAATATTTTGAATATGCACATTTAGTAATCATAAAATTTGCTTAGATAATGTTTATTAACATTTTGTGTGCTCAAAATCGAATCCTACTCCGACATTCAACTCTTCACGCCGCAAAACCAAGCTGGTTTTCTCAAATATATGCTTTATAAGAAAATGAACGCAAACTGCTAACACGCCCCACCATCAATCTATTGAACACATACATAGGCGTAGCCAGGATATCTGCCAGCGGGGATAGAAAAAAATTTAAAATTTAATTCAAAAAAGTTTTCTTGACTGGAAACATTTTTATTTGAAGTTACGAACATGTAAAGTTATAGTTTTCAATGAACTCCAGCTAAGTGTGTTCTTATAAAATCGCACCACTTGGAAATTTTTTTTATAATATTATTTTACTGTTTTTATTTTCCTGATGTCTACGGAAGCAGCTGCCCCTTTTACCGCTCGCTATGCACATGAGTAAATATATACATATATTAAACTTTCCTTCATTGATATGGAAGAAAGTACATCTCTATAGCATTTATGACAATTTTGGTTGAACAAGAGGATTGCGTGTCTTTAACAATAAAATTGACTATTTTCGTTAAACTATTCTTGCTTTTTCCTTGTTGCTTTTTGTCTGCTTAGATTTTGAGGATTGAGCAGTTTTGCATTCACAATGAGCTCAATAAATCTTCAATGATTGTTATTCCTCAATATCAAGTTTTATGCACTTTCTATTGATTTATAAGCTTCGGGCTCACACATACATATACTGGGTGCAAAAAAGAAGGAAGAATAATGGTCAATGCCAAAAGATGACATAAATTTCCATTTTGATGCCAAGACCATGTATGTAGCTGTATATATGTATGTGTGTGTGTGTTTTAATTGTGGTTGTGGCTTGTTCTCATTTTAAAATATTTAATGACTTGTTTTCACTTGCATCTGAAATGCAAGTAATTTTCTGCTTCATTGCACATTGATGATGACATGGATGTGTGCTATTACGAACTACTGTCACATGCATGCATTGTGTGGGTGTGGTTTATTATTATTATTGTCCTAGTTATTATTGTGGTTTCCATTAAGAAAACTCAACGTAGTTCTTGTTGTGTTTGTTTTTTTAGGTCAGACAAGGTCGACATGTTCTATGTTTGTATTGTTATAGAAGTATCTTAAGAAGAATTCAAATCAAATTTAAAATGAGGCAGTGTGGTTAAAATTTTCCTTTATTCGAAACATTTTCAATTTGGGTACTTTGTGTACCAAATCCTAAAAGCAAGGTTTTATTCTTTCGTAACCTTTACCACAACTAACGTGCACTTGAAGATTTTATATAACTGCCTAAATGTTATTGTAAAGTAATTTGAGTGAAACGCATTGTTTGGCTTATTTACATACTTTTTTTTTTTGGTTTTATTATACTTAGACTAACATAAATATTTTAGTTTTGTTTGAATAGCTTTGCTCCTTTGGCTCTTTAATAAACCAAGGCATTAAAAACGCTGAGATTTTTTGATGAAAATATAAATTACTTAATGTTGTTAGTGTTGTTAAACTTATTAATTAATCTTGTTGTGTACGATTTTGTCATATTAATTATACAACACTTAATTAGCACATTAAGAACATGTCCCTTGTCACTGTGTTTATGTATATCCTGTGCTTGTATAACAACATTAATATTCGATAAACTAAGTGCTTACATGTCATGTTGAGACGATAAAGAAAAGTTCTTTTTTATTTACCGCTATTTATATATATGTTGCCGTTGTAGTTATATTTATATTGCTTAACGATAATGAATCGCACTCCCACCTATAGAGAGCTCCCAATGGAATACGGCGGCATTAAGCAGAATTAGTTGAGGAAATTTTCGTTCGGGCAAATCTCATCAACAACTTTAATGTTATGAAAACTAAGCGATGGCATTTCTTATTTAATATTTAGTTTTTAGAATTCTTAAAAATATTTAAATAATTAAATATTTTAACTAATTTTATATTTTATATTTTATTGCTTAAGTATTTTAAAGCAATTGTTGGCTTTTAAAAAATTAAATTTAAAAAACTTTCAATTTAAAATTGTGTGACACCGACTCAAACAGATATGATAAACAATTCCTTTGAAATAATAGTGACAGCAGATGCATATAAGATGAGCCACACGCGAGTTGAAGTTTTCAGAGTGTTTGCAATTTTCATTAGTATAAAGCAGAGTTAGCCAAACTCTATGCTAGCACATTTTTTTAATGTATTAATGTTTTGACGACCCAATAGGTAATAAGGATAGATCTCTTCGAAGGCAGGCATGGATTTACTGCTACAAGGCAGTACAACAGTAATATATTTTCTGCAAGGACCGATTCTACTTATATTTGGGGGGTAACTTTTTTGTTAGAAGTTAAAATATATATCTTTTCAAAACTCATTTACTTAGGTGGCGCCTACAACCGTAAGAAATAGCGCCAGCGATTTCTGTTTTGAGCTTGCTGGCGCCAGTTGGAAGCTCCAAGTTGGGTTAAGGGTGAACGTAAAGTTTCAAATAACTGATAAGTTTCTGATAAATTTCTGATAACAATTTCACCTGAATATTGTAAGTTATTCTGGCTCAACTTGAAAAGGCTTTGTATAAAAGGAATTATTCAAGCTCCTTATAAAAGCCTTGAAAGATCCATTTTCTTGGATATGAAGAATTTTTAATGATCCCTTGTGGGAAGTATTCGAGAAGATTTTTACTCAAGTATAATATCATTCAAGGAAAACTTTATTCAAGGAGACACATTTAGGAAGTATTCAAGAACATTTTTACTCAAGTTAAGGCTTTTTTTAGATTGACAAAGTATCAATTTTTGATAACAATAACAATAGAAATTGCTGAATTAAAAAAAGAGCACTCTCCTTCACAAGACAAACATGTCATCACACGTTTTTTGTTCCAATAAAAAAAAAAAAAAAAGTGGAAAACTTGTCTTAGACCGGAGTGCTATCGCAGTGCTACCGAAGCAGTTTATGACTGTCAAATTAAGTGCTTATATGAAATGATTGCAGTTGAAGCTTTTATAAAGATTTTTGTGCGGCTGCCGATACAAATGTTCCGAGTTCTATCCGCGCTGGGGGACCATGGCAATTACACAAAAATTTTTACAATGTATAAGATTTCTGTCCTAAAATGATACGACATGTACCTGCAGAAATGTAAGTAATAACAATAAAATTAAAATTCAACTTTTTTCAGTTTCTTGAATAAGCCTTATATAAAACATATATAAGACTTTATATAAGATTTTGAATAAAAGAATTAATTTCATAAGCCTTTTCTCCTCGCATAAAACATGTTTCACGGATTATTCAATCAAATTTTAGTTCTCCTCCTTAGATAAATTCCCTGTAGAAATCTTCACTCAAGGGTTATTTTGGCAAAATTGTTACCTGGGAAACCACATGAAACACACAAAATTTTCATACATATATATTTTTTTTTGCACAGATATTTAAATATAACAGCCCAATAATCCAAATGGATTAAATGCTGAGACGTTTAATTCTCTAAAAGCGTAAATTCTTGGATTAGCTAATTTTCTTTTACCGAAATCGTTTCGAATGCATAACGTAGTCGACTTTTTGATATGAAAAAATTTTTATATTATTTTATAGCTTATTCACTGCTTTTAATACGTCACTCGTGTGAATTTTTTTTTTTTCATAAATTTTATATTAAATTTTTATATTATTTTTTTTTTAATTCTTGTAATTTCTCCAAAATATTTTTATTTACTATATTGTTTCATGTTTGCTCTTTATATTAATAAGTCCCACGCATAGTTTTTTTAAAAATTTTGATATGAAAAATTCCACCAGAGAAATTTTCGGATTCTCTAATATGGATTTTCTTAAATTTGTTTGGAAGTTTTAATATCAAATTTTTTTTTTAAGAAAATTATTTTTAACAGGCTTTTGTTTTTACATCATATGAGTTTTTGAAGTGAAAACTTCTTTAGGCGCGTTGAGTACTTTTTGGTAGAGATAGACTACCAAAACGACTATAGATTCGCGATAACATCACGCTGTTAGCGATATCATCACGCTGTTAGCGTAACAGAAATTATTGCTGTTTAGGAATTATCTATCATCGACCAAGCCGAAGACCGAAACAATTAATTATTAAGGCCATTATTAAGGCCATTAGCAACTGATTACCAAAGCAATTACCAAACCAATAACCGATTACCGAGGCTATTTCCAACCAATTCCTGAAGCAATTACCAACCAATTACGAATTCCCGAAGTGATAACCAACCGATTGCCGAACCAAAAACTGATTACCTAAGCGATTACCAACCGATTACCGAATCTATTACCAACACATTACCAATTACCGAAGTCATTACCTACCAGTTACCAATTACCGAAGTGATTACCAACCGATTATCGATCACTGAAGCGTTTACCAACCGATTACCGAACCAAATACTGATTACCGAAGCGACTACCAACCGATTACCGAACCAATTACCGACTACCAGCCGATTACCGAATCAATTACCGATTTCCGAAGCGACTACCAACCTATTACAGAAGCGATTATCAACCGATTAACAATTACCGAAGCGGTTATCAACTGTTTACCGAGCCAATTACTGATTACCCAACCAAAGTAATTGTGTTACAAATAATATAAACATTAAAAAATAGCAGTTTATACATTCAATAATGCATCTGATTTGCAGACTCTAGCTACTTTTGAAATTCATAACAGCTAAGTTATTTCATAGTTTTCAGTTTCACTTCGGCTGGCAGTCCTCACTGCCTCCTTTTTTTATACATTTTATATGAAAAGAACTTAAATTTTTCATTTATTTTTATATAAAAACATTTTGGAAAAGTTTTTCTCTTCCGTTGTATTATTTCATGTTCGTTATTTACATCAATAATTTCCACACATATTTGTCTTTAATATTTTCATCTGAAAAAGTCTACCCTAAAAATTCGAGATCTCGTAACTATCTCGAATTCGAAACGAATTCGTCTACGTTTTGGTAAAAAAAAAAACAAAATGGCCATTTCAGCCCTTGAAAGGACTTTGACCGAGCTTCTTATGACCAATTGTGTTGTGTGTGTTGTGTGTGTTGTGAAAGGTTCGAACACAAATGATCGAGAACTGGAGCTACAAGTTTTGTGCCGACTCCGAACGGCTTATGTTCAAAAGAAACTTTTCATGGCAGTTTTTACTCTCTGAGGTTTGCCATATTCTGCAGAGAGGTGACGGCCGAACAGAAAAATTAATTCAATTGAAAAAACTTTCTGTGTCAGCTGGTACTCGAACCAGGGTATTTTGGCGTATGGGCCACACACTCTACGCACTGCGCTACGGTCGCCACACGTCATACGACGTTTTGGTTAGTATTGCAAAATTTTAATTAAATTATTGTAAATTCAAAACCAAAAATTTACATATCTTTAAAATTATGAGGCTTCTTAGAACAACAAATTTTTAATGCAAAATTCTTTCCTTTTGAGAAAAACTTTCTCCAAAACTATCTTCTTTATGAAATTTTTTTGTATAATTAAATTTGAATAATTTCATTTATTTTGACACCCAACAGAGCGTAGTGCGATATTTCGAAAAATAACATGTCGAAACCAAAAATACCGTCAGACAAAATGACGAAAAAATGAAACGCTGAAAACAAAATAAGGTCGAAAAAAAATTTGAAAAAAATGCCAATAATGATCATTAAATGCATTTTTACGAATGTTATTAAAAATACAATTTTCTCAGCTTTTCAATAAATATATGAAAAAAAATTTTAATTGGGGTGCAAGGGCATAACAATTAGATTTTATTTTTTAACTTTGCTTTAAAGAGCCATTCTCAAACATTTTTAATGATCATTTTTTTTTCGAAGAGGTCAGGATTTTTCCAAAATAAGACCATGAAAAATAAAAGAAATCATGACTGAAAAATTTTATTAGAGAAATACCATAATTGATTGTAGCTGAAATAATAACGGTGAAAAAATTTTTTTTTTAAATATTTTTTATCATTGACTTAAAATTAGTAAGGTTCAAATTAGTAAGGAGATTTTGCTTGGTATACCACGATTACATCTTCTTGTTAAGAATTAAGCTCTGCTCTACACAGTCAGGCTCATCATTGACAACAATTTTATTATACCAAGTAATACTCACTCAGCGCTGTTAGACGAAATAACCAAGACCGAGAATCTAAGGTTATTACCCTACGATCTCTGCCTTCCAAAATACAACTTCTACAAAAACTTCCAAGTCTCCTTCTCAAAAACAGAACCACATGGGAGAAAGAGAGGCCACGGTTCACTGGTGACATTTAAGCCTGGTATACTGATGGCTCAAAGACAGATGAAGGGGTGGGAGCTGGAGTTTTTGGCTTAAGACAGGGAAAATATATATATGCCAGCATGAGCACAGGTCATTCAGTCTTCCAAGCTGAAGTCCACGCCATTGAGATCTGCCTAAGAGAGTATGTAAACAGTCCCACTAGGAACAAAAACATTTACATTCACTCTGATAGTAAAGCATCTCTACTTGCACTTAGCGCATATAAAATCACGTCCAAGCTCGTATGGGGATGCCTACAGCTACTTATACCGGTATCTACCCATAACAGAGTCCATCTCATTTGGGTACCAGGTCATAGCGGCTATTTAGGTGACGAGATCGCGGACAAACTAGTCAGGAAAGGGGCTGCAAGGTCCTTCATAGGCCCAGAACCATTCTGCGGGATACCATGGGTCACTATGCGCCATAACATTAAAATGTGGCTAAACAGAGATGCACTTCATTACTGGAGGGAAACTGAAGGTAACAGACAGGCTAAAACATTCATGCCAACCACTTCGCTCCAAAGAACGAAACAGTTACTGACTCTAAGTGGAAGATCTATCAGACTTGTCACAGGTTTCCTAACTGGACATTGTAGGGTAAATAAACACTTATCAACCATGGGTATAGTCCAGGAAGATCTGTGTAGATTATGTAATGAAGATGAAGAAACAGCAGAGCACATCTTGTGTCACTGTAACGGTCTAATCAGGACCCGTCTTCGTTACTGAGGTGCATTGTACCTAGAACCGCATCTAATAGCGGATAGTTCACCCAAGGACATCGCTCGGTTCATAACGCACTTAACGATTAAGGATGAACTATAACTTATAGAGGTTTGTTACAATAGGCCTTTGAGGCCGCAGTAACTAGGTGACTTGCTCCCTCCTCACTTAACTAACTAACTAGTAAGGTTACAAAGAGATCGCAAATGGGGACCTCCACAGTTGCCCGATAATTGGTGGAATGACTTTTGTATATTATTTGAATTTTTATTTAAGTTCAAATGTACTTTAAAAAATTTCGTTTCTAAATTATGCAGAATTTTTATTTTTATACTTAATTATAATTTTATCCACTAATTGTTGTTGATTCAATGCTTATTTTAAGGTTTATTTTCATGTTTCTGAAAAATATTTGTTTCTGAAAGAAAGAAATTTTAGCTTCGAAATATGAAAAGGTACTCTTTATCTGCAATCTATAACCATCTCTTACAATCTGTAACCATCTTTTTGGCTATATTTAGTTTATACTTTTAACTTTTTTGGTAAAAAGAAAAGGAATTGAAACTGAAAATATCTTCAAGAAATCGTATGCTTGATCTAAGATGTTATCTAAGATGTAATTCTAAAATACCTTAGGTGGGAAAACTTGTTGGTGTTGAAAAAAAATTAAATAGTTAAAATGAGTTTTCAATTAAATTAGGAAAAACTTTCAAACAATACAAAATTTAATCATTTAACAGTTAAAACGATAGCTGTGCTCCAGCTTGATAAAATAATTTCCTTGGATATTGTAAGGCAAGAAATAGAAGCAATTTCCGAGTATCTTAGCAGAAGATCATATATAAATAACAACGAAACACACACGCACACACACATACATATATATATATATATTAAGATACATACATACTTTTATAAAAACAAACACTTAAAACAATTATTTGCTCTGGTTGGCTAAAGCAAATTTGAAGTTTTTCATAAAAGGATGGATGGATGAAATTTTAAAACGTTACAACGAACGAACATGGCTAACTGACCAGAGACCAGTGTGTGTGCCAAAAAAGCAGTCAGAGGCAAAAACAACACTGAGTGGAAAAATAACAAACAAAATAAAAAAAGAAAACAAAAAATAACGGAAAAAAAAAATTGGCAAACGAAGCAACATCTTACAGGAAGCACTCAAGTAGAATATCCTATCCAACAGCCATTAACTAAAAATGCACACATACAAACACGGACTAAACACACCTAAAAATAGCTACATACGTGAGTCATATGCACACATTCATGCTACACTATTAAGTTCACCTTTAAAGACCACTGAGAGGTTTCACAGGTGATAAAAGCAGATTCTTAACGATTGATTCAAAATCGATTTTTATTTAATGCTAAACGAAGAAGTTCTGTCAAAGAATATGTATGGAGTGACTGACGATAAGTCAGTCAGTATGCTTAAATACTAACAAAAACTCACTGATACACTATGTTTGTGTGTGTGTGTATGTGTGTTTGCATTACATAAGCTAAAGTTTAGTTCAATGAAGATCAACTAAAATAGCAGTATTTTTTCCAAGTAATATGTTACGAATGTATGTTTGCTTTAGTTTTCTACTCACTCAAGAGTTTCGTTATACGATTTGAGCTACTGATATGCTAGAAAATCCCTGAAGTAATTTTGGCTGGTATTTAGTTAATTCATCCTAAGGGATTTACAGAAGCACAAATAGTAGCAAGAACAGCAAAAATGCAATAATATGTAACAGCAAGATTATTTCGACCTAAGTAAGTGTGTGTTTGAATGTGTTGTAGCCTTGACAGCAAGAGTTTTCCCGGCAACGAAGGCAAAAGGAAATGAATTTTCTCAATATCCTTTACCGTTTTTAATTGTCTACAAAATAAATGGTGGAATTCTTGGCTAAAATTCAGCAGCGTGTATACCTAACCCTTTTTTTTTTGTTGTGAACAACCGACAGAAAAACAAACAGACATGCACACACATACACAGCACATTTTGATACACACACGCGCTATCCGAGAGAGAGTTAATTTTGGGGATTACCTAACCACACATAAATCATAATATTAATAATGCCAAAGGATAATGATGCGTCTTAAAGTCTTAATACGCTACAGGACTTTGTCTACATGCATTTGGATGTGTGTTTGTGTATATGTGCCTGCGGTTAGCGCGTATGTGTATTGTGTGTGTTTGTGGCTTCCAAGTATTTCAATTTATTTACGAAATTGAAAATATCTACAAAATGTACACATTTTAATAGCAACACACACTCAAGCTCAACAACTTGGGCTCAACACTTGCGCCTGCTGGCCAAAAGCTTTTCATGTTCTTCAATACATGAGGCACACTTTATTTGCACAACAATCGACGCCTTCCTTGCTCCTATTTGGCTTTGTTAATTGGCATCACATCATATATAAATTTTGTCTACAAATATCAAGCACAATTAAAAGCATTGGCAGCACAAATGAGTCCAACCCAGCTCAAGTCACCAACTCCTCATCTTGCACCACTCCCACACAATTATGTTGCCAGCGTGTGAACACAATTAATTTTCATAAAATTCATAAATGGTTTGGCATTAAATGGAGTTTATAAATTGTGGCTAATTGGCACCGTTAATAAATTTAACTTTATGCCACTTTGGTCAAGTGTGTGCGTTAAATAGTTCATGTAATTTGATTGCATTGAGTTAACTACTGGGTCAGCTGTTTGTATATTATTGATTTTATTATTGAAAAATTAATTACAATTTTTTATTGATATAGCTAGCAATAAAAAAGTCTTGTAACGTATATAAAAAAATTATATTCAACGCATATATATTAGCAAGTTAGTGTTGTTTGCAAAATATTATCTTAATATACAATATTTTTTAATGTAAATATTTGTAAAGCGAGTTTCTAATTACAATAACAAATATATACAAATTTTAAAGGCATTTTAAAACTTTACATTTGAGTAGTAATGGATGTTTTTAGAGGTATTTCTTTGAGTTAAGAAAGTGTCAAATTACTTGTCAAAGTAAACATATGTTTGACATTTATGATACTGAACACAAATGAACTGTCGTTATGAACTATTCAAAAACTTACACCGGAACAATATTTACAAATCGTGAAAATGAATTCCGAAATTCGTTTTCTATACGGAATACTTACTTAAATGATGGACCTAATTGTTCATCAGAGCAGGTTATATGCAAAACTACAAATCGATTTATGTCTACATGGACAATAATCATCCAATACGAGCTCATATTGTGTGTACCGAAGAAACACTCGCCGCTGCATAGGTGAGTGTGACCGAGGACCCAAATTAATAGATTGGACGCTGTTTTCAACCATCATCACCTTTGCTCGTCCACTACCTGGAAGATTTTGACCTACACCCGTATAAAATCCAACTGGTACAGGAATTGAAATAATGAGACCATCGTTTGCGTCGCACATTCGGTAAATGGGTAAGAAATCAATTGGAAGTTGAAACGCATTTTTACCGTAAAATCAGCTTCAGCAATGAGGCACATTTCTGGCCTAATGAGAACATAAATAGGCAAAATTGCCGTATTTAGAGTGAGAACATTCCTGTGGAGACTTCAGTACATACAGAAATAATACTGTCTTCGCTTGCAACTCCGCCAGGTTAGCAACTTAGTTGCGCCTGCCTGTCCAAAGCCAGAATAAGGATAGTTGTTTGTAGGATATGTCTTGCAAACGTAAAAACTGATAGGGTCAACGAAAAGGTCGGGGTGGCGCCCATCTTGGTAGCAGGTCATATTCGGTATATCGATATGAAACAAGCTTGCGAAGGTATAGCAATTGACCTTAAAACTTGTTAGTACGGGGATAGTCTTACCCGTCAAATAGGGTAGACCCTATCTATCTACCGCACTGAAACTAAAAATGGCCGACTAAATTTGGATGTGCGTGCTTTGACGTGCGTGCGTAACATGTTGACCCTCGGGCTTTCCTTTGAGGTTTGCTCGTCGATGCTTGAATTGGTCCCTCAAACTGGCACGGCGGTCACTGAGGTTAGTGGTGAAATGGTGATAAGCATGGGTTCTCATACTGAGCACGGCAGTCCCTGAGAACAAGGCCAAAACTCTATCTGGACGTTGAGATCCTTAGATCATCCGGAGTGCCAGAATAAGAGTGGCGAAATCAGGTCCTATCCTATAGGTACCAGTCATGTGTAATTGCTCGCAACTGAGCCGGCAGCTGTGAGCTGTTAGAATGGCCCTTTCAGTGCTCATTGAGCACAGTCACATATAAAAATGCACTCCTTCATAATTGCATGAGTGCATTTTTGGTCTCTTTGCGGGGATGTTGTGGATCCTCATTGACGGGATCGAGTTGCCCAGATGACTGTCGTGGGCTGGCCCTTCGGGGAGACTCGTACTGGTTGTGGTTATGTGAATGCTTGTAACATACAACGGTTTAAAATTTCAAAGTCAATTCAGAGTAAAGTTTGAATCCGATGAATGGAAGCGGATGCACGCATTATATCCGGCTAGGGATCGTCGGCTTGTGGGGTGGAGTCTTGCACCCAATCACCGAATGCTTCACGTTGCTGCTATATTATTTTAAAAAAAAGTTGCGTGCATAGATAACCAGCTCTGTGTTAATCAACAGATAGAGAGCAAGAAAACTTAACAGAAGGAAGTAAATTACATATAGACATAGTGAACCGGAAGTAGCTAGCACTGGCTGACACACAAAACACAAGCGTAGGAAGTTTTATGTTGCACGATGGTGGTAATGCAACCGTTGCCCTCCCAAACCATGATCCTAATGATCAGCTTCCAAGCCAGATTGAAATTCAATCAAATGTTCCTATTAGGATCCCTACCTTTCTCTACAACCAATCACCTTTTTGCTAGAAATCAAACAAAAATTATTTAAATATTCATGGTATTAAATTTTTATTACATATAAAATAATCATATTTTATCATAATTTAATTTAAGAATTAATCAATGCATAAAAAAAATAAAGTAATTGGTTCGAATACTAATGAACAATATTGTAAACATTAGAAATTTCATAGTTAGGTAAATGCTTTTTTTTTTTTTTTTTTTTTTACAAGAGATTAAAATATTATAAATATTATAGAAAAACGAATTTCATCTTTTAGTACATTCTCCAATAAACATAATCTCAGACGTAGAACAAGCAGAATATAAGAAAAACATTTTTATTAATTATAATATTTTTACCAAAACGAATTCTAGACAAAAAAAAAATGTTTAACACGAAAGTCAATGAACTCTGCGACACTCAACAGCTGTTTGCAATTTTGTTTTATGTATTGTATTAGGCAAGATTATGAAAAAGAAAAGAGAAAAGAGAAAAAGGAAAAAAAATACTAGGCAAGATTATGTTAACCAAGAGAAAAAGAGAAAAAAAAATAATGTTTGCTATGCTAGTAAGATTTCAAACAAAGTTAGGTAAAAGTTTTTTTATATGAACATTTTATAAGAAGATGTAATTGTAATTCAGGTATGATGCAAAAGTATGTTTGTTTGTTTTTTTTTCTCAATTCCTTGTTATTCAATAAAAATTACAGGTTTTTTTTTTTTTAAATTTAGTCATTTAGAGGTGCATGTTAGACTCGATGTGAGAGCGCGAAAAAAAAATTGGCACAAAAAAAAAATAAACTTGATGATATTAAGAGCGAACTGCTTTTACATTTACAAGAGAACTATTAAGAACTCGTCTAATTATAATTATCTTGTTTCAACTCACTTTTCTAATTGCGCTGCTCCCACGATGAAAGTACTTTCAGCGTTGAACTGCAAGAGAGCCAGTTTATCTAAAAGAGAAATATGCCTAACTCTTAATCACCACCATTATAGGTTGTTCTTGATATTTTAACATTCTCCGGTATATTGAATTTAACATTTATCTTGGCCATTATTATGTTAGCGTGTTTGTAGGTTCTTTTTTAATATGGCTGCCTTTAACATTAAATTTAGTGTTAATTTTATTCTTAAGCTTTAAGATTTAAATTTTTAACTTTTAATATATAAATTCTAGTTGTAATTTAACTTTTTTTTCTAGTCTTTACAGTTTTTTTTTTTTTATATTTCGCACATATCTTTATTTTTTTTCTATTAGAATGTATTTTACTGTATTAAATATTGATAATAAAGTAAAATGGTTTTATAGAACAATTACTACGTCGACATTGTTTTTGGTAATACCACTTTTCTCACCACACTTAACGTTTGTCGCGTTGCTGAGCTGTCGCAGCATGTTAACATTTTTGTTTCTTTTTCTTTAATTGTTTTCTTTTACATTCTTTTTATAATATAATATTTATATAGGCAATTTTATACTTTTTTTTGTATTTAAACTAGAATTTTCACCCGATATTAATTTTTAACTCGTTTTAACCCGTTTTTAACTAGCTTTAGCAAATTACACCAATTTTTCTTTTAATTTTTACACGAAAGATAGCATGTGGTTTTATCGCGTCGGTTGTTTAGTTTTGACTGTCGATTGATCATTTTACCACTTGCAGCAACGTAATTCAGCGCTATGATGAAGAGGAGTACGGTAAAATTTTAACTGGATTCTTTATGCCTCTTCATTAAAAATCCCTCATGTTTTGCTGTTTGATTATATGCTCCAAATTAAGCGTCAATCTATTAGAAGAATTTTTTTTTTTTTTTTTTTTTGTTTTATTAGCATTAGAAAAAGTTAGCGACGAGAATTAAAATTTACCCTTTAGGAATTGACGCCGTAAAAAAAATAGATTTTTCGATCTTAGGTAAAACATCCAGATTTTGATATTAAAGTATTATATCCAACAAAATTGGTAGGTAAATAATTTCTACAAGTAAATTAGCAAGAAAAAAATTCAAATAATTTTAAGCTATTTAATTTGAATATTTATTCTGTTCGAAGTGAACAATATAACTATTTAAAAAGTAAGACTTACTCAGTTTATGCGTACTTCTTGCCGCTTGATAATAACTAAATTTGTACTGAAATTTAAACACTTCAAAATTAATATAATATTTAATAATTATTTTTTTCTTTAATGAAACACAACTTGAATCGCCGGCTGCTGGATCGAAAAGATCGAAGCATTGGCTCGTTGATTAGAGCAAGGCTGTGTAATCCACCAAAAGAAATAGAATTTCCGGTGATTAGAGGAAGAAAATTGGTAACAAAAAAAAAGTAGAACAAAGTAACTTCCGATACAGTGGTTTATTTTATAACAATATCGTCAATAGAATTTGACAAATAGATGGCACTGGTTGAGTATTGCATTAAGATAAAGTTATACAAAAGTTAACTCAATTCCAATATTATTCCATCTTCTAAAGCTCCAAGTATTCTACATTTTCCCCCCAACCAAAATCAGACTTTGGGAGAATTGAAAATTCGACGAAAGCTGATACCACTTGGAGCGATGGTAACCAAAACATAAGGATTATTGCCGAATATCTTTAGCGTGATACGTACCCAAAAATTGTCCTTGCATATCTTCCAACTCATAGTAACAGTTACCTAATTTTTTCCGAACTCTAGCTTTCAGAAAAGTTTTCCCCAGTTTAGCGTTATAGCCTTGTTCAAAGTTGCTTTGTTTAAAATTTCGCCTAAACACCTCTTGACCCTCCTCATAAGACACTATTCTTGATCTTAAATTATAAGATTTTTCATTGCGCTGCTGTTGCTTTCTCATGACATCTTCAGCGTTGTTTCGTACAATTTCCATGCTATCCTCTCTGTTAAAGTTTACTGTCCTATCTTCAAGCAATTCTAATTTTCTCAACAAAGCGTATGTAGATCCATTCGTCACCATATGTTGACCAAAAGTCATAAAGTATGGCGACGTACCGATTGCTGAATGTGATGCTGAGCGCAGAGCACAGCAGATGTTGCTTAAAAACTCATCCCAATTTTTCTGGTTAGGCTTCACATATGCTTTAATAGCCGCAATAACGGAACGGTTAACGCGTTCAGAGGCATTGGCTTGAGGAGAGTGGAATGCTGTATAAAGGTGGCTTATCCCGTATTTTTGTAACAGATTATTAAAAATATTAGACTTAAACTGCGTTCCATTATCGGATACAACACTTTCGGGTACACCAAAGGTGTGAAAAATGTCATTTTCTAAGTATTTGACTATGGCATCTGCAGTGAACTTTTTAACTGGTTTTAAAAAAGGAAATTTGGAAAAATGATCAAGTACTATAAAAATACCAATATTGCCTGAGCTTGAGCGGGGATAAGGCCCCAGAAAATCTACATAAAGCCTTTGGAAAAATCTGTGCGTTATCATAGTTCTACCCATTGGTGGACGGAGTACCTGATTTGGATGTTTTGTACATTTGCAAACTTCACACGAGTTTATGTAAGCTTTTACATCAGTTACCATACCCGGCCAATAATAATATCGTCGTATTCTTTCGAGAGTTTTATTGATGCCATTATGTGCAGCCAAATTGTCATCATGTGCTTTTGCCATCATATCAGAAACTAGACTTTTTGGTATCCACAATTTCCAACATAGGTCGTCGTGTAATTGCTCACCAGTGGCATGCTCCATCTTTCGGTACAAAAAGTTGTCAACCACCCTCAGTTCTGGAAACTGGGACTCATTCTCTTTTACTTTTTTTATCAGGTCCGTATATTCGTCACATTGAAAGTGCATTGAGTTTAGATTAACGAAAAACCCACAGTAATTTTCCAAAGCGGACAGATCGTCGGTGTTGACTCTAGAGAGCGCATCAGGAACTACGTTTTGGTTACCACGCCTATGCTGAATACTAAAACAATAGCCTTGGAGTTTTAAAGCCCAACGAGCTAAACGTGAACTCAAATCTGTCTGAGACATTAGCCATTTAAGAGAGGCATGATCTGTGATAATAGTGAATTCCTGGCCTTCCACATACGGCCGAAACTTCTTTACACTGAGCACTGCAGCTAAACATTCTTGCTCTGTGACGGAGTAATTGCGTTGAGCGTTGTTCAATTTTTTTGACATAAAAGCAATGGGGTATTCATCACCCTCTTTATTCATTTGAACTAGAACACCACCCACACCTGTCTTACTCGCATCGCAGTGTATGTAAAAAGGTTCTGAAAAATTCGGACTATGCAACACAGGAGCGCTGCTCAAAACTGACTTTAACTCAACGAATGCATTTTCAGCTTCGTCAGTCCAAGTGAACTTCTTATTATCTTTCAACATGTCTGTAATCGGAGCGGTAATCGAAGCGTAGTTACGAATGAACTTCCGGTACCAACCAGACATTCCAAGAATTCGTCTGACTTGCTTTACTGATCGCGGAGTCGGAAAATCGGTTATAGCAGACACTTTTTCCGGATCAGTACGAATAATTCCATTCCCAACAATATGGCCTAAGTACCGAACTTCTTTAAGACAAAATTTACTTTTCTGTACATTAAGGGTCAAACCTGCTGACTTGAGATGCCTAGCGACTTCCTGCAATACTTCCAAATGTCTGGAAAAACTATTGGAAATAACCAATAGATCGTCGAGATAGACAAAAACTTCTGAGCGCAAATAACAAGGAACCACCTTATCCATGAGTCGTGACATTGTTTGCGGTGCATTGCACAGACCGAATGGCATAACTTTATATTGATATAAAGGTCTACCAGGTACTGTGAACGCAGTTTTGTCTCTCGATTTGGTATCTAGCGGTATCTGCCAAAAAGCATCTTTCAAATCTAGGCTTGTTATAAATTCTGCTTTTGGAAGACGACTTAGAATACCATCTATATTTGGTAAGGGGTATGCATCCTTAATGGTGACAGCATTAACTTTTCTGCTATCCAAGCACAATCTAACTTTCCCAGGCTTACGGACAAGAACAATAGGTGAAGACCAAGCGCTATCAGATTCCTCAATAATTCCTAAATTTAGCATCCGATCAACCTCTTCATATATTAATTTTTCTATGGCTGGAGAAACGGGGAAGTGACGTTGTTTTATAGGCTTAGCATCACCAACATCGATTGTGTGACATATGACATTAGTTCTGCCAAGTCCTTCTTTAGCAAAACATGGAAATAAATTCACAACCCGTTCAAGCTGTGTTGCTTGGTTTTCTGTTAAAGCATGTTGATCTGGTTTATCAAAAATATTAAGTGAATTTATTCCATGTGAAAGTTCTTTAGGCAGAAGATTGAATGATTGCCAAAAGTCAATGCCAAGATATAAATTTTGTGATAAGCTTGGTATAATAAAAATTGAAATCGGTTTTGAACTACCCCGAAAAGTTATTGAAGTTTTCACTTCGCCAATAACGGCCTGATCCTTTCCATCTGCAGTGCGAACATTTGAGAAAAATTTTTTAAAAACGTAATTATTACTTCTTAGAAATTCCTGAGCTAGTTCTGATCCAATGCAACTGATAGATGCTCCCGTGTCTAACAACCCAGTAACAGATTTTCCGAAGAGTTTGACCTCAGCGTAAGGTCGAATGTCGTTAGGCTTATCAATTATAGCACTTAACAAGCGTTTACGATTATAATTAATTTTCTGCCAAAAGTTTTTGATCCGATTGCTGGATCGAATTTGCGTTTTTGTTGGGATAAAATCTTTAAAAATGCGTACTCGGGCATTATTGTATTCCTTTAGACGAACATGGAAAGGTTTAAAAAAATAAGAATTTGAAGAATTAGTATTATTACAATTATTGAAATTTTTTTGAGAAGCAGAACTAAGAATTGTTAGTCTGTGCTGGTCGCCTGGTTTTTCTGAGTTTTCGCTTGGATTGGTTTGTGTGCACTTCTCGGTGCACACAACAGTAAGTTTTTTGACATTTTATCTAAGCACCGTTTACAATTTGGTTTGTACACATTAGGTGTGCCACAACCATAACAAAACACTTTTCTCTCTGCTAGACAATTTTGGTACGGATGACCATTGGCCCCACAATTCCAACAGACTAGGGCTAAAGCAGAAACATCTTCAATGTCGGGATCAAGGTTTTCATTACTAACATAAAAATTTTCGTCAATTTCAGCAACACGTCTGCGTAAAGGAACTGATTTCGAAACGCTATTGAATTTTTGAATATCTTGTAAGAAAAATTCTCTTTTTCTACAAATTTCGCGTAAATGAGATACTGAATATATTTGAATATTCAACAGTTCGTGTTGAATTTCCGGCAACAGATTTCTTTTAAGAATTTCCACAAGGTTACTTTCAGACAAAGGTAGATCTAGCTTATCTGTTAGATCGGCGATGGATTCATAAAATGCATCGAAACTTTCGTTAGGCTTTTGTTTGCGATCCCGCAACATTTCTCTATAGTCCATGTCAGTCCTCGTATCTTTGTACTGACGCCTAAGAGCTGTGCAGAGATCGTTCCATCGAAAATCGCGGTTCGATTTATGAAATCTCCAAAACCAGTCACTTGCCTTGGAGTCAAAAAGAGAGCTAGCATATCGACACATAAGTTCAAAATTTCCGCCTAAGGTCTGGATTGTCAATGCTTCGACACGATAAATAAACTTATCAACTGACAACTCACCTGGTCCTCCGGTAAACCGAATTTTCCAGTTATATATTATATGACCTACTTTATCAGGTCTAAAGGACAAATCAGATGTACTTTGTACATCGTTAGAAGCAGGAGAGTTTTGAATTAGTGGTACAGAGCCGTTGTTGTTGTTTGCAGTGCTTGGCCGTTGTGGTAAACTAAGAAGTTGGTCAAAAGACTGCTGCTCTATTCTAGGTAATGGTTGTAATGGAGGGGGTTGCTGTGCAGACCTGACATCAGGGTTTTGAATATAGGATGGATTCAAATTGTGTACGCTTAAGCGTCGAAAACCTTCTGCAATATTAGTTTCAATTAACTTTGTCAGTTGCTGACTGAGTGTGGAAAGCATTTCAGCCTGCTGTGCTCCAACGACAGCGGTAACTAAATTACTAATATTATCTCTTTGTTCCGTTGGGGATTGTTGAGAAAGATTCGCAGTTTGAGACAAAGCAGTTTCAGTTACATTGTGCTTAGCAGTAGTTGACTTTTTACCCTGCGATCTCGTGTTATGACCATGGTCAGAAGACTTAGATGGCGTTTGTGGGTTCACAGCTTGTGAAACGCAACTAGAGCCACACACTGGGCATGAACTGCTATTAGTTAGATGTTTGGTTAAGCATGCTCGGTGGAAGCTGTGGTTACATACAGTCTTCAGCAAGTGTCCTAATACAGAAATTTGGTTGCCACAAATATTACACACATGAGTACTGACTCCAGTGACACTTAAGTCCTCAGTGCTATGTCTTATAGACATTTTCAGTTAAGTTATCCAATGAAAATAATCAAAAAAAAATAAAAATGTTTAAAAAAAATTGTTGACGTTACCAACGCACAGTGTATTTAAGCTCATGTGAATTAAAAATAAATATTTAAAAAAATGTTGAAATCAGACAAAGGTGTATTTAGAACTTGAGTAAACGCGATTCAAATAATGTCTTAAAAAAATGTAAATATTAAGACATAAATGAATTAAGATAACGAAAAGTGAAATGAAATATAAATATTCTGTAAGTTTTGATTTCTTCGCATATAAGTAAATTGGTTGTGAAAAGAAAGGTTTATACAAACTTCCATAGCAGTAATGGGCCAAATAGCGCTAGCCAAGAATCATTGAAAAGAGAAAAAAAAATATTTATTAAAATATCGGTTAAAACTCTCTAAAGCTTTCGAGGTTATTAAAATTCCAGAAATTTTAATAAATGAAAATAAGAAACTAGAGGAGATTTAATTTTGGTCAGATTTTGATCACTTTGATCATTTACACCATCTGCAATTCCAAAACAGAAAAAAAAATTGACAAAAATTAAACAGAGTGAAAGAGATGAATGATAATGAAATTATACCGGTTATATACTTAGAAGATTAAAAATATATACAATTCCAATGCATAATTTCAAAGATTATAAGTCTTTACAAGTAAAAAAAGATAATGAATGATCTTTACTACGGTGGCTATATACTAAATTTGTTAAAGCATATATATTTCCAAAGCACAGTTGAATCATCCAATATAATTTGTGAATTTCAAAGAAAGTTGAAAAACTAAGAGATGAACAAGCCATAATTTATAAATTTGGAAACCGACACAAAATTTATTAATGTAAAAATATGTTACTACAAGTAAATTGAGAAAATCAAAGAAGTCATTCTGACTATCTCGAATGTTTTGAAATGTGTCGGCCCCACGTTGGGCGCCATTTTTTAAAATAATATTAATTAACTGTAACATACAACGGTTTAAAATTTCAAAGTCAATTCAGAGTAAAGTTTGAATCCGATGAATGGAAGCGGATGCACGCATTATATCCGGCTAGGGATCGTCGGCTTGTGGGGTGGAGTCTTGCACCCAATCACCGAATGCTTCACGTTGCTGCTATATTATTTTAAAAAAAAGTTGCGTGCATAGATAACCAGCTCTGTGTTAATCAACAGATAGAGAGCAAGAAAACTTAACAGAAGGAAGTAAATTACATATAGACATAGTGAACCGGAAGTAGCTAGCACTGGCTGACACACAAAACACAAGCGTAGGAAGTTTTATGTTGCACGATGGTGGTAATGCAACCGTTGCCCTCCCAAACCATGATCCTAATGATCAGCTTCCAAGCCAGATTGAAATTCAATCAAATGTTCCTATTAGGATCCCTACCTTTCTCTACAACCAATCACCTTTTTGCTAGAAATCAAACAAAAATTATTTAAATATTCATGGTATTAAATTTTTATTACATATAAAATAATCATATTTTATCATAATTTAATTTAAGAATTAATCAATGCATAAAAAAAAATAAAGTAATTGGTTCGAATACTAATGAACAATATTGTAAACATTAGAAATTTCATAGTTAGGTAAATGCTTTTTTTTTTTTTTTTTTTTTACAAGAGATTAAAATATTATAAATATTATAGAAAAACGAATTTCATCTTTTAGTACATTCTCCAATAAACATAATCTCAGACGTAGAACAAGCAGAATATAAGAAAAACATTTTTATTAATTATAATATTTTTACCAAAACGAATTCTAGACAAAAAAAAAATGTTTAACACGAAAGTCAATGAACTCTGCGACACTCAACAGCTGTTTGCAATTTTGTTTTATGTATTGTATTAGGCAAGATTATGAAAAAGAAAAGAGAAAAGAGAAAAAGGAAAAAAAATACTAGGCAAGATTATGTTAACCAAGAGAAAAAGAGAAAAAAAAATAATGTTTGCTATGCTAGTAAGATTTCAAACAAAGTTAGGTAAAAGTTTTTTTATATGAACATTTTATAAGAAGATGTAATTGTAATTCAGGTATGATGCAAAAGTATGTTTGTTTGTTTTTTTTTTCTCAATTCCTTGTTATTCAATAAAAATTACAGGTTTTTTTTTTTTTAAATTTAGTCATTTAGAGGTGCATGTTAGACTCGATGTGAGAGCGCGAAAAAAAAATTGGCACAAAAAAAAATAAACTTGATGATATTAAGAGCGAACTGCTTTTACATTTACAAGAGAACTATTAAGAACTCGTCTAATTATAATTATCTTGTTTCAACTCACTTTTCTAATTGCGCTGCTCCCACGATGAAAGTACTTTCAGCGTTGAACTGCAAGAGAGCCAGTTTATCTAAAAGAGAAATATGCCTAACTCTTAATCACCACCATTATAGGTTGTTCTTGATATTTTAACATTCTCCGGTATATTGAATTTAACATTTATCTTGGCCATTATTATGTTAGCGTGTTTGTAGGTTCTTTTTTAATATGGCTGCCTTTAACATTAAATTTAGTGTTAATTTTATTCTTAAGCTTTAAGATTTAAATTTTTAACTTTTAATATATAAATTCTAGTTGTAATTTAACTTTTTTTTCTAGTCTTTACAGTTTTTTTTTTTTTATATTTCGCACATATCTTTATTTTTTTTCTATTAGAATGTATTTTACTGTATTAAATATTGATAATAAAGTAAAATGGTTTTATAGAACAATTACTACGTCGACATTGTTTTTGGTAATACCACTTTTCTCACCACACTTAACGTTTGTCGCGTTGCTGAGCTGTCGCAGCATGTTAACATTTTTGTTTCTTTTTCTTTAATTGTTTTCTTTTACATTCTTTTTATAATATAATATTTATATAGGCAATTTTATACTTTTTTTTGTATTTAAACTAGAATTTTCACCCGATATTAATTTTTAACTCGTTTTAACCCGTTTTTAACTAGCTTTAGCAAATTACACCAATTTTTCTTTTAATTTTTACACGAAAGATAGCATGTGGTTTTATCGCGTCGGTTGTTTAGTTTTGACTGTCGATTGATCATTTTACCACTTGCAGCAACGTAATTCAGCGCTATGATGAAGAGGAGTACGGTAAAATTTTAACTGGATTCTTTATGCCTCTTCATTAAAAATCCCTCATGTTTTGCTGTTTGATTATATGCTCCAAATTAAGCGTCAATCTATTAGAAGAATTTTTTTTTTTTTTTTTTTTTGTTTTATTAGCATTAGAAAAAGTTAGCGACGAGAATTAAAATTTACCCTTTAGGAATTGACGCCGTAAAAAAAATAGATTTTTCGATCTTAGGTAAAACATCCAGATTTTGATATTAAAGTATTATATCCAACAAAATTGGTAGGTAAATAATTTCTACAAGTAAATTAGCAAGAAAAAAATTCAAATAATTTTAAGCTATTTAATTTGAATATTTATTCTGTTCGAAGTGAACAATATAACTATTTAAAAAGTAAGACTTACTCAGTTTATGCGTACTTCTTGCCGCTTGATAATAACTAAATTTGTACTGAAATTTAAACACTTCAAAATTAATATAATATTTAATAATTATTTTTTTCTTTAATGAAACACAACTTGAATCGCCGGCTGCTGGATCGAAAAGATCGAAGCATTGGCTCGTTGATTAGAGCAAGGCTGTGTAATCCACCAAAAGAAATAGAATTTCCGGTGATTAGAGGAAGAAAATTGGTAACAAAAAAAAAGTAGAACAAAGTAACTTCCGATACAGTGGTTTATTTTATAACAATATCGTCAATAGAATTTGACAAATAGATGGCACTGGTTGAGTATTGCATTAAGATAAAGTTATACAAAAGTTAACTCAATTCCAATATTATTCCATCTTCTAAAGCTCCAAGTATTCTACATGCTACACAGGTCAAGATTGACCGGCATATCTGTCTTAATATGCAAGAGATTGGATAGGTCTCGCCTTCACCAGTAGATAGATTGTAGGTACGCCACCACTAAAATCTAAATTGGTACTGCTATAACGGGCAGTATGTAATTTATTGCATAATGCTCCTAATCAGCAGGGCACTGCTTGATGCTTTGTGTTTGTGAAACGGTTTCCATGTTCGTGTTGCTACACCGGCTGTCCCGTATGTTTTACTGGTTAAAGCATAAACGGGTCCGTGTTGTAGTAAAACACATAAGGTCTGGTTATATGTTTCATGAACTATTACCCTAGGTCTGGAGACCCATGTACTTAAACCTTACGGCAGGCGTATTTGTTAAACCAGATTCTGTCTGTCTTCGCTTGCATGCTAAAGGCATCATTAGTCCTTAATTTTTCAAAGCTGAAGATGGAGCCAACGTTGCCGTCATGGAGCCAATGTTGCCGAAATGATTCACAACTTTTTGGTTCCCCACCTTAACATCAATCGTGCTAAATGGATGGTGCAACTTTACTGGGACAAGCTATTGGTGACCGAATCATATCAAGAATGAGCCTGCCAATTGACCACCTGGGCCATGTGATTTGACTCCGTTGGACTATTTCACATGGTGGAAGAACGTCAAGTTACTGGTCTATGTTGCTAAGCTAGCCACGACTGACCAGTTGGAAACCAATATTCGGCGCATGATATTGGCGAGATAAGGCCGGCAATGCTGGAAAAGTGGTGGAAAATTGAACTGATAACATAGTCCTCATAAAACGCAGTCACGTTGGCCATATGCCCGAAATTGTATTTAAACACTAAATGCCATTAAATTTGAAAGCTAATGAAGCCAAATTATTGGCCAATTCATTCATTTTTCTGTGTCTTTTTTGACCCTCAAATGCTCATTTTATCTTCAAAGATACAACCACTGAAAAACTTCCCTCGCCATTATTTCGAGTTAAAGCATAATGAAAACGGCACAAACGCGTTTAGAAAGCCCAAAACCTTAATGAAAATATTGGATTGGATTTTCTTGATTTGACTCTATCAACTTCTGTTTCACAAACCTATAAAAGGGTCAGTCTTGCAACGATTTCGAACTCATTTACTTCCGATTTTTGTAGGGAATCCCAAATCTTCTGAATTTCAAAAGGTTTATTGGGAAAAAGGGTAATCTACAATTTAGTGAAGAACAAGTTTCGATTTAGAGGTGATTGCAGTATTCCAGATAATATAAAGAATTTGGAAACTCCATACCAAGTTCACTGCTATTTGTTGCCATGGTCTTTGGAGGAAGCTATTCTTAGAGAAACTCTAAAATATGCCGGAATAGACAAAGCGTTCAGCTTCAAAGTTTTCGATCTACGTAAATTTATTGGAACTCTCTTCTATATGATATATCATAAACTTCCAAGCTCAATAGACTATAGGTCTGAAAATAATCACCGTTGCGTAAATGTAATAAAAATTCAAATGACCATAAGACGATGCAAACAAATTCGGGCGGTAAAAATTTAAAATATTATAAGAAACCACTGCTGAACTCTGTGTTAAGAGCTATAGTTAGTGTCTAAATTTAGTAAGTATTGTAGTATAGTATAGTTAGTATTGACATTGCATAAGATTCTTATCTATGGTGCTGATATTGTAGGAACATGTCTTCTGCCAGTAAGTTTGTTGGCTGAAAAAGCCTCGGAATGTCGGAATAAAGACTATAAATTAACAACTGAAGGTTCACAGTAGAATTTTTTTGCCGCGAATCAACCATGGAAGGTATGTTATATAGAGCTACGGATAGCAGTGATCCGATAATTTCTTTCATGAGTCTTGAGTCTAAATACAAAAGAAAAAGTGTTGGGGTTAACTCAAGAAGTAAGAGGTTTACTTGAGATTCTTCAAACATATGAAGAGTTTGAGTGTGCATCTGCTGAGTTGCCAGATACAAGTATCATAACTAGATAAAATGGAATAATCAGTTGATGAATATATAGATTAAAATTTAAGTCACATGTTTCTTAAGATGATGAATAAAAATTTAAATTAAATTAAAAACAAAACCAAAACAATAAAACTATAGAAAACAATAGAAAAAAAATAAAAAAAACGTAAAATATTAAAAAAATGGGGTCTATTAAATCCGGTCACCTCCTCATGGTAGACTCTGGAAACTACACTTGATTTTGTAGGCTAATGACAGGAACATTTGTATTCATTTAAATACAATACCTTCCAAAAAGTAGTGTTTTAAATTTTCGTGTTATATGGGATATATGTAGGCGTGGTTGAAGGCGAATTTGTAAATATTTTCGTCAGTCACATTATATAGCCAATTTCAAATTGCATACCAAATTTCATTGGTATAAGAGGACTTCTTCTTATTGCTATGCAAATTTCGTATAAAAAGTATGGGAGGTGGGCGTGGTAATTATTTTTTAATCCACACATACATTTCATTTTTTCAGTGAGTTATTTTAATATAACTTCAATACGAAAAAATTGATTGTATTTTACATTTTTGTTTTATATAGGAGGTAGCGTGGTTGTGAGCGGACTTACAAATATTTTCGTCTGCAATCTTATATAGCCGATTTCAACTTATATACCAAATTTTAGTGGTATACGACGACTTCTACTTAGTGATATCCAAATTTCGAGTAAAAAGTATATGAGATGGGAGTGGCAAAATAATTTTAAACAATCGACACGTATATTACACATACATTACATATTTTCAAGTGAGTTATTTTAATATAACTTCAATATGAAAAAAAATTTTTTAATATAAAAAAATATAACGTTTAAAGTTTTTGTCTTATATAAGAGATATGCGTGGTTATTGATCAATTCCACCCATTTTCGTTCTGTAGAAGATTTATTCTATATACTCCGTGTACAAAATTTCATTCATCTATCAATATGTTAAGCAGAGATATTGACTTTCCACCTGTGCGATGACGTCTATTAAGTCTGTTATTTTTCCATGTGTTGTACTGTTTTATCAATATATAGTTTTTTTTTTTAAAAACTTTTAGTTTCCCAACAAATAATTTTGTTTTGACTTCATCAATCGGATAACAATTTCGTCATTGAATTTGAATTAAAAAAAAAGTTTTTATATTTCAAATATGGGTGTTAAAATTAAGAGCTATTTTGAATGAACTCATAACTCTTCAAAAGATATCTAACTTTTAATAACCGTTCTACCTCTGATGAGCCTTATTTGGATAAAATTCTGTTTCTAGTACTTGAATTAAACTCTTATATTTTTTCTTTATTAAACTATCTATTCAAAGGTAAATTTCGATCGCATAAAAAAAAAACTCCTACTCAGTTCATCATTAAAAATAAACCAAGTTTTTGGTTTAATTTTCATGTTGGTGGGTACAGCAAAATTCAAAATTTATGACACAAAATATTAAACATCATTACTGAGACTGCACTAGAATAAATGCTTGGGTAAAATACAAAGATATACACGAGAAATTTTAAAGATTCCATAAAATTCACATATAACATAATTATCTTAGTTTTCGCTTATTTGAAATTTTTTACTTATAAATTTATGCAACGCATCAAATTTCAGCCTTATATAAGAATACATTTATATAAATATTTTAAACCAGAAAAAATGTGTACGAAAAAATCGATTACAACCTAATATAAGGCAGTGGCACGCATCAAATTGAAATTTTGCAAGGCCTGCTAATAAAAAACAAAAATATTATGTCTTACATAAATAAATTTTGATTAATCAATACAACAATAATAAGGGTAAAAAAAATATATTAAACAACTACAATAAAATAAAAGCAAAAAAATAACAACTTAAATTCAATTGATTGAAAGCGATTTTGAAATAATGTCAATATTTGTTGCCTTGGATTTTTTAATTTGCTTACTGAGCATATTTTGAATGCAGGACACGTTCCAAGTAAGGATCAAAAAATATTGCGGGAAATTTACATTGTAGGTAAATATTTTGGCGCTGCTTCGTGGCAAATCAAAAGAAAAAAGAATAAATAAAGAATACATAAAAAAAAACAAAATAGACCGGAAGATGATAAAAGCAGGTGGCAGAATGTGAGATGCGTACAAAAAACCATGACCTGGATTACGAAGTATAGCGACAGGCGTGCTTTGAATATAGAAATTTTTTCCACTTGCAAAAAAATGCGAAAATTGCGTGCTAGTGTCCTGGAAACCATAGACAATATAGGAAAGCTTCACAGTTATTAAAATAGCTCGCTATTAAAACTTATTTAAAGCAAACTTTTTTTAAGCAAACAAGTAGATTTTTCAGCACACAAACTGCTCTCGAATACTTGAATTCACATAAATCATTTAGCTTAAATTTACCCACTAACACTTATTCAAGCTACGCACACTAAAGTTCATTGTTTGCTCACGAGCTATAAATCAATTTGCTGCTCCATTTAAAGTTGTATTGTAGGTTTTGATGTTGTCGTTGTTGTTAGACTTACAGTAAAAGCACTTTAAATGCAATGATTTTAAAATAATTTTCACTTTTATTGTGAGCAAACAGCTGAGCTGCGAAACTATTAGTTGGAGAGGAACAAGTGTAAACAGTTTTCATGGCTTAAAACAAATTTTTTTTTAATATTTTTGACTTTAACCCTTAAGTGACTATTTACACCTGAGTGACCCTGAATAACACACTGGTTATGACTCAGCGACAGCAAATGGAAAAATAAACTTTATGTAGAGTATGGTCTGAAAAATTATATGAGTAAATTTAATTTTTTTTTATAAGAATATCATTTTCCTTTTGAAAATTCGCTTTAAAAAAAGACCTTTAGAAATTAAACAAAAAGATATTTTTGAAAAAAATAGTTGTAATTTAACATTGATCATTAATGGAAATATTAATACATGGGTTTTATAGCTGAAATAGGGCATGTTAAGAAAAAATATAGATAAGTACGTAAAAATCCGTTAAAGATTTTTTTGCTTGGCTCCTATTTTGTCCAAGCTGATTCTTGAGAGGTCATAGTTCAGAGGCAATATGCGCTATATTGCATTCGATAGTTGAGATGTGTGACATAATTTCCTTTTTTTTACGTACACCAAGAAAAAAAATAATTAAATCACCTAAGTCGGCTTGGGTAAAGAGAGTTGTATGGGAATTATAAACTTATACTTATTCACCTAAGCAATTTATTGATTAATACATTAGTTTGAAAGCACATACTTCGATACATTGTTCAAAAAAAAAAAATATTTGATTCACCTAAACCCAACAGCCAAAAATACAGAATTAAAAAACAACTAGCATGGATGACTTTAGCATAGTTTTGAGCTATTTTTTTTTTGACATGCAATAACAATAGAGTTCAGCTACTACAGCTATATCGCACTTCCTCAGCATTAACCCATCTAAAGCCACTACCCAGTAATCATTGAAAATATCAATGTTATGGATACCCGTGACCACAAACAAGTTAATGTGGGAAAAATTTACCCACCAATAAATGGGTTGGGCTCAGGGACAACACAAGACGTAACAACTAACCATGCGTATACATAGATCTATTTACACAACTAATTTTAATCTACTTTTGAGTTGACCTTTTGACAAATTAACATCAAAAACGCTACAATTGTTAACAAAGGAACTCATGCGACTTAAAGGAGCAGTAGCCATATAATTTGTTCTACTAAATGGCAAATAAATTAAGTTGTTAGCGTTTCTACTGCTTCTACGGTTAGTGTTAAAATTTATGTGAGAAAGAAGTTCTGGAGAATCGAATACACCTGTTATGAGCTGGTGTAAATATACGATATCTGCCGATTTCCTTCGATCACCTGAAGACTGCATTTTTAATAGTTTTAAACGATCCGCATAAGGAGGAAGGTCTAATATGTCAGTTCCACTTAAGCCCCTTAGAGCAAACTGAACAAAACGTTTTTGGATTCTTTCTATTCGATCAACATGCACATTGTAACTTGGGGACCACACTTGACTTGCATACTCTAAGTGAGGACGCACGATTGCATAATACAACGTTGTAGTTGTAATCATGCTATTAAATTCTTTGGCCCAGCGTTTTACAAAACCAAGCATTGAAGATGCTTTTTTACAAATATTATCAATATGAATGTTAAACGACAGCTTAGAATCCATGCATATACCTAGGTCTTTGACGGTGTCTACACGACTCAAGGCAGTATCTTTAATCTTATAATCAAAAATAAAATTATTCCTTTTTCGCGAAAAGGTCATAGTTTGGCATTTATCTGGATTTAAAAACATATTATTTTTAGAACACCAAACTTCAAAGGATTTTAGATCAGACTGGAGTAGATCTGAATTATCTCTAGAATTAATCGTTCTGTATATTTTCATATCATCGGCATAAATAAGCAGATGAGAGTGTTCAATGACGTGAGTTACATCATTGATAGCTAAAATAAACAGAAGAGGACCAAGGTGACTACCCTGAGGAACACCTGATCCAGCAATAAATTCAGAAGACAACGCGATTCGGAAACGTATTTGATAAGATCGCTCCACCAAATACGATTTAATCCAGTTCACAAAATATTGTGGAAATCCCATTAACTCAAGTTTAAATAAGATTAGATTAGAAGATTAGCTTATCAAATGCCTTACTAAAGTCAGTGTAAACACAATCGACCTGGTTACCAGAATCAATAGAATTTAAGCAGAATGTTGTAAAATCGAGAAGATTAGACACAGTGGATCTGCCATTCACAAAACCATGCTGACGAGTTGTTATGACTTTGCCACAGTGAATTTTCACCCGATCGTACACCATCCGCTCAAAAAGTTTTGGAATCGATGAGAGCTTAGCGATAGGCCTATAGTTACTGACATCGTTCCTGCAACCCTTTTTAAAAATAGGACTTATAAATGATTTTTTCCAAAAAAGTGGAAAATAACTTTCGTTAATAGATTTATTGAATAATAAAGACAGTGGTTGACTCAAAACGGAACCGCATTGTGTTAACACTGCGGCAGGAACACCGTCAGGTCCAGCACCAAACTCCTCATCGATCGATCTAATATACATTAAAATATCCTCTGGAGTGAAGGATATATGTTCCAAAGATACTATACTCTGGGTTCGGAATTCATATATTCAAAGTACTCTCCATCAGGATTAAAAGAATCTGAACAGAATGATTCTTTAAAAAGATTGGCGAATAGGCCACAAATTTTGACGGGATTGTCAGTAAATCCCTCAGGAGTTCTAAATGAAGAAGGAAATCCATCAGATTTCTTCTTTGTGTTTACGAATCCCCAAAATTTCTTTGGATCTGTCAATATTCTCAGCTTAACATTATCTAAATATTCGTGATATAATGTAGCTGAGCGATTTTCAAATTCCAGAAACAAACGTTTGTAAGTTTCTAGGTCGTTTGAGCCTAAGCTACAGACGTATTTCTTCCATGCCCTATTCCTGTTGTTGCGAAGAGTCTTTAAATCCTTTGTGTACCACGGGTACGCAGAATTCCTCGCAAATTTGAGACTATAAGGTACGGATTGAGAAAACACAGCAAAGAGTTTCATATAAAGAAAATGTATGGAGTCATCAAGGCAATTTCCATTTATATATTCCAAAATTGCATTAAGTTTACCATGAAGCAACTGATTCAACTTCAAAAAGTCAGCTTTTTTAAAATTGAATTCATAAAGCTTATCTGCTGAATTAGAATTTACTATATTTGCTCTGTCGGATTCGTACCAAATACTCAATGGTGGATGATATTCATCAACAGTAGTTAGAGCATGAAAGGCCATCTTAACAACAACATTGTTACTGTCTGTAGTTAAGACCAGGTCAAGAAGTCTTTCAAGACTATTATAAATACAACTCACATGTTGTAAGTCTGAACATATATTATCAACAAATATATGTTCTTGGCGGGTCTTCGAATTAGATGCACAATAGTACGTATCATCGTCAGAAGAATGCCATTTTAAATCAGGTAGATTAAAATCGCCCAATAATAAAATGTCGTCATTAACGTCAAATAAATCAATTATGTAATCTATGCACTCCGCAAGGCTTGCATAGACCTCTACACTACTCTTAGGAGGAACATACGCATTAATAACATATACATTAGAGCTACAATGTATAACTTTAACGCAAATTAGTTCAATATTAGAAGAACAGGGAATGTCAACAATAAAACTGACAAAGCAGTTCCTTACAGCCAAAAGGACACCACCACCGACAGAAGAAATATTGTCAGTGTATCTGTCTTTTCTAAAAACTTGAAAACTATTGTCAAACAATTCCAAATCAGTAATGCTTCCGTTCAGCCACGTTTCTGTTAACGCGATAATATCCTCAGAGCAATTTTGAGTTGATAGAAATAAGCTCTGCGTCTTAGAACGTAGTCCCCTTACATTTTGATAGTAAAGGGACAGCCTATTTAGTTTTTTTGAGCCTGGCGGGCAGCTTGAGTCACCCTTTTAGGCTTATTTTTTGGCTTGAACTCAGTAACAAGAATATTATCGGCCCACAAATTAGAGTTAAGAACAGTTGTAAAATCATCGGCTGCAACTGTTAAAATAAAATAAGCATGGGAAGGCTTATTACCAATTTTTTTGCATGAACAGAATGCATTTGAGTTCACTAACTTGGATTGCCTGACAAATGTCAATATATTTTCTATTGATGTGTCGGGCTGAAGACGTGAAATGAAAACATTTCTGGTCCTCGAAACTGCTCTTAAAGTCAAATGACTGTTAGGCGTAGTTGCAATCGTATTTGGACTACTAGTCAATGGAGGAATAGAAGATGGTGTATAAGAAATCACCGTATTATTATTTTCTGATGGCATTGCTGAGGGCTGCTTTGCCTTGGAAGGTCTGGAGGACGCCTTCTGACGCTTATTTTTGTTTTTGTTTTTCCTCTTTCTTTTAGAGCTTTTAGGGTCTTTTTCTGATGAAACTGACAAAATTCCGTCATGGACGAAGGAACCGAAATGTTATCCTGAACAGTAATTTCATCAGAAACGCTTGTAGTGGGTGCGGCACTAACTTCGCTAAAAAATGAAACAATTTCTCTGAAGTTATTATTTAATAAGTTAAGGCTCTCCCCAAAAAGCTTAATTTTAGAATAGAGTTGATCCGGGGAAAGGGCCCTGCACGAAGCACAATACCTGCGAAGACCAGATCGGACTGAAATTAAATCGTCAAGGCACGATTTAGAAATACCAGCACAAGAAGCGTGGAACATTCGCTCACATGGGCCAGAACAGCTGAACATAGGGTACAGAATATTCTGGCTTTTGCATTGCTCGTTCAGAGAACAAGCAGCAATATTATCAATGGAAAAATAATCCATTGAAAAAAATTTCAATTACTTTGTGAGCGTCTTTAAATGTAAAATGTGCTTTCAGGGATGGCACAGTAAAATGCAGCGTACACAAAGTGTTAAGCACAATAACAACACTAGAGACTCTCACTGCAAAACAGATAAACAAACACCGCACAAAGAGGAATAGAAAAAATTAGGCATACAAACACTAGATTGTGTGAAGTACAACAAAAACTGTTCTATATTAATAACATAAATTATGTAATCACTATAAGAACACTAAACAAAATTAATTTCTTTCTTTTAAAAACACATAAATACAATCCTTAATAGTTTTTAATACAAACGATTTAAAAAATTTTAGATTTTTCACTATAATAATTACTATAACAACACACACTAAAAAAAACAACACCGATACAGACAAGTAGACGAGATCAACTGAGATCAACTATTTTCTGCAAAAAAAAAAACACAGCTGCGTCACTAGACACACGAGAGAAGGATAGATTTGATATTTTAATGGTTTTTTTTTTTTGTAATAAAACTACTTTTAAATTCAAAAATACCATAAAGTAAATTAAAAAATACACTTTAATATCACACCAGTAAATTTTATTACATTTCATCAACAAAACGAAAAGAAAAAAAAAATTTTTTTTGCCCGCCGTGCGGAATCGAACCCTGGAACTTTTGGTGCCAGTCCATCGCTCTACCAACTGCTCCAAGCATCCTTGCTGCTGTTTGCTGATATAACTGCAGCTACGTTAATTCACATAAGCAATTTATTGTTTAATACATTGCTTTGAAAGCACATACTTCGATACCCTGCCAAAAAAAAAAAATATTTGATTCACAGATGTTAACAGATGCTGTATTAACAAATGCAGTATGTCGAAATATTCTGTTGATAGCTGCAGCATAGCTTCAGTTGTAATTAGTAGTGAATAAATCAATCAGCGTAACGAAGGAGTTTGGCTCAATTCGTAGTGTAGTTATTTCATACACAGTGGTATCGGTTGCTGTGAGTTCGAATCTCAACGGCATGCGAAGGTAAAATTTTTGTAATTGATATTTAATTTAATTTTATCTTCTTGTTATAATATATGTCAAGCAGCAAGGATAGCTGAGCAGTCATTAATTTCTAAGAAAAAAACGGTGTTGATAAAAGAAAAATTTGTGTTGTTGCCGGTTTTAGTCAAGCAAATTACTGAACGAGAGGTGGCAGCTTAAAAAAAAGGGAAATAAAAAAACCAAATATATGTATAAAAAATTACCAAATACTTGGTTAATTGATCGCCCAATAAAAATTGGCAAGTCAACATGTAAAACTTAGTCATTTTGATAAAGTACTTGGGTGGCGGAAAACTGCCAAAGCTATCTTATAAATTATACTAGGTTTTTTTTCAATTTAACATAAGCTTTTTACTCGGTGTGGACCTCTTGAGCAAATTGTAAAAAAATCAAATTTTTTCCAGTGGGAATTCGCACTAGTGTGTCAATTAAGGGTTAATATATCACATGCACATTAAACTGTAGATACTACATTCTTGAACATCAGCCAAACGCCTTCTTATGCATCCAAATAAATACTTTTTAAGCTTTGTTTGTATGTGTTAATGGATGTGTTTTTGTATATTTTTAACGTATTTTTATCCCTATATGCTGCTTTCACTTTTTGCAGCTGCAGCTGCAAGTATTCAAGTATCTGAGTGTTCAGCGAATGCTTTTTAAAAATTGCTCACACATACATTTATTTTTCCGCCGTTATCAGCCTGTATTTTTAGATGATATTTTTCCCTGCAAATTTCTGAACTGATTGCATTAACGAAGCAGCAAGCATTTTTTGCATGCTTTTTACAGATTTTTTTTTTAACTTTACTTAAGCATATCTATTGCATGGATGTCGGAGGTTGTATGTGTATGTGTATGTGTATGTGTGTACGTAGTATTCAGCATTTATCTTGTGCTATTGACACGTAATTGACTTGACTTTACTTTGCATGATTTTCTACTTTATCATTAGTTTAATGCACATGACATTGAAAGACACTTTGAGTTCTATAGATTAATTCACTGAAAGTAGAGATAATACTAATAAGCACAATTTTTGCGATATTGCTAGTTTGATTCAGTATTATTTCTAGATAATAAGGATCATATAATCTTTTAAAACTTGTTTCGCCTTTTTTTAGAGGGCTTTTAAATTTTTCTTACTTTTTTGAAGTATTTTTCAAGCTATGACCATTTTTTGACTTAAAAAATTATTTGTTGATATCGCAAGTCAGATATATATCAAAAAACAAGACTATAATACCTTTTATGTTATTAAGCCTTCTGTTTTGGGGTAATTAAGCCTATCTGAACTCCAAGACAGATCTGGAGAATAGCAATATTTCAAAATTATAATAAGCACGTCTCAAAGTGGTAGTAATAAACAGCACGTGTACTTCATTATATAACATACAAGAAATTGTAACATAAGTAATGAACATAAGAAAACTTCAAAAAAGATAATGAAAACAGGGCTCTTAAGGGAGTTATTACAAAGTGTTTGTATTAAGAGAGTTGTTGCATATTTGACATAAATTGATTTTATAAAGCTAATTTGAATACAAGTGTGAAAAATTAAAGTTTTGGGGCATTGTTATGAATTTAAAACTGAATAATTAATTCTGATGTTTTGAAGAAATTTTCTCTATACTATATTTGAATCGGTCATTTCAAAAACCTCTTAAGTCAAGTTTTTTTCCAACATGCTTTTTTTGCTGAAAATGATTTCTTAAAGGTAGATGCGTATTCTGGGTGTAAGCCACATAAGTCAATACATTCCTTCCTCTTCAAATAATACCGCGTTCAAAAGACGTTCATTGCATAAACTACATTAGTCAGTGACTTAAGAGGTTTTTGTATGCACTAGTCCCTAGTGATGGGGGAATTAGTTATATCTGACTAAGTTTGACGTTTTAAATTTGGATCTCAGCATCTCTAATTCAACAATAATTGTCATTTATATTATATTTGTTAATTCGTGAACGTTACTTTTTCTGAACTACAACAAGAAATTTATTATTTTTAATTTATTTCTTATTTATTAGTGATTTATTATTTATTTATCTTTAAAAATGTCTTCAAGTGAAACAGAGAGTGATAGTGAGGCGAAAAAGAAGAGAATGTGTAATCCCTCGAAGTATAAAAGAAATATAATTAAAAGTTCTAAGGTTAAACGACAGGCATATACTAATTATCGGGGAAAACAAATAGCTCCGAGATCTACCGGTGAAAATTGCAGGCAACTTTTCCACAAACCTTTTTTCAGCTTACGTTTTTCATCTGGGCCTATATATACCTAATATACTGTATATTTATTGTAGATGCAGATTCTTCGGAAAGCAACATTGACCTTGAGCTCGATAAAATATAACCTTTAATAATTGAAAAATTACTGGAGTTATATAAACACATATAAGCACATACAAATAAATTGTATGGCAGAGCCCGGCCGTTGAAAATATTAAATATAAATATAAATATAAATTAAAAATCTAAGTTTTCAAAAGAAACAAATCTCCATGTCGTCATAGTTTAATATCAGCTAACTGCTGAAGATAAGATCGACTGTGAAATAGAAGAGCAACAACAACTAGCACAACAAAATCTTTGAGTATTTAGAAAAGCTTTAATCTATCTTCGAATAATAGAACATACTTTCCCTGAAAGTATGCTTCACAAATTAGAAGAACTTTAAGCTGCTGTCATTTGTATTCTCGTACCGCAATTCAGGGTAATTTACTAATTGCATTCGTGAAACAAGTAGAAAATTAAGAGCTTAGTGGATCACAGTAAGAATCACGATAAAAGGCTAATGATGAGTTGGTGTAGCGGCCAACGAAACAGCTGTCTAGTCTGCTATGTGATTGATATTGTTGTTGTTAGTTGTTATTCCTTCAGTTGTTTTCTTCGGAAAGTAACATTGACCTTGAGCTCGATAAAATATAACTTTTAATAATTGAAAAATTATTGGAGTTATATAAACACATAACTTAAAACGTAAGAAGGAATATTTTGCGAATTTTCACAAAGATGGTATGGATTTTTGCATTTCAAAAATTAACTTTTTTTCAACCAAAGATGAGCAGGATATTTTTCTTCAATCACTTAGAAGAGGCAAAGTGCTTTTCAGTTCCATGTTTTGAAACAAACTGATAAAGTTAAAGTCTGCAAGAAAGCATTTATCAGCATATATGGAGTTACTGAAGCCAGAGCTCGTAGGCTTTGTGATTTGTTTAGAGAAGAAAAGAGTCCTAGAGATAACAGAGGATGTCACCCGAAAACAAATACGGTGCCTCCTGAAATATGCCCAAAAATACACGAACTGCTTTCCTAGGAAGAAGACACATTACGCAGAAAAAGACATTGAATATCTTGATGCACGATTGGATGTCAAAAAAATGCATTCCATGTTTAAAGAAAAATATTCAGATGTCTTTAATATAAAGTACAAATTTTATTTACAATACTTTAATGAAAATTTTTCCCTAAGATTTGGTCAACCACACTTCGACACATGTATAACTTTCGAAGAACTGCCAACAAAAATAAAACAATCAAACTTATCAGAAAATGCAAACGTTCGTTAGTCGCTCAGTTAATGATTCATATAAGTCGTGCCAAGAAGCTTTACAACAAAATTTCATCAATTCAAGATCTTTGCAAGGAACGAGATGTTGTTGTAGCTATAACATTTGATTTTATGCAAAATCTACCACTGCCACACATACCCATACCAAATAATTTTTAATTACGGCAATTATGGGTTCATTGTTTTGGTATTAAGAATTTAAAAACAGGCAAATCGACTTTTTACATGTATCACGAAGGCATTGCTAAAAAGGGAGCCAATGAGGTTTGTTCCCTATTGATGCATTATATTAAAAGTAATATTGGGACACATATTAAATATATATATCTATTTTCTGACGGCTGCCCCGGTCAAAATAAAAATAATACATTATTGAGATTTATGTTGACTTTGACTGACTCTAAACGATTTGAAAAAGTGTATCAGTATCATTCATTTTCACCAAATGACCGTGATTTTGGAGTTATAAAAAAAATGTTCGAAAGCATGATCGTATCTACGTCCCAGGAGAATACATTGATTTGGTTTCGAACTCCAGTTCAACATTTACAGTTATATGCTTAAAACTGAAGATGTTTTGGAATATAAGAAATGGTGGCCAAATTTATACAAAAAACATGTTTGTCAACTGAATCGTATGGAAAAAAGTCCCTAAAGAACAAAAAATATCATTCGCGCCTTAGACATACATGAGTTTTCAGTATGATTCAAATAAAAGAGGCACTATCATAGCCGAAGAATATATTGATGGATTGAATAAACATTCATTCATTTTAATAAAAACCTGACAACTTCTGTTTCACTTCCGTCAGCCAAGGCTTATGATTTCAAAGTGCCCATAAATATTAAAAAAATAGACGATTTAAAGCAAGTTCAGGATAGCATTCTGGAAGAGCATATATTTTTAGCTGGCCAACTGCAAATGTTGAAGATAATCCGAATGACAATGATGGAGAATATGATTATGTACCTTAAAGATATTAAAACATGACAATTTAATACATATGAAATGTTAATAAGTTAATTTTGAAGTGTAATCGTCTATAATAAGCAATAAAAAAATGTGATTACTATGATTCTTTTGGTTAAATTATATACCACTTATCCTATTTCTTGCTAAAACAACATAAGCCAAGAACAGTTTCTCAGGTTTTTCTTTATTATTATCAATAAACTTTAAAGGTTATTCGATATATCAATTTTTTACAAATACTAAATTAAGCATAAAAAAATCCTGTAAAAATAGTTTGTGCATGAAACAGTTTATATTGATTCCTGAAAAGCTCTAATTGTGTGACTTATGATGTTTTTGAAATGACCGATTCATTTGTGAATTAGTTAAAAATAATACAGTTACTTCTAAAACAGTCTTGGAGTTATAACAACGTAAAATAAAAAAATGAAAACTACTCCAATTTCTTCCTTAATGTGATATATGGCGTTTCTATAGCATACCCAATACTTGACTGGTAACCGTTTAAGTGTATAAATCTAATAATTAAGTGCACTTGATTATTACGTACAAATTTTAAAAAAAAAATAATTTTTTTTGCTCAATATGTTCTTTATAGTTTCTAGAATATACATACATGTTTTTAAAACAGTACCTCGCATTGCAGATTAAATAATAGTAAGTGTTATCAACCGATAATCTTAAAAATATATGTAAGATTTCGAAAAACAAAAACTTTATTCTCGATTGTCTCGAAACTACTTTTTCAAAACAGTTCGATAGATAACTCGAAATCTATTAGTTCAATTTCAATGAATCTTAGTGCATTTTGTTTGTAATTTTGTTCTTTAAGCATTCCCCTTAAATTCCCCTTAAATGGCTTCTATTTTTCGTTTTTTTTTTTTAGACAAAAAGGCGCGCGAAAATCGATCTCTTTTTTTAACTTTTTACTCTAACTTTCGCCATAACTTTAAAAAAACCCCACAGCGGTCGTGCGTAGGGGGTTGCCAAAAGAATAGTCTGTAATTTAACGCTTTGAGGACAGCTAATAACCCGTTGGTACTAAAAATACAAACTATGACCAATTCTACTTGTATAGGCTTAAATAAGCAGTTTGCGAAATCTGAAAGTCATATGTCCTTTCTACGAAGTCCTGGAAGAAGTTGCTTATAAGCAACAATTGTCCATAGTGGTAAATAAAAATAGGGTATTTTTACGAATATACTTCATATTGTATTTAGCAGTTTTTTTGTATAATGTAAGACTTAAGTATGGTATAAAAGAAAACAATTCTTGCTTTTGTTCGAACACAAATAAACTCCACATTTGGAACATTTGGAAAGCGGAGTTCCAGTTTTACAAAGACGGCAGCGACCTTTCTGACCCCATACCACCCAATGGCCTTTTTCGTCATATCGCAGTGTTTTGGCTGGATCTGGGGTGTACTTCCGTTTTAATGAAAGGCTGCAAACACTGCCTGATGACGAAGGCAAGGTTGATGGTGAGGCTTGCTGGATGTAAGGGGCCTGTGGGTGTAAGGAGTTTGTAGTAGGACGTCCCGTTGTTTGGCAGCTTTTAAGTCTTTGCGATAGAGTAACCAGGCGTTTACAACAGCAGCTCCGATGCACCAGTAAACAATGCGCATATACCATTTTTTGGATCTATGATTAATTTTGTAAAGCTCCATGAGCATGTCGGATAAGTCCGAGAAAAAAAATTTTAAAATTTAGCATTTTGAGTTGTTTACAGCTTCCTCTACTGTCACTTAAGGTAAGGTAGGTAGTCACCTGAGGCCTCTTTTATTCGTTTTGACTCTTCCTGATGTTGATGGCATCATCAAAGAATCCAATCTTTCTGTCTGTGACAATGATATGAAAATCTATCGGCGTATACTAAACTACGCTGACTATTGTCATCAGTTTTTCCACTTAGTGCATAAACATCTATTGGAACTCAACGCCATCAAATGTCAAGCTATCACATACTCTCTTAAGATACCTCAACTTCCCCTGAGAATTTATTACATAATTGTCAAACTACTTTGCTCTGTAAGTTATTTATGGAACTTGGGTGTTATTTGCGACAAGGAACTCAATTAAATGTATCATTATGATAATATTATTACTAAAGCCAACTTGGCATTTGGTTTCGTAAAACATTGGTCCAGAGGATTCTCCAATACTTACGTCACAAAATCTCTCTACCTTACTTGTGTTAGACCCATCCTTAAATATGCCAGCCAGGTTTGGTCACTTTTCTACTATTCCCATTCGATGCAAATTGAAATTCGCTTCGCTCTTATTTGATATTTCCGGCTCTGACATTGTCAATTTACCTCCGTACGCAAGATGATTAACATGGATACTCTTGAAAATCGTAGGAATAATGCTGACGCACTCTTCTTTTCGAAAGAGAGAAAAAATAAATAAAACACCCCTGTAAGAATAAAATTAGTTTTAAGTTATTCTCTAATCAGCTTGTATAAAGCATAACCAAATAAATAAATAAAAATAAACAAATCGTTATTAGTAAAGTATCAGAACTGCTATAAACAGGCCAAGTATCTTAAAATGTGTATACAATTATTCTTTAAGGCCTAAGGGATTAAAATATACTTTAGATAACATATCATATAACAGTACATTCAAAAAGTCCATAGGATGACACATAGATGGCGATACTAGATTTTTTCCATATGATTTTTATTTAGTACCAACCTTCAAACGATACGTATAAAAATTTGACAACAATCTGACAATTGATTCGTGAGTTATAGCATTTTGTGTGCAACTACTGTTATTGAAAAAAAAAAAAAATGGAAAGAGTGAATTTCGAGCTTTGATAAAGCATTACTTTTTGATGAAAAAAAAATACAGTGGAAACCAAACAATGGCTTGATTAACATTATCCGGACTCTGCTCCATCGAGACAAATGACAGAAAAGTGGATTGCTGAATTTAAACGTGGTCGTACCAGCACAAATGATGCAGAGCGCAGTGGAAGCCCAATTTAAACTGTTATTTCACAAAACATCAAAAAAATCCACAAATTGGTTATGAACGATCGCAAATTGAAGGTGCACGAGCTAGCTGACATTGTAAAGATATCAGATGGTAGTGTTTTTACCATTTTACACGAACATTTGGGTATGCGAAAGCTCTGTGCAAAGAGGGTGCCACGTGAGCACACAGTCGACCAAAAACAACAACGAATTGAGGCTTCAGAGGAGTGTTTGGCGTTGTTAAACCGCAATAAAATCGAATTCTATCGTCGATATGTGACAATGGATAAAACATGGCTTCACTATTACACACCAGAATCCAAAAGACAGTCAGCTGAGTGGCCAGCAGCCGACGAACCGAATCCAAGGCGTGCAAAGACAAAACAGTCGGCTTGTAAGGTGATGGCGTCTGCTTTTTGGTATGCGAAAGGAATAATATTCGATGAATATTCAACATCAACAGCGACACCATCATCCATAAAGGAACCACCATCAACAGCGACAATTAATGTGCACTTTTGGATCGATTGAAGGCTGAAATTTCCATGAAACTGCCACATTTGAAAAAAAAAAAAGTGTTGTCTCACCAAGACAATGCACCGTGTCACAAATTGACGAAAATGATGGTAAAATTGAATGAATTGGGCTTCAAATTGCTTACCCCCTGTTTTCAGATCTCAAGAGAATGCTTGCTGGAAAGAAATTAAAGTCCAATGATGAAGCAATCGCTGAAACTGAGGCCTATTTTGACGAGAAAGAGAAATCGTACTTTAAAAGTGGTATCGAAAAGTTGGAAAATCGTTATACTCGTTGTATCGGTCTCAAAGGCAATTATGTTGAATAATATAATCGAGTTTTATCAAAATATTGTTTTTTCTTACTTAACCTATAGACTTATTGAATGATCTGTTAGTTATCGTAGATAACATGACTCTTTATTCTGTAGCGTATATGTCTTTGCTTACTAACGTAAAGATATACACTATACTACGGTTGTATACAAAATTAACAAAAACATGATCATTCTGTACTATTTGTAATGTTTGCGTAGCAAGTGCTCAACACAAACGGCATACGATAACTCTTAGCATAGGTTACGCTCTATTAAAACCAGGTCACGGAAAGGTGGTTTACATGAATTTTTATTATCGAAAACTGTAGAAAAACATACAATAATTTATCGATAATTAATAATATAAAATTATCGAAAATTTATCGTTCTTGATATTGTTCTCGATATATAAAATGGTAAAATTATTGAGGTTATATAATTATTGTTCTTAAAACGATAATATAATAGTTTCAGCTCTCTAGTGTCCTTGTCTCTCCAAAACTGCTACACTTACGTTTAATTTAGTGCAGCTTACGCAAAGAAATGTTAATGTTTGTGCTAATTTTATGTTGTCGTAGTGTTTTGTTTGTGCTTGCGTTCAAATAAACAAACTTTAGTGCTATCTTATAACGAGTGAAGTCATCTCGTACCCTACGGTACCTTAACATACGATACGCTAGTTTTTATTTTCGTTCACTGCTTTTAAATAAGCCAATTTTAAATAAAGTTCATATAACCACTATCAAACCTAACAACCATGTCACGTGTGTATTTTTTATGAATTTTTGTTTATTTTTTTTTTTTTGTTTTTATTAGCACTTCAGTACTCTGCAACATACGGCAAAAGCAAGTGCTATACACACGTGCTCATAGCTAAGCTTTCCTCTATGAATGCAGGTATCCTGTCTCTATTGTTAAATATTCTTAGTTTCAGTTCGTGCTTTTTTTAATTCATTCCCCACGCTCTTTAAATAAATCTGTCATTTACACTTGGTAACTATTGTCATCCTTAACTGACATGTTCTGACAAGCAATGCAAATAGAGTTGTAAAAATAGACAAAAAATTATAAAATATATTTATTTGGATAGCAGCGCATATGAGCTTTTTTTATTTGTAATGTATAAAAACATGTTTTTAAAATATTCATAGTGTAAAAATATGCATATCGAGCAAAAACCGTAAAAATAGAATGTATCCATGTGAAGTGTTTTCATGCAAAATAATTTGTAACAAAAGCAAACAAAATTTAAACTCTGCTTTTGTTTTTGTAATTCTATCAAAACGTGCTCACACTTTGGTGGCGCCATATAAATGACAAAAATAAAGAGAAAAAAGAAAAAACTAAAAATTAAAAAATTACAGCTAGACTAGCGCATCAACAACAATAACAACAACACCAACAACATCAACAACAGCGACAACTTCAACTACACTATGTTACACCAACAAATACGCTTTCACAACAAGATTTCATCAGCATTGAATATAAATTAATTTAGTTATGAAATCGCATAAATTAAATCTAATAGAAATGAATGAAACATGATGTAAACGATAAAAACACATTTACCACCGGTATGAAAAAAAACCCCCCAGTATATAAGGGGTGTCAACTTCTTGGGTCTAGAAGTCTATTTTTATTTTTGTGAGCTCTGTGTGTGAGGCTTCTAATTTCATAATCGCCCAGTGTGTTGCTTACTCTAAGCGCAGTTCCTGCTCTCTGCTTCGTGTTACCATGAGAATCCTTAATTTGTGTCACTCTCAGACAATTCTAAAATATTGTAATGAGAAGTTTCTTGATGAAGCTTATTCCATGTGTCGCCGTATACATTTGCAGGGCTTGACGAAAGTGTCGCCATTTTTATCGGTTGACTAGCGACAACGGATGTGTTCGCCATTTTAATGCAAACAGCGAACTCTTAAAACTTTTTCAAGCAAAAATTCAAAAAGTCACTGAAATTTTTTTTTAACCCTCCGTGTGGCTAGTTAGTATTTACCTACGCGCTGTGGCTAGCGTAACGATATCGTCAAAGCCATTTTTTAACCCATTCAAAAATAATTTTTGGCCAACATTTTTTTTTAAGGTTTTAGATAAACATTTCAATTAAATAAAAAAAAAAACGTGTTTTGGCCAAAATGTCCACTCAGTTATGCGCCAAAAATTTCGGAACAGCCGGAAACGAGCATTTTTCAAGTTTTAGTCCAAAATTCATATCTCCGGCCCTAATTTTTATTAAGGAAAAATATTCAAGGGATTAAAGCTCCATATATATGTCTTCAAAAAAAACCTACCCATATTTGGCTCTGTTCAAAAAACCATAATTATTTTGCAACCTGAAAATTGGCTTTTCGAGAAAAAAATTTTAAACAATTGAAGGTTTTATTGGATAAACACCCCGTAAGGGCATTTGATGTTCAAAAAAGTTATTTGGTGATGAAGTTTTCTTTTTATAAATAAATAAAAAAAAATTTTGCAAAAACAAATTAAGGTTGTTGGTTGGAATAAAATTTGGAAAAAAATACACGCAGACAGGTTTTTTCAACGTTATTTGGAGGTAAAAACTACACTTTTTTTTTGGTCTCAAACAATTGTTTTTTAATGTTGCATTTGTACATTGTACATTGAAAAAAGTAAAAAGTATGACAAAATTATTTCATTTGTAGCAAAAATAACAACATTTTTTATTAACCAAAATTAGTAAAAAAAATCACGTCCTGTGGCTACTGTAACGATTTCGTAGTCGGTCCAACTTTGCACTCAAAGTACGCACAAACGGCTTAACCAAAATTGACGCGGCTTGGCAGGTGTTCATGCAAAGGCTCAACTTTTTTTAGGAGGAGATGCCAACCGTCTCCCATTGCACATGTCTGAGATACATCTATGTCGTAAAAAGTAGAGTGACGATATCGTTACACTAGCCACATGGAAGTTTGAATGTTTAAAGATTTTAAGGGACTTTTTTCCAGTGAGCTTATTACTACAAATGCACTTTTGTTTACAGATTTAGTAAGAAAGATGATATTGTGTGGCCACCATTTTTTTTTTTTTAGACTTGACCAACACTCAATGGATGCCTCCTATAAATGCGAAAGCATTTTGTTGTTTCCGAAGACGGGTGATAGTTAGTTGGAGGGTGAAAATATGGAGTGTCGGTGAAGATATGATTTAAATTTACACAGATTGAAATTGCCGGGAAACACGCTCGCAGGGAGATTGTTTTACAATTTTACGCAGCGACCTAAGAACGAATTATCTCGGTAATGCGATGTTCTTTATTTATACTAGAAGTGTAGTAATTTGTAACAAAAAAAATAGAGATCTTGAAGTACCCTATAGGAACAAACTAACTTGTTTTTAAAAACAACTAATAAAAAAACTAATTTAAAATAAACCAGTATATAAACTACTTTTAATTATATTAAGGCGGCAACTACTCTGATGTTACCATGTTTTAATTGCAAATTTGTATTAGATTACAAGTTTGTATATATTTAACCATGTTATTTCATCAAATATTATTAACTTTGGGCCATCAGTAATAGTTTTCAATTGGTTATTTAAAAGCAATTAAAAAAATAATTTAAATGTAACTAATTTAACAAGTAGTTGAAAATATATGCAGACGAAAGTCAATTGACTTATTTAGCGGACATCACCATACAATATTAGTTAGTTCGTTTTATGGAAAAAAGTCAGAATTTCAACTAGTTGTGGTTGACAAAAAACTACTTTATCAACTACTTTTAAATTAATTGATTTTCCTACAGGGTAGTTGAATAGTTTTCTCTTTAAGGTAGAGTGTGATAGCTAAACTGTTATGATAAATATAAATACTGTTTAAGATAAACACCCAGCAAAAAATTTCAATGCGCATTACTTGTATGCGCATTACTTGTTTGTCCTTGTAAGTAGTGCTGTTCGTATAGCGCTATATTTGTAGCACTTTTCGTAACGATAACGTTGCACTTGAAAAGAAAGTATTAGATATTAATGTCAAAAAAAAAAAATAGTTTCAAAAATTTTAAAAATTCATCTAATCGTTTCACGTGAATAAAAAAAATTTGATTTGATTTTATCAAACTTGCTGTTATTTGTTATTAAGAAACAATTTTTTCAATTGAGATGTTGTAGACTGGTTGAGGTGTTTGCATTGTAATCGAAATGTTCCGGTTCAAACCTGGCTGGCGGCGATTATTTTTCGGTTTTGTTTTGTTTTAAAAAGGTTTTTTGTTATTATAAACCAAATTTTACACCTAAATTGTGGCGGCCATGGCATACTGGTTGGGGTGCTTGCTTTGTAAGCGAGATGCCTGGGTGATTGTTTTTTGTTTTGTTTTAAAAATTTTAAATATTTACGTATAGCGCCTGGTTCTTGCTACGTTTTCATACCAACTACAAGTAGAACACAGCGCTCGGCTCTCGCTACTATTTCATATTTTCTACAGTGGAAGCGGAGCGCATACATCTGATGACATGACTATGTTAAAAAATGCGCTATACACAAGGAGAATGAAGCGCTCTACTGTTTTCTTGGAGGGCTTCAGATGCGCTAATGGAGCGCTTCCTTTCCTGTTAGGTAGGGAAAATTTTAATGCTGTTGAAACATTTAAATCGAACTAGGTTCAACTAGGTCTACAACCTACCATAGGTCAGATGCCAGCTTAATTTAAGCCTTTTTTTTTGATAAGAAAACAACTTTTAAATTCAAAAATAAAAAATAACATAAACTGAATTCAACAACACACCTTAATATTCACACGAGTAGATTATATTAAATTTCATTATTATTTTATTCATTTTATTACATGTTACATTTATTGTTATTTCAACGCACTTGTAAGCAATTGTTAATTTTTCACATCATTAATTCATTTACATCAAAAAAAGTAAAGAAAAAAAATATACCTTAGCCCGCCGCGGGAATTGAACTTGTACCCTATCGATTCATAGTTCTACACTTTACTCACCGATCCAAACAGCTTTGTTATGTTGAGTCATTAATTCAATATTAAGTAAAACTAAAGCTATGTTACAGCAGATCACAATAATCTCTTAATAGATGGAAGTAGAACAAAACACCACTGTTGAACAAAAATACCTTTTATGTACTTTAAGGGGAGTGTTAATAGGCATTATATTATGATCTACTTTTTATTTCACATGTCTTGCGCCAAAACAGTTCATTCACTTTTATTCAATTTACATCGATAAATTGCAAGATTTTGGGGACTTAAAAAAGTTCGGAACCTCTGTATCTGGAGATTGCCATCTCTAGTGTTATCTATGCAAAGCAAGTTCTAGATCTAGGGACAAAATAAAAAAAAAAACAATAGTTATTATAAATTTTACTTTCGGTTTCTGTTTAAGTGTCTGACTTGTTAATTCACATTTATATAAGTATACGTATACATTTTATGAGAGTCACTCCTATTATTTGAAACAAATTTTGTCGAAGACATCTTTTAGCCTGCATTCCAAGTTTCATCCTCCCAGTGCAGATAGAAATCTATTCATAACGGTTTTAGTTCACTTGCGTTTTATTTTCTAAATTTACGCCCGAGCTATAAAATGTTAAAGTTTAATATTTAATACATTAAACGTTACAATTTTTACAGTGTATGCATGTTATATAGTGGAAAAAATAAGATGATTTCCACGTTGTTTTTGTTTTTTCAACGTAATCTAAAAGTCGTAAATTATTGCCGAGTACCTAAAAATTTAGCACCCACACACACACACACTCAGGATCTTCAAATCCTGCTGCCACTTCTTGTGCACATCAACAGTGTGCGCTAAAAGTTTGTGGCTGTCAAAGCAAACAAAACAAAAACAAAATTAAAGAAGAAAAAAAAAAATCTAAAAACTTTACGTAAGCATGAATCAGTTTGATTTTTTCTTAACTTTTTTTTTTACACAGCGTGGCAGGTATAGATATGTTATTTAGATAAAAAATTTTCTGCAAATAAAAGTGCAAAGTTTTATGGAGATACAAAAAAAAAAAACAAAAACATTTTTTCATCCACTTTTTAAGTGACAATTTTTTCATCTTTTTCAACAAAGACTTATTCAACAAAGTTTAGTGCAATGTTTTGAAGCAAGGATTTGCTTGTTTTTATTTTGCTTTTTCCTTTGAAATATGTGAGTTCTGCCTAAAAGTGTGACTTTTAACGAGGGGTTTTCTTCTGGCATCAGATTAGTTAGAAACTTGTGAAGAAGTTTTAGGCCTTATTATTGCTCCTGACAGCTACAAATCATTTTGAATCATCGATTCATCTCAATTTGAAAAAAAAACTTTAAATCAAAACAACACCAAGCACAATTTCACAATATGGGACATATAATTGATGCTATACAGAACTTAACAATCTTTGTTTACATTTTTTGATTGATACTAGGAAATGTGACAAAACTTTGTAGATGAAATACGATAAGCTGAAGAACAAAAAAACTTTTCTCTTATCAAAATGTGCTGTGATTATTTTTAATATAAATCAAAGCTACCTGATATGTCATCACTCTTTTAACTTTCTATGCTTGAGTTTGATATGCATTAATATCCAATGAGTGTATTTTCATGTTTTCAGTTACGGAATTGCTTACTTTGTCACTTTTGTTTTACTTTGAATAAAAATCACCTGAGCCATGAGTATACATTTTTTTTTGGAAAATGTTAGATTGTAGCTTTTTTCAAAACTTTATTGGTTTTTCACATGCCAAGTATAATTAGCCATGTTCATTACTAAGACTAGCTATATTTTTTATGTGTCGTATAAAACACCACCTTTACAGTTCTTGCAGGTAATGTAGCTACGATTTAGTAAAGGGAGGGATAAAATTAATAAAAATTATGAGCTACACTCTAAAAACTAATTGAGAGATATAACAATAAATGTTGTGAAATTTAATGCCATTTATTGGCGATTTTGAAAATATAACGTGTTTCTTAAATTTTTTCAAAAAGTCAGCTTTTTTACATTAATGAGAGCCAAAATATATTCAAAATCAACTCGGTTTTTCAATATTTTTGCTCATCATCTCCTTTTTTTCACACATGCCAAACATTTTGGAAACGACATAGAACTCGCTTGACATTTTAAAATTCATCTAGATAACTTTTTTTTCAAAACGTAAGCATAACCCGGCTTAAGAAAAACAAAGCCGCGGCAGCCGATGGTCTACCCGCTGAGCTGTTTAAGAACGGAGGCGAAACTCTATTTAAATGCGTTACTCGTGAATGCATTTAAATAGAGTATTAAAATTTAAATGCGTTGCTCGTGAATGCATTTAAATAGAGTATTATTACATTATATTTAATAGAGTATAATAGAGTAGTGCATAGAATAATCTATGCACAATATGGTCAGAAGAATGCATTCCAAACCTCCAAACCTCAGTGTACTCTGCCCAATCCACAAGAATGGCGATCCCACTATTTGCGCCAACTACCGTAGCATAAGCCCCCAAATATCGCTTATAAGGTCCTGTCGAGCATATTATGTGAAAGACCGAAACCCATCTTAAACAAACTGATTGGGCCTTATCAGTGTGGCTTCAGACCTGCAAAATCTACCACCGACCAGATATTCACTCTACGACAAATCTTCGAAAAGAGCATAGAGAAGCAAATCGACACCCACCATCTTTTTGTCGGCTACAAAGCCTCTTTCGATAGTCCAATAAGAAATCACCTATACTCCACCATGTCTGAATTTAGTATACCTGCACAATTAATCCGTCTATGCAGAATGCCACTGAGCAACACCATCAGCGCAGTTAAAATTGGGAAGGACCTCTCCCCCCCTTTGTTACCAAAGGAGGTTTCAGACAAGGTGATTCCTTATTATTTTGAATGCTAAGCACATATGGCTGGTACGTCCACCATAGACCAGATTGTCACGCTACGACAAATCCTGGAGAAAACCCACGAAAATCAAATTGACACACACCATCTCTTTGTCGATTTTAAAGCTGAGTTCGATAGCCCGAGAAGGGATTGCCTATACGCAACAATGACTGAGTTCGGTATACCTGCAAAGTTGATTAGACTTTGCAGAATGACGTTGAGCAACACACGCAGCTCTGTCAAGGTAGGAAATGACCTCTCCGAAACCTTCAATACCGAAAGAGGTTTCAGGCAAGGTGATCCACTGTCTTGCGATCTCTTCAACATCATCATGGAGCGGATCGTACGAAAGGCCGGTGTGCATCGTAATGGCACCATTTTCTATAAATGTGTCCAGCTCCTTGCGTACGCTGATGATATTGATATTGTTGGCAGAACCAAGAGAGATGTTACCGCTGCTTTCGCCGCTATCGAAAAGGAGTCAGCCAAAGTGGGTTTGACGATAAATGAGGGTAAAACAAAGTATATGCTGTCTACAAACAAGGGAGCGCGGCGTTTAGACTCCCACGTTTCATCCTGCAGCTATAACTTTGAAGTATTCAAGGAGTTTGTATACCTTGGCACCGCCATTAATTCCACCAACGAAATCAGCCTGGAGATAAAGCGAAGAACAATAATTGCTAATAGGTGCTACTACGGGCTCAGTAAGCAACTAAGTTCCAGAGCCCTCTCTGGATGACGCTCGTTCTACCTGTGCTGCTTTATGGCGCTGAGGCATGGGTAGTTTCGCAAACTGACGCGGCCGCTCTGGGGGTGTTCGAGACAAAAGCTCTTCGCAAAATCTTCGGTCCTGTTCGAGTCGGCGATGACTATCGCATCCGAATGAACCACGAGCTGTATGAGCTCAACGAAGATCTTCGTATGGACGACGAAGCTCCAGCGAAAAAGGTGCTCAAGGCGAGGGTCGCTGGTCAACGACGACGAGGGAGACCATCCCTCAGATGGATGGACCAGGCTGAGGAAGCCCTAACCGCACTTGGTGTATCCGATTGGAGAAGGCGCGCGCAAAACAGAGGCGCCTGGCGAGAGCTGATGATATCGGTCGAAGCCCGGACACGAGTTGTTACGGCCACCTAAGTAAGTAAGTAAGGTTGGATAAACGGCGTGGGCGGAACTTGGGTGCATACAAACACGATGTCATTAAATTATATATATTTTCGAAAGTTTTTCAATTTTGATGAAGTCACTTTGTATTCAAGGTAAGCGTGGTTTTCATCCGATTTTGCCAAATAACAAAGAGTGGCTTATGTTAAATATCAAAGTATGTATGCAAAATTTCAAGACATTTCTGTAATTTTTGCAGATTTTTATGCGATTTAACGTTTCAAATAAAGACACTTGTATTGGCGTGATTTTCATCCGATTTGGCCAAATATCATAGTCTATATTATATATAAAAGACAATGTGCAAAATTCCATGAAATTTCTGCAAATTTGAGCAGATTTTTAAGGGATTTTACGGTTAATATAAAGCTTTTTTGTATGGGAGGTAGGCGTGGTTTTTATCTGATTTTTCCAAATTTCATTGTCAGGATTTATATTGAAGACAAAAGCTTATATGTAATATGAATGTAATATGTAATATAAAATTTCAAGGCATTTCATTAATTTTTGTGGATTTTGAAGAGATTTTATGGTTAACATAAAGTGGGAGGTGGGCGTAGTTTTCAGCCGATTTGGCTCATTCTCGAACTTGATCTTTCTTTTTTAAAAAGAAGGTTATAATTTGAATTTCATTGCAATAGCGTCAAATTACGGCTGTCATCGTGTCGACAGACGGACCTACTTATTGGCGTTACAAACGGAATGACAAAGTTAATATACCCCTTACGCGGTACGCGTTGGGGTATAAAAATGTTTATTCATAATAAATCATCCAACATCAAATTAATAAAACATTAAAGCGTCCCATAACAAGGTATTGCCTGAAGTTTTCAATATTTTTCAAAACGTAAAACAAGTCTGATTAAAAAAATTGTAAATTTAAACTGTAACGAACTAAATACTATCACCGTATATAATTTTTTCCCATATTTTACCACAAACGGTTGTATAGCAGTGTTATGAAAAAAAATTTTGCATCGTTAGAGTTTACACATAAACGATTTCTTAAATAATGGTAAATACGTAGGAGCCTGTTTTTATAGACATGTGTAAATTTTTCCTCAAAATGGTCCAAATAATTCGCTAATTTGCAGCTAAACACAAACAATCACACCCTCACACACCGCTTTATTTGTTATTCAAACATTTTATGACCGCTAAACATGAGCTCGTGAATCCTGCTAAAACCAACGCAGGATATATTAATACGAAAAAAAAACACATCACGAAAATCAAGCATGCGAACACGCAAGTGAAGTTTGCTCGGTATAGATTTAAAAAAAAAAAATTACGCCACACCCGCAAGCAGCTCACGACTACGCCCACATAAATTGGGCGTGCATCGATAAACAATAAATTAAGGCTTTCATGGATCGACAAGGATACGCAACAGAAGCAGTAGCAGAAGAAGCAACAGCAGCATGCAGCTCATTTATTGCTCAAATTGCTTAAGTGTTAAATTGTATGTGTAAAGCGGCGGCGGGATCGCGTCAAGATAAGCTTAACAAAACCAAGCAAGCAGCAAAAATGGGGCAAATATATATTGTTTTTTGTTTTCATATGCTTTTTTCTTACATTCCTTGCTGACGAAAATCGAATCGAAACAAATTGGAAAATTTACATGTTGGCACGTATCTTCATAAGCATAAAATGGAAACTTTCATAAAACAGCGCAGCACGGTAGCAGCTCTATGTTTGATGGCTGCTAGTGTAAACGTGTGAGTTTGTGTATCTGAGTATTTGCGTGTGTATAAGTGCGTGCTAGGGTATTGTAATGTATCGGTGGCTCCAACTTTGATTGTAACACAAAACTTTGTTGCGTGTCTCAAAAAGTTGCTCTTGTGTGCCAAATAAGTAGATGAAAATAATGCTCATAAATTTTTTAATTTTTTTTTTTTTGATTTTTTTTTTGTTCCCTCAGCTTTTTGTAAATAATTTCTAAGAGCATCAATTTCAAATTAACTAATCTTTATTGTAAATCTTTAGTAGATAATTTTCGTTTTTGAGCAACAGCGACTTACTTTTTTCTATACATAGTCTTGTGACTTAACCTCAACCAAGCCTATTGCTTATATGACCCAATTTCGTATGTGATAAATTTAAGCCGATTAAATCATGCGGCATAGGTTCAAAAGCAATTAAGTTGCTGTCTTAAATTTTGTTTTTTTATTTAGACGAAAATAGAGAAAAGTTTTAGCTACTAAGCTGGGTGAGCTCAGCAGCCGCTTAACAACATTTATTAATTACATTTTACAACAACTTTTAGCCACAAAATTCTAGATTGCGCCACAAACTTTGTCTCTGACTTAAACTTCCTGCTTTTTACTGAAAATATTTCAATTTATTTTCTAGCCAAAGCAAAAGCAAAAGTAAAAGCTAAGCAATCAAAAAAAAAAAAAAGAAACGCACTTAAGTTGCAAGCCAGACAAATGAGCGAATTCTCTGGAGTGGTTAAAATTTAAGCATAGCTGAAAAAAAATACAAAAACCAGAAGACAACAACAACAACCACTTTGTCGACCACTCGCAGAGCTAGAAACTATTTAAATTCAACCGCACTTTACGTAGCTCTGTGATCACCACCATGCAACGCATTGACACCCAGCCCAAGCCAGTCATCGAGGCATCCAAAATATCCCTTCGTTCCTTACTAGTTTGTAAGTAGTACTTGGTCCGGTCATTGTTCCCGCAGCTTTGAAGCTCCGGTGAAAATTTGCTCATTTATAATTTTGTTGTTTTTATAGTGGGTGAAAAATACAAACAACACAAAATAAATAAATATAAGCACAAATAAGTAGACAAGAAATAATGAGCAATCAAATTAACAGTATGCATTGGGGGGCAAAAAAAATAAAAACAAGGAGCTGCTGCTGCTGAAATCAAAGAAATTTAAATTTAAAAGATTGTTCCGGGAATTTGTGCTCATCGCTTGGGGCACAGTTATTGAGTTATATACATATACAGACAAGACATGTGCCCTGAAGTCGTAAAATTAAACCAAGAAGAGAGAAATTAAATAAAATCCATTTTTAATAATTGCGTTTGCGTTTGGGGCGCATTTTAATGAATTATACAAGAAATCGGTTTATTTCTGCTTTAGTGGCTTGAAGCTCAAGCCTTTTAACTTTGAAGTCAAAAACATTACTGTTTAAAGACTAATTCGAAACGATTTGTGGCAATTAACATCAATCAAATTGTTGTTTTGTGTAACGAGAAATGAGTAAGAATTTTATTAAAGTGCTATAAAATGATTGAACATTAGGCCGAAACGAATTTTTAATGTGCATAAGTGAGGCTCTGTGGTAATTTGACGCATATTGTATTATATGTGTAGTAAGGTCAGTGGCGTAGATAACTTTTGGTTTTGGGGGAAAGCAAAAAAAAACATTTCCTTCAAAAAACATTTTTTTTAATACCTGAGAACCAGTGTGTTTAGTGAAGCCGAGTGCCAGTTCCACAGACCAACTTTGTTTAACCCATTTCTTGCCAAGGGGTGCGTTTTCGCACCCAAAAGTTTGGATATATTTTAATATGCAATAAATGTACGTTTTAATTGAAGTTAATGCATAAAAACAATGTTTGATATTTTAGCTTTCGTATTGCGAGTTCGAGTTTAGCATTCCCCCTATATTCGAAGTCTTTAGCCACGACATACACGATGATATTCAGTTTTATATATTATCGAAAGTTTTCCTATTTTGAAGACGTTACTTTGTATGGGAAGTAGGCGTGGTTTTGGTCCGATTTTGCCATATATCATAGAGATGGTTCATATTATATATCAAAGCTAAAGTGCAAAATTTCAAGAAATTTCATTGATTTATGTGGATTTTTAAGAGATTTAACGTTTAAAATAAAGCCAATTTATATGAAAGGTAGGCGTGGTTTTCATTCGATTTTGCCAAATATCATAGTGGTGGTCTATGCTATATATCAAAGCCGATATGCGAAATTTCAAGACATTTCTTGAATTTGAGCAAATTTTTAAGAGATTTTACTTTAAAAGTAAAGCCACTTTAAATGGGAGGTAGGCGTGGTTTTCACCTATTTTTCCATTTCATAGCCAGGATTAAGACTGAAGAGCAAAGCCAAATTTCAAGGCATTTCTTTAATTTTTGTGGATTTTAAAGACATTTTACGGTTAATATAAAGTCACTTTGTATGCGAGGTAGGCGCGGTTTTCATCCGACTTGGCCCATTTTAGAACTTGATCTTCCTTTTTTAAAAATAAACTTATATTTTGAATTTCATCGCAATAGCTTTAAAACTGCGGCTGTAATCGTGTCAACAGACGGACAGACGGACGGACAGACGGACGGACGGACAGCAGATGATGCTGATCAAAAATATATACATTGTTCTATACCTGCCACGCCTACTTCTTGGCGTTACAAACGTAATGACAAAGTTAATATACCCCTTATGCAGTACGCGTTGAGGTATAAATATAATAAATGATTTACTTTATAACGGTAAGGAAATGCAATTGTTATATACGAGTAACAGGTCATTCAATAAGTCCGTAACATAAGTAAGAAAAACACAAAATTTTGATAAAACTTGATTATATTATTCAACATAGTTGCCTTCAAGAGCGATACAACAAGCATAGCGATTTTCCAACTTTTCGATTCCATCGTTTTCATCGATTTGTGACACGGTGCATTGTCTTGGTGAAACAACACTTTCTTCTTTTGCAAATGTGGCCGTTTCTTGGCGATTTCAGCCTTCAATCGATCCCAAAGTGCACAGTAATAGTCGCTGTTGATGGTGGTTCCTTTTTGGAGATAGTCGATGAATATTATTCCTTTCGCAACCAAAAATACTAACGCCATCACGTTACAATCCGACTGTTGGGTCTTTGCTCGCTTTGAATTCGGTTCGTCGACTGCTGTCCACTCAGCTGACTGTCTTTTGGATTCTGGTGTGCAATAGTGAAGCCATGTTTTATCCATTGTCACATATCGACAATAGAATTCTATTTTTCGCATACCCAAATGTTCGTGTAAAATGGTAAAAACACTACCATCTGATATCTTTACAATGTCAGCTAGCTCGTGCACCTTCAATTTGCGATCGTTCATAACCAATTTGTGGATTTTTTTGATGTTTTGTGGAATAACAGTCTGATTTGGGCGTACACTGCGCTCTGCTTATTTGTGCTGGTACGACCACGTTTAAATTCAGCAATCCACTTTTCTACCATTTGTCTCGATGGAGCAGAGTCCGGATAATGTAAATCAAGCCATTGTTTGGTTTCCACTGTATTTTTTTTTCATCAAAAAGTAATGCTTTATCAAAACTCGAAATTCACTTTTTTCCTTTTTTTTCAATAACAATAGTTGCACACAAAATGCTTTAACTCACGAATCAATTGTCAGATTGTTGTTAAACGATTCGTCAAATTAAACGTATCGTTTGAAAGTTGGTACTAAATAACGAAGTAACGCCATCTGTGTGTCATCCTATGAACTTTTGGAACGTACTGTTATATGTATTACCTTTCGTTGGGTGCGAAAATGCTCCCGTCGCGCTTAATCTGATTTTACAATTATAGTTTTTCGTTGAAAAAGTGCAATGTGGCTCTGCATTATTAATGTTTTAGAGCTTGGCATAACATACGAACTAATTTGTTATGTTTTTTTTTTTGAAATAAACGTATAACTATAACGAAAATGTTGATTTTTCATATAATTTGTATTAATCTGCCACAGGTGAACGGAAAAGCGAAAAAATTGTTTGACCATTTTCGACCCATTTTTGGAAACCTACAACCTAGCCATAATAAGGGTTTCGCAGGGAAAAACATTTTTTGTCTTGGCCAGAAATGGGTTAAACATCGAAAAAGTATGACAGAAGATGCTATGGCATGTCAAATATGTATTTATATTTACGTATATATCGATGGTTAAGCGCACAAAAGTGATAAGTGCCCTTTTGACTAAAATGGGTCAACTGCATTTTAAAACTTGCCAAGTTATCTATATTATTATAACGCAAGCGCATTTTTTGTGATGACTATTAAATCTACACTGTTGACGCGATTTCCATAGGCAGGGTAGCAATTGAAAGGTCCTGCTCTGTAGATGTCTTGTCTAATTTTTTCTTGAATATTGTGTAATTTTTAAAAAAGGCCGCAAGAATTTTCTATGAAGTAAACCTAATGTCTTTATGATGCCTAAGAGATAGATGCGATAGATTTTTAATTTAATGCTTTGATAAGTAATAACTGGCCTACTTAACAATTCAGCTGAGACATAGAAAGTTTCTTTGAAATCCTTGGTTCAAAGGTAAAAATAGTCATTAATTTAAAAGCAAGATAGTTATCACTAGATATTTTTTGGCGTTTTAACACCACACGGGCTTACTCGTAAACTATATTCTTTAAAATTATATTAAGTGAAACTCATTGGAAGATGATCGGACAAGGCTAAAAAAATTGTTTTATACTAAAATGTTTGCAATTCTAAAACAGAATCAGCGTTGCTGAACTTTTTAAATTTATCACTAAACACTTTTGTGAGCTGAACCATCTATATATATTTATTTAGGGTGTAGTTGAAAAAAAGCGACAATTTTCTTCAGTATGTCATATGCTAAGTTAAGTATGTTAAGTTACGTATGTATACAACGCGTGCTTTCGATTTTATTCATATTTTGTTCGCATTAAAAAAAAAGAGAGGCAATTGATTCCCAACTGGTTTTTTGACAATATCTTTTTTTAAATATCAGTGGGTTCGGACCTTACTCTTTACTCTATGCCACTGAGTAAGGTGAACATATGTATATATAGTAATATGTAAAGAAAGATTGACATATACGTAAACATGTGACAGATCTTTGACGATAATAGTGTGTCCTACCAGAAAAAATACCCACTTTATTTTTGAACAACCCAAAATATCTGTTCGCACAAATTCTGCATAGAGCTGAAGGAAAATTCGAGAAAAAAAAGGCATGCAACGACATTCCTTAATGCATTCCTTAATCCTTAATGCACAGTATAGTACATGTAAACTACAAAGATCTGTTCCGATTTGATTGACGATCTTCCTGCTACGGTTTGTCCTTAAAAACAATGATGAGACTTCTTTAAAAAGAGTTAGCTTTAAACCAATTATTTCGCAGAATGATTTAAATAAAGTTTTCAACCCAACATTGTGGCCGGCTGATGTTCAAGTGCGGCATTTCTCTTTTTTAGTGAGAGATGACGAAAATCGATTGAAGCCTTAGATGATTATTTGCATCCCTCTTTAACTACTGTACATGATGTTTCTTCTTCACCACTTTCGTTGTAGTCAAGATCCTTGACTTAGCCTGGATCTATCCTATTATCTTTCTTCACCTATTAATTTGAATGCTGTTGGTAATCGTACTGAATGTAAGTTATTTTTCAATAATATGTCTGGAATGAGGACGAAAATTATATCTGTTTTTAACTGGACCTCACAAGGTGATTTTGACATAATTGTGTTTGTTGAAACATGGCTGAACGCAGATTTTTTGATCTTGAAGTTTTTGATCCGAATATATACCACATTCATCGTAAAGATAGAGATGCTCACACAACTGGTCTCACTCAAGGTGGGGGTGTGTTGATTGCTATCATCTTACTGGAGAATTGTGACACACTACTTGATCAACTTTGTATTACAATAAAGGATGCTAGAGGTGCTGTTTACGTATGTGCCTCATATATCCCACCAAACAGTTCTTGTGATTTATATGCTGCACACGTTGATAATGTTGTTCGATTACAATCTTCATTTAAGAATCCGGATAATCATTTATGTTTTCTGGCCGATTTCAATCTAAGTAAAATTGCTTGGAGTTTTCTTGCTGATGTGCTGATTCCTTCTAATATCAATAATTCTTGCAAAATTTATTTTATTGTTATTCTTTTAAGTATTGATTTTATTCAAATTAATTCTTTTTTCAATTCACTAAATAAAATCTTAGATCTAATTTTTGTCTCTAAAAATTTGAAGCCTCAGTTATCGGAATGTTTATGCTCGATTTCTCCGTCAGGTATACATCATGTTCCTCTAGTCTTAGCATTTGAGTTCTATGATTTTGTGCAATCTACGCCGCGTAATAACTATTTTAATTTTAAGTTATGTAATTTTGATCTTTTAAATGCCACGCTTGTTAATGCAAACTGGAGTGATATGTTTTTGAACCACAAGGTGGTAGTGTATTTTGATTTGTTAAAAGCCAATATGTCTACCATATGAACTCAGCATATGCCACATTTTGCACTTAAGGTATATAAATTACCATGGTATACTAAGGGTCTTAAATAGCTGAAAAACCTGAGCAATAAAAATATAAAATTATTTAAGACAACCAATGATCCACAGTATCACTTAATGTATGTACATTTTATGAGAGAATTTAATTTTTTAAATAAGTTCCTCTACAAACAGTAGAGTATATTTTACGTTGTGAGAGCCATATTAAAATTAATCCGAAGTCATTTTGACATTTTATTCAATCTAAATGGAATGGGTCATGCATTTCTACATCAACATACTACAATGGCATTCATTCTTTTGCTATTCAAGATACAGTGAATCTATTTGCTGACTACTTTAAAACTAATTATGTTATGGGCACTTCAGTATTCGATGAGTCAATTTTAAATAATGTAGTCTCTTTTTTAAACCATGATTCTTTTATTTTGGAAGAAGAGGAAATTTCCTATGCTATGTCTACAATGAAAATTTCGGTTCAAGCCGATAATGATGGTATAGCATCTATTCTGCTTAATAAATGTGCTTTTTCTTTATCAATGCCTTTGTGTGAAATTTTTAATAAATCCTTAATGACTGGAACTTTTTAGAATGCTTTAAAATGGCTATTTCTAAGCTTTCAAATGTTGCCAAACTTTTTGAAAGTGTTATTAAGAACAGATTATTTTTTTTAGTTAAGCGACACATTTGTCTTGAATAGCATGGTTTTTTCTCTGGTCGGTCTACTGTTACAAACTTAGCAGTTTTCTCGAAATTTTGCATTTCATCTTTTGAACGAGGACATCAAGTTGGTGTTCTTTATACCGACTTTTCTAAGGCCTTTGATAAGGTTCCTCATAATCATGTATAGCTAAATTACATAATAAATAATAATAGCTAAATAAATAAATAATAGCTAAACTTGGCCAAAATGGGTTTCCATTCTAATTTTTTGAATTGAGTTCAGTCGTATCTTCAAAATATAGTTTGTTTTGTAGTATATCTACAAAATGGCGTTAAATCGTATAACTTTATTGCCACTTCTGGAGTACCACAGGGGAGTATTCTTGGTCCTTTGTTTTTTGCTTTATTTATAAATGATGTTAGCAAATGTTTTCATTCAGCAAAATTTTTACTTTATACTGACGATTTAAAGTTGTTCAGTAAAGTATCTAATCTAAATGATGCTGCTCTTTAACAGAGAGATCTTAATAATTTGCTCTCTTGGAGCTTATTGAATTGTTTACCGTTAAATTTCAACAAATGCTTTGCGATGACGTCCTCGAAATGTAACAATTTTCCCACTTTTTCGTATTCCCTCTCGGGTACTCCCTTACATAAGGTTAATTCAATTAAAGATCTTGGAGTTATATTTGACTCTAAGCTTACCTTTGTTGATCATATAAATTATGTAGTTCCAAAAGCTTATTCCATGCTTGCTTTTGTACGTAGAAAAAGTTTAGAATTTACTGAGCCTTATTCTCTGATTTGCCTTTATAACTCTTTTGTCAGGTCAAAGTTGGAATATGCGTCTTTTATATGGAGTCCTTTTTATTTAATTCATTGCTCGCAATTGGAAAGGATTCAAAAATCATTTTCACGTTTTGCGCTTCGGTCTTTGAACTTTGAATATTTGCCTAGCTACGATGCACGAATCATGCTATTGGGTCTCAAAACACTTCAAATAAGGAGGAAGAGTCAATCGCTAACATTTATTCATAATCTTTGATCAGGTAGTGTCGATTCTGACCAGTTATTAGAATTTGTAACTTTTAATATTCCTGCCAGAATGTTACGGCACTATGCGTTATTTCATTCTCAAACTCATAGACCTCTTTATGCACTTAATGAGCCTATTACTCGGGCGTTATCATTGTATAATGAATTGTCAATTGACAATAACATAGATCTTTCTTTTTCGAAATTGTCGTTCAAGAATTTGCCTAATTCCTTGTTTCGTATTTAATTTTTTATTTCTACTAATTTTAAAATTTTGAATTTTGTTTTTTCCTCTTTTGTTGAATTTTATTTTTATATCAGTTAGTAAGTTTTTATTTTTAAGTTGTATGTTAGGATATTGTATTTCCGAAGACTTTAACAATGAGTAAATAAATAAAATAAAAAAACAACAGAACATTCCGTCTTTTCCACACTTAAAGTTATATATTCAAAATTCAAAAATATTCACAAGCTTTGTTACTGATTAAATTTTAAAATTATCTTCGCAACAATTTCATGTTTTTTATTAAAAATTACGACCTAAAATGTTTTTTTATTCTTCTTATTTTGTGTGCAACTTTTGTAAATGTGTCGTTCTAATATAAATTGTTAACGAAAACTTGCGCCCAAATTTTCTTTCATTATAATCAGTTGTTTTTTTTGTTGTCATGTTTCACGTGCGAAATTTCTTTCCTTTTTACATTTTTTTTCTATAATATTATTTATTAAAGTTTTCTTGCAGCACGTTATCGTTTTTAGAATCAATTTGCGCTTGTTTTTGTTTTAACTCTTTTTGCTTACTTTTTTGTTTTATTTTCTTTCAAAATCAGACTCATTGAAGTCTGCCGCCATTTAAATTGCTTATCTGGTGACTGTCATGATTGCGTTGTCATAGTCTCTGTATCTTCCTTAGCTTCAAAAAAGTAAAAGAAACTCATACTTATTTCAATTATGCTCGTGCATTTCATTGCTTTGAAAATAAAATCTCGCCTCGATATATCTTAATGTAAAAATGTGCTTTTTGTTTTAGCCCGTTTCACTTAACTACAGCCTACGAAAGTCACAATTCAATTTCAATCCCATTTCTGGCGCTTCTTTTCGTTGTTTCTTTGTAAAAACAACAGCTAAAAGTATTTTAAAAGTAAAAATGCGGGTCTTAAAAGTGAGGCAAAAGTAATGAAATTACTTATTATTCTTTAGGATTTGTTTTTTATGAGACGCTTTCTTTCTTTTTTGTTTGTTTTTTTTTTTTTTTTGAGAATGTGTGCTTGACTTCAAATTATATTCAGACCAATAAAAGGAAAATTTTGTTTTGATTTTTTCATTTTTGTTTTTACATATTTCCGCTGTAATAAAAAACGCGGACGCCAAAATAACGTTTAATATTTTTATAGCTCTTTAAATTTTTTTAATATCCTTATAAAACTTTTTTAACCGTTCTTTTAAACTGCCTTTAATTGCTACCGTTATGCGTATTTGTTTATGAATTTTTCATGCTCTCTGTCATATATTTTTCACTCTTACTTTACTATTCTCTCTTTCTGTTTTTATTTCAGAATCGCTAAGCACGTATTCCACAACGACCACAATAACAACAGTGTCGCCAGCGAATGTCCTGCCATATTTTGACTTTGATGTGCCGCGCAATCTAACTGTGACCGTAGGTCAGACGGGTTTTCTGCACTGTCGCGTCGAGCGGCTGGGTGACAAGGATGTAAGTCGTTAAACTTTATTTACGATTATTTTTTTTTTTGCTAAATTTATTCTATTGTTGCTCGCTCGACGCCTAAAAGGCTGCCATGAATATTCAATATATTTGCATAATAAAATGCTTCAAATGCTCCGCAAAATAGGGGCTAAAAATGTTCTTCCGCGATAAATAAATAAATAAATATGGGAGGACAGCATCATCGACTACGCATTAATTAGGCAACTAAATAAAAACATTTTTATTTTGTTTTTGTTAAATTAATGTTCTAAATTATTTAACAAAAACAAGGGTGTTTATTAGGCTTTAACAAAGTTAAATGTGTTAAATATGTGACAAAATGTAAAAATTCGTAGCTCAAATAAAGATTTTTCAAAAACCAATTTTTACAATTTTTGTTGGAATATTGTTAGAAAAACTAATGACTGTGTACAAATGCGCTATAGACTCTTAAGCCGCCCATCTGCATAGCATGAAAATCAGCCATATCATGAATAATTTTTCACGCGGAATCGGAAAAAGGAATTTCCGTTTTAAAGATAGCAGAGAAAGACATCACATTTTTTGTTCTTACACACATGAATATTGACTGGTAACGAGCAAAGGTGCATTAAAAAATTCCAAAAAGTTCTGGAGCTTTATCTGAAAAACGGAAACTCCTATATTCATAATAGGGCTGAATAATAGGGCTGAATGTGTATACATGAGTCTTAGTGTGCAGTTAGTCTCTTAAATATTTTGCTCTACCTCGAACACTAGAGGGCATTGTAGGACAAGTTCCTCAAAAAAAAAAAAAAAAAAGTTTCTCTAACCGCTCATTCGATTAGCATGAAGGTTTGGTTATGGAAATTTTTAGGTACGGTAAGTGCTTTGTCAAACACCAGAGGGACAAATATTTTAAAGTATAGCGGAAAATCCTTAACCGCTCATCCGATAACCAATAAAATGTATGCATAGTAGTTGCTTTGGTACGTTAAGAGCTTTGGTATTACCTATTTCGTTCTTTTGCTAAAACCAGAGCGCGCTGCATTTCAATTCCCCCAAAAAAACTACAAAAAAAGCTTCTTCACCGCTCTTATGATTAGCGCTGTAGTACAAATCCTTCAAAAAAATCCGAGTAAAATGACTTAAGTTCATTTACGAATGGTACATTTTTGCTCTTTTGCAAACATTTGGACTGATTTTGCGCTTTTGATTGGTGCCCGCCGATTTGCCTTTCAAGTTTAAGCGGCTACAGTCTTTAGTTCATCTCGCCTTCACAACGATCGTTAACGAAGCGCAAGGACAATATTTGCGTGTTACAATATTCAATTTGGTAAATTAATATTAACCCTCTAGCCCGCAAGGTTGAAATAATGGTCAAAATAGCACAAAAATATTTATTTCTGGTAAGGGTTGGTGTCAAATCCGTTGGCTGATTGACAATTTAAATGACAGGCTATGCGTTAAGTGGAAAAAAAGTTCGAAATCTTTATTTACAAAATGCAAGTAGTTCTAATAAATATGTCTAGTTTCCGTCATAAAATACAGATCATTAAAATATAAGTTTTTCTTAAAACACAAAAAAAAAATTAATGATGTATTATGGAAGATTGATGATGTATAAGCAATCATTTATTTGTCAAAAGCAAAAAAAAAAAAAAATAGTAAGGAATGGAGCTTCGGCAGGGTACCGAAGCTAAAATACCCCCCGCGGCCGTACTGAAGTATTTCCGAAGCCTTTAGGCTTCTAGACTAATCTGCAAAAATATTTGTCATACGCTTAATTTAATTTTGCCCTTAGCTGCCACATAGAGTAATTTGTAAACAAAGTAAAATGCCACACCCACTTTTCTAGTATAAGGACTCCACATTTTACTGAAGTATATATGTTTGGGTTGGATAAACGACGTGGGTGGAACTTGGGTATATACAGATACGATGTCATTCAGTTATACGAGTATATATTTTAGAAAGTTTTTCAGTTTTGATGAAGTCACTTTGTATTGAAGGTAGGCGTGGTTTTCATCCGATCTTCCGACTCTTTGCCAAATATCAAAGAGTGGTTTATGTTAAATATCAAAGTTTGTATGCAAAATTTCAAAAAGATATTTTTGTAATTTTTGCAGATTTTTATGCGATTTAATGTCTCAAATAAAGCTATTTGGTATGGGAGGTAGGCGTGGTTTTCATCCGATTTTGCCAAATATCATAGTGATAGTCTATATTATATATAAAAGCCAATGTGCAAAATTTCAAGACATTTCTGCATTTTGAAAGGGATTTTTCGGTTAATATAAAGCTACTTTGTATAAGAAGTAGGCGTGGTTTTTATCCGATATTTCCAAATTCCATTGTCAAGATTTATTTCGAAGACCATAGCTTATATGCGAAATTTCAAGGCATTTCATTTATTTGTGTGGATTTTGAAGAGATTTTACTTTTAAAATAAGGGCACTTTGTATGGGAGTTAGACGTGGTCTTAATCCGATTTTTCCAATTTTCATAGTGAATTTATATTGAATATCAAAGCATTCATGTCAAATTTCAAGACATTTCATTAACGTTTGTGGATTTTGAAGAGATTTTACGGTTAAAATAAAGTCACTTTGTATGGGAGGTAGGCGTCCTTCCTTTTTTAAAAAGAAGCTTATATTTTGAATTTCCTTGCGATAGCTTTAAAATTACGGCTGTTATCGTGTCAACAGACGGACAGACGGACACACGGACACAGGGAAATCGACTCAGGAGGTAATGCTGATAAAAAATATATATACTTTTGTACACCTGCCACGCCTCCTTATTGGCGTTACAAATGGAATGACAAAGTTAATACACTCCTCAAGCAGTACGCGTTGGGGTATAAAAATTAACTAACGAAGTTTGAACGTCAAAACAAATTTAAAGTTGTAACATGATACAATAATTTTCAAGGTAGCCTTGATAACAACCTTTTTTCTCAGAGCGTCGACTCACATTTGTTAAAATCAATACAACGCTTAATTTTTTATCTGTTTTGCTGCTTATTCGTTTTCTCTTTTTCTATGCATTTCTCACAAACGCTGGTCTACAAAAAAACTGTCACTCCTACCTTGTAAATTATTATATCATGAGGTGTGGCTTGGTTCATTTTATTGCTCTGTCTCAAAATTGTAAGCTTAAAAAAAGAAAACGTCAACATTACATTGAAAAAAAAGCGATGGCCACAGTTAATAACACATTAATACCACATATCGTTGGTTTACAAGCAAAATTCACTAAGTACATTTTCCAAGTTTTTGGTTTTTTGTACTAAATCAAGTCATTATAATGCTAATTTTATACTGACAAAATCTTATAAGTCTTAAACTGATATTATTGAGGGTTTTTAGGGGCACATTTATTGCACTAAGTCAATTGTGCTATTATAATACAAGCAGAAATCCCTAAGTTCACTTAGTGAGTTTTACTAGTAGAACAAAGTCAACTGTGATGACTTCAAAAACAATAAGTACACAACTAACACCAACTAACATAAAAATAAACGTCAAAAACAAGCGCATAGAGCGAGAGGTAAACAGTACACTCCGCACTTCGCACTCCTTAGTATAAAAAAATCATGTTCGATCATGTCGAGTAGATTCTTGGAAAATCATGAAAATTATGAATTTTTGGTGGCTAATGTGTGCAAAAAATTTAGTTGCAATATTTATTTTGGCGATGATAGATGTTCTATTGTGGAGTTTAGTGTATTATTTAAAAATAGTGTGAAATAATAATGAAACGCAATTCTCGTGCATGGAAAATGCTTCAGCTTGCGAAGCCAGAAAATACAGGTAATTTTTTTTTAAATAAGCTTTAAATTTTGACTGAGGCAATCTCTTGCTTCAGAATATGATCCAGGTGAATGTACAAGTTCGTCATTGGCTTTGGAGGAACCTAAGAAGACAGGTATATTGAAGTTTTTTAATAACAATATAATTATTAATAACTGTACCAATTTTATTAGTTACCGTTACAAGTGAAATGTCAGATTTTTCCAGCGATGATAGTGTTAAAGATGCTCCTTACAATATTGAAAGCGATGATGATTTATCGAATGACGAAGAAGAGGAATTTACCGAAAACTATGTAATAGTTGAAGAACAGTCTACTTCTGGAAGTCGTTTGAAAAAAGCATGTCCAGAAAAATGGATAAGAAATATAAATAAAGAAAAGAAGTCCAAATGTTTGCCATACAAAGACTATAAAGGAAATTTAAAATTACCGAAAAACCCAAAAATTATTGCAAATCATAATTGCAAATTTGATTGTTCTAGTTTCAATGAAGAAATTCGTTTAAAGTTATGCAAGAATTTTTGGGGATTGCGTTATGCAGAACAGAGGAACTTTATTCTGAATACTGTTGAAATTCAAAGTCCTAAAAGCCGAAGACCAAGAAATATAGACGCAATACCGCGGAAATCTGCAAAAAAATATTTCTTCGTCAAAGATTTAAAAAAGATAAGAGTTTGTCAGCAGTTCTTTTTAAGCACATTGAATATTTCGAATGGTATTGCAATTAATGCTTTTTTGGGAAAAGACACAGCTGGAGGACATTATTCATTAGTTGATAAAAGAGGCAAACACGAGCCAAAAAATAAAACCAAACCAGAGGACATTAAAAATGTTAAAAATCACATTGAAAGTTTTCCTTGCATGGAAAGCCATTATTGCCGAAAAGATAGCAAGAGAAGGTACTTAGACAGTAAACTTTCAATTCGAAAAATGCATGTTTTATATAAAAGCTATTGTACCGAAAAGAATATTAATTCCGTATCAGTAATAAATTATAGGCGAATATTTTGTAATGATTACAATTTATCGTTTTTTATACCAAAAAAAGACCAGTGTTTGTTATGTAATAAATACAAAATTGCTTCTCCTGATGGTAAAACAGCAATTCAAAGTGATTATGATAATCAATTGAAAAGAAAAATAGAGGCTTTTAATGAAAAGATGTCTGACAAAGAAAGAGCAAGTTTGAATTCAAACTTTAAATCAATTTCAATGGACATGCAAAGCGTACTTCAAATACCATCAACAGATGTTTCTTTAACATACTATAAAAGAAAACTAGTTCTTCATAACTTCACAATTTATGAAGCAGCTTTGCCCAATGATGCTTTCTGCTATGCCTGGACAGAGGTTAATGGTAAAGGTGGTAGCTGTGAAGTAGCGTCTGCAATTTTGAAATATATTCAGCAATTACCTGAAAATGTTGAAGAGCTGTCTGTATTTTCTGACACATGCGCGGGCCAAAATAGAAATATTAATATTGTGGCACTTTTTTTAAATGTAGTACAGGTAACGAATTTAAGTATAGTTGAACCAAAATTTATGGAAAGTGGTCACTCTTATATGGAAGTAGATTCCATGCACAGCGCTATTGAAAAACAAAAAAAGTTCTTTCCAATTTATTGCGTTAATGATTGGATAAATTTATTTAAATGTGCAAGAGTTAGAGTAAAAAACAAATCGCCATATCAAGCTATTGAATTAAAATACAATGATTTTTATGACTTAAAAAATTTAGCAATAAAACTGATTAGAAATAAGTCAATTGATTCTGATGGTAAGAAGGTAAATTGGCTTAAAGTTAAATGTTTTCGCTATGAAAAAGCTAAACCTTTTATACTGCAATATAAGTATAACTTTCAAGATAGCTTCAAGTTTATTAACGTCTTACACCAACGTAGAGGAAGGTACCCAAATAATAGCTTCGTTGAAATCAATGATATTCCCAAATTGTACCATGAACCCATCAAAATTAGTTCGCAAAAAAAACATGATTTAATGGAATTGTGTCAAAAAGGGGTTGTTCCCGAAATTTTTCATGGGTGGTTTTCATCTTTGCCTTCAAACAACAATGTATTAGACCGCTTGCCAGAAGCAGATGTTGGAGAAGAAAGCAGTGAGAATGAAGCATAAGCAATTAAATATTTTTTTTTACTAATATTTTAAGTTTAGAATTTAAACTAATATTTTTTATTTTTATATTGTGAATTTTTATCTTAGTTCTGTTTTTTTTTTTTATTAAATTCGTAATCTACTTGTAATTTTTTTGCTTTATTTAGTTTTTTTTATACAATTTTCAGATTTACCTATAGTATATAATACAACAAAACTACAATATCAGTTCTGGTAAAACTCACTAAGTCCCTCCTTTTTTTGTTTTAATCCAAAAACTTCATGTTGATATTAAATAATTCTTGCAAACCTTTTGTAAACTAATCTTTAAAGTCTAAACAACAATTTTTAATGATCAAATTCATAATAAATACAATTACAGAATTTTCAGATACATAAACTTCTTAAATATCGATTTACTAAAAACTATGTTTTTTGACTTAGTGATTTCTGCTTTTAAACCGACGATATTAATGATGCTATTTAATGATTTCGGAGTATTGGCCTTTCATCAATTCTTTTGCATGTCAACATAAATTTGTAATTTTCCAAGCTTATGCGTGACCTCCAAATATTAATAATTTTGGATGAAATTTTTTATGGTATATTTTGTGACTACTTCGTATTTTGTGAAGTTTATACAAGTGGCGACCACCTTAATATACTAACGAGGACAATTTGAAAAGTCAGGAACTTTTTTGGCAAAAAAACGTGTTATAACACAACATAGCGCCTCCTTTTAGATTTCAATAAAATCAAACCGGAAAAACATAAAAATAAATTCGAGTTTTTGAATAACACAAAATAACTTCACTTTAAGCTTTGTCAATTCTAACCTTAGCTTCAAACATGATGATTCTAAGTTTCTGTCATGTTTCAAAGCAGCAAGTTTGTTTTTTTTTGTTAGCTTCCCATCAATTTTTTGGCTACCCAACAAAAAGAATGCGCTTGAAAAAACACAAATATGTACTGATCAAAGCTCCGCGTGCCGTCATGTTTGCCACGTCAATGTCAATATTTATGGCTGCACTAATATGTCAACATCACTAACATATCACCAAACAAAAAACATACACACACATATACACACGCACTTTTGCACATATACTCATATTGTCTCAAAATTACACACACTAACAAACATGGCACTATATGTTAAGCAGCCAACGACAAATTATCAAAAAACTGCAAAACAAAAACCAAAAATAACTGAAAAAAAACAAAATAAAATTCGATAACTATCCTGTGTTGCCTGTTGCCGCTATTGGCTCCAAACAGCACCAAATGACTAATTTATGAGCCATCCATCAAGTGACGCATGCTATTTACTACATATCTGGCTGCTGGTCCTCCTAGAAGAGGTGGCCGGACCTTACGGAGCAACATTTCAGTTCAGCCAAAATATGGATTCCTTTCAATTTATCATTGCGTTTTTTTTTGACTGAATTCTTTTTTCATTATGTATGTGTGTGTGTATTTGCGTATGTTTTGCACATAGAACAAGAGTTCGATTTTGCAAGTAGAATGCTGGAAATAATGTGATTAACGACTGCAGGAGCGGGAAAACACATAGATAACTAGTGTGCGTTACAGATTACGGTAAACTTAACTGAACTTAAAAAAAAATGCGTGTGTGTGTGCTTGTACGTATATATGTGCTTAGGTGAAAAAAACGTTTGGAGGATGTGATAAGTAGCTGGTTGGATGCTTTGATGGCAAACGCATCAAAGTGAATGAATCGAAAAATTTCATCAATAAAACAGCATTATTTTTGGAATTTAATTCGAGTTTTCAAACCTTTCATTAAAGAATTAAAAAATAAAAATACGCACAAAATTCATTGGAAGCAAAAAAAAAAAAAAAATTAAACATTTTTTTTCCACATATGTATAATAGGTGGGGAGCCAGCAATCCTAAAAGTCAAGTTACACGGATTTCAAAATATTTTGTATTAAGAGATAGTTAATAGTATTAGGTATAAAGTGACGCATAAAATAAGCCCGGTATGACGAGGTCTATCCTGGCACCAGTCTTTTTTACGAATTTTTTTATTCTTAACAAACAGTAAAAATGTGCAATTATCGCGGAAATTAATTTTAACCAGCGCATTTTATTGTAAATTTTGATGGCTTTTAGAAAAAAATGGTATGACAGCTTCTTTTGTGACGAAAAGGTCTGTCATACCTATTTTAAAAACATAAAATTTTACTATTATCACGCATTAACTTTCGTTTTTTAATTTGCTTATTCTTTTGTCTTCTTTTTAAATATTTTGGTATGACAGCTCAAAACTTGACGAAAACATCTGTCATACCAGTTTGAAGTATAGCTCTAACCATCCGAGATTAAAAAAATTGAGTGTGTTGAACATATTTATTTTGGAGTAATTTTTTTTTTTTGTTTTAAAATACTTCCGGACTATAAGCAAAAAAAAAACTAGTAAGGATGGAGCGTCGGCAGGGTACCGAAGCTTAAATACCCCCCGCGGTCATATTGAAGTATATTCGAAGTCTTTAGCCACGACATACACTATGACATTCAGTTTTATATATTAACGAAAGTTTTCCTATTTTGATGACGTCATTTTGTATGGGAGGTCGGCGTGGTTTTGATCTGATGTTGCCATATATCATAGAGATTGTTTATGTTATATATCAAAGCTAATGTGCAAAATTTCGCGACATTTCATTAATTTTTGTGGATTTTTAAGAGATTTTACGTTTTAAATAAAGCCAATTTGTATGGGAGGTAGGCGTGGTTTTCATTCGATTTTGCCAAGTATCATAGTTGTGGTCTATGTTATATATCAAAGCCTAGATGCAAAATTTCAAGACATTTCTTTAATTTGAGCAGATTTTCAACAGATTTTACTTTTAAAATAAAGCCACTTTGTATGGGAGGTAGGCGTGGTTTTCATCCATTTTTCAGCCACAAGTAAGACTGAAGAGCAAAGCCAAATTTCAAGGCATTTCTGTAATTGTAGTGGATTTTAAAGACATTTTACGGTTAATATAAAGTCACTTTGTATGGGAGATTTGGCCCACCTTCGAACTTGATCTTTCTTTTGTTGAATGTTGAATTTCATCGCGATAGCTTTAAAATTGCGGCTGAAATCGTGTCGACAGACGGACAGAAAGACATACAGACGGATACACGGAAATCGACGCAGGAGATGATGCTGATCAAATATATATATATATTTTTCTATACTTGCCACGCCTTCTTCTTGGCATTACAAACGGAATGTCAAAAATAATATACCCCTTACGAAGTACGCGTTGGGATATAAAAATCAAATACATCAGAGTCTGTATAACTCCGCCAATATGTCCCGTTTCTTGACGTTCTCTTTTGGACTTGACGAAAGCTTTTACATTTGTCAAGAGTTGAATTCAATTTCATATCTCTTTTGCTTGTTTTCTTAAAATCTAAAGTAAGCAAACGAAAGCGACTGAAGCCAACAAATTAAAAAGAGAGAGAGAGACGCACGCCGATACACAAAACATAAAATGAAGTAATCTGAGAAAAATGCGAAAAGAACAAGAGGGAACATTGAGATTGTCAACTTTCTCTCCCTTAGTCGCTTCCGATTTACGGTGAATTGCCAACAAACACTAAAAATTTTAAAATTGAATTCAATTCTTGACCAATGTGAAAGGGGTCTATCAAAAGTAATCAATTGCTTCATTCTCATTAGCTACTTAACTAGTTCTATACGAATCCTTTTTTGACTCAAAGTAATGCATTAAAGAGTAATGCATTTTACTGCTTATTATTTATATATTTGATGTCTTAATTTTGCAAGAATGACCATATAATTCGAAGTAATATTTTCGAGAAAATATGATATACAACGAGTTTTTCTTTCGTGAAAAACTTGAATAAAATGATTCAAATGAAGAAAGTACAATTTAATTATATGCAGAATACTTTCACAATGTCTACTTTTCTCGATTCTTTATCTTTCCAACTAGTGAATAAGTTAGCTCTATAGCACTAGTGAATTGACTAGGGTATGGTAATGCAAAAGGTAGTAATTGACGCCTGCCTATGACATGTTCACGTAAAATTTACCAGTTGAATGCAAAGTTAGAAGATTGAAGTGAAACTAGTACTGGTTAACTAAGGATACAATAAAAATCAAATGGAATTTCCAAATACAAGACGGATATTTACCATTAAAATATATGAAATTAGTTATATTTCCAAACGTTAAAATATTTCAAAAAATATTATTTCTTTTTTTTTTGAAAATAATATAAAATTTTATTCTACGACTACGTTTTCAAAAAGTACATGTTTACAATAGATTATAGGTCGTTTTACGTCTCTAATTTTCAAATTTATTATTAAATATTAGTTCTGTTCGATGTCTGCTGTCCGAAAACAGGTTTAGTAAAATCACCTATAATTTAAATATGACTTAAACAATTTCACACACGAAAAAAATGTTTATATTAAAATATTGCAGTATTTTTTATGGCTAATTAACCGTTTCGGGACGAGAACTTTTGTGGCCATCAATCTTAAAAAAGAGTTTAGATATAGTCTCCTAATGTTGTTTTAAGAAAAGTAATTTCATAATATATTTTTAGGACGTTCCGAAAAGGAGATATCGTCCTGGGACAAAAACATCCCAAACCCACCTGAAAAGCAAAATTTGAATAATAAAATCAGAATATATTTTACTTTATTTCAATTTATTTTATTCTTTTATAATATTTATTGTAGCATAAAATTATTTTAATTAGTTTCTATGGCAAGGTGTGAAACATTTTTTACAAAACGCCAAGTTGCAGGCAATGCAAAGCTGATTTGTGCGACTTTCTTTTCCGTTTTTAGTACAATTTACGCACCGTTGTCGCTTGTTTGTTCGTGTTGGTAAATGGTCCCCCAGATTTTGTTTGATACGTTTTTTCATAGTGCTGAGGGGTCCTGTTCGAACTTTGCGCCGTATTTTCGCTTGCTTGCTTCCTTCGTCAATGAGAGATTCGGAAAGCTCCACTAAAAATCCCAAAAATGGTTCTCTTTTTTGCCGTGGATGATTTGTTTCCGCATGGATTATCCACGCATTGACAGCGCATGTCATCATAAGCCGAAAGAAAACTTTTCGCCACCATTTCGTTGACTTCCGGTCAAGTTCATACAACGTACTCATTTTGTCCGCCAAATCTACGCCACCCATTAGATTTCTGTACGTTTTTACAATATCCGGACATGTTATATCTATTTTTTTGCCATCCTTCTGTTTTCTTGTAACAGTGTCCACTGAAGCTTTATGGCAGTTGCTAAGCAGCATAACCTGTTTTGTGTCTTGCCAAACCACTGCCAAAGTACCAGACGAATTGCTCTTGAAGACATATTCTCCTCTGCTTAGTTTCTCAGTAAAAGTTGGTAAATTTTTTCTGTTAGATATACAAGTACCTAAGGCTGGAAACGGTATATTATTAATTAATTTTGCTGACGTGAAAAAGCGATCAAAGCACAACGTTGTGTCAGGGTGTCTGATAGTCGCTGACAATTTCATGACAACGCGTTCGCCTAATGTGGATGATTGATAGAAATGGTCTTCTTTTCCGGAATATATATTAAAATCGTACGTATAGCCTGTCAAACTGTCACATCGCATCCATAGTTTTATGCCTCTCTTTACAGGTTTTAGTGGCATATACTGCTTCAACGTAGAGCGGCCTAGAAATTTTGTCATAGATTCATCAATGCTTTGGAACGGAGAGTCTGATCTATATTTTTGAAAGTTTTTTTTTAGACAATCTACCAAATCATCAACGAAATAAGTTTTTGGTTTTGGATCAGGTTCGAATGATAAGGAAGAAAAATAAAGTTTGGACATAACGTGTAAAAACCGGTCTCTGGACATTGCTTTTTTTATGTATGCATTACCCAATGACGTGCTATTCGACCAATAGTCCTTCAAAGATGGCACTCGATTATATGACATAACAAAGGTACATCCAAGCAATATAAGTATTTCGCCGAAATCGGTTTTTGCACGTTTGTTTTTAGGATGGCTGCTATTGAAAATATCAATCCTTTCATTAGTAGATTGAACAATGTGATGAACAAAACTTCTAGGCAGCAGCTTGAAAAATATTTCCACAGGCTTCAATCCTCGAGGTATTCCTCCATGGCTAACGGTGCGATCTTCACTAACTGTAAATCGTGGTGTGAATGTTGGTAGGGGGTTTGACCAAATTATAACATTGTTTGGCCAATCAGAAACAATTTCTTCATCCAGACGTTCCACTTCAAATATTTCTTCGTCAGAGTCATCGGAAATATCATTTGCAGTTTCATTCGCATCAACAATTTCCATTCCTTCATTACTATGATCCGTGTCTTCTTCCTCTTCTAAAGCACTACTGCCTTTCTGACTGGGACTATAAGAAGAATCACTAGCAGCAAATGGATCATCCTCATCATTGCTTGAATTATTAAGAAAATCCTCAATTTCTGGAGTCGCCAGTTTGCGTTTTCCGTCCATATCTTTCTAAGAAAAATAATGTGAATGAGTACGGTTGGGATGTTAACGTCCCACAAATAAACAGTTTTGGGATGATTTTATCCCACGAAACTTACCTTAGCCGCAAATTCAGAAAAATATCTTTTTATTGGTTTTCGATTATATTTTCTATGAAATAACAACTGTTTGAGTAAAACTTTACTAAATGACACTTTTTTCCACAATTAAAACACTTGTTTTTTGAGCTTTTGTCGATGGTCTTATTAGCAACTCAAACCGCGCGAACTGATTTATGACTTTTGACATAAGCTTGATGTGTTATATTGACAGCTATATTAAATTTTTTGTAGAGAAGAATATAAATAATGATTTGGGACGGTTTTCAACAAAATCGTGTGAGAATTTTCAGAGATATGATTTTTCAAATTTTTCTGGGATAAAAATATCCCTGTCGTCCCGAAACGGTTAAATAAGTAAACAAAATCTTAAGACTTAGTTGTTTTTCTCTCTTCATGTGTAATGCCCCATATATACATTTTACATATAAAATAATGTTGATTCATTACTGCAATATTTAATTCAATAAGCTGTAAGAAAGTAAAAACGTTATAAGGTTTTTAGTAGGTATATTTTTTTAATTAGGTTAAAAAATTTAAATATTTATTTAGAAATAGAATTTTTTTATGATATTTGGCATATTCGAGAAAAGGCGATACCAAGTTGTGTTAAAACAAATTAAAACTAACGGCACATTTTTTTGTTATTTTTATAGTCTTATTGTCCTAGCTTAATGCTTCATTGTTAAAATTAATGCAAAAAATTAAAAAATATTTTTTTTTTTCAACTCAAAGTCAGTTCAATGAGTCTATGTGAGCATAAACAAGTACTTTAAAAATGATTTATATACGATAACCTGACTTAAGTATAAAAAATTATGACGAAGGAAACTTTGGGGAAATCATTTAGAGAAAAGTAAAATTAAACTTTAAAAAGTATACTGAAAACAAAAAATGCTTTCATCGATGAAACGTACGTACCAAAAAAATGGTTAAAGTTAATTTTCTCGAATTCCTGATCTTCGAGTTGAATAAAACTTTTCAAAAGTAACGTTCAGCATACCTGCTAATGGCTTTACATTCTTTTAAATTTTAAAAAATATTTGTGGGTGTCACCAGGATGGCCCGAAGTGTGAAACATACGTGACACTTGTAACTAAATTTTGGAGTCAAATGTGGGTAAAACATATTTGACTATTATTATTAAACCCTTTAAAACTCTTTACTAAGTCGAGAACAACTCGTTGGCCTTGATTCCTCTCTGGCGCTGCACCTTCAATTTTACCAGTATAATCTTGCATATTCCATACAAAGTTTGTCTTACTGTGATAAAGTGCCCATATCTTTATACTATACTTGGCGGGCTTGGATGGAATGTACTGCTTGAAGGGGTCATCTTCCACGAAAAACTAATAGTTGCTCATCAACAGTAACATCTTCTTAAGGTATATACATACCTATATATGTAAGTAGTTGCTGCGAAACCCATTTATTCCATAACTCTTTTATGGGAGCTAGCTTTCTGTGAGCTCTACGTTCTTCTCGAGTACTTTTATAATCGAATCTTATCAAATGTGTTATCATCTTGAATGTTTTCTTAGACATCACAGAACGGAAAAATGGTCTTCCTGTGACGTCATTCCATAAACTGTCCAGTGACTCGTTATGTGATATATAAACACCGCTGAAAATCAAAAGACCTATATACGCCTCAATCAAAACATCGTTAACGTTCTTCCAATCACAGCCAAAAACTCGCAAGCCTTCACTGTTGGTTTTTCCAATAATGCTTTACAACATTAACCCAGTGAAAGATACCTTAAAAGCATCCCATATTGTGGATATATGGCTTGTAGCATAACCAGCTATACCGACCTTACCGGATATAATATTTTCGGTTCTTACTCTTCCGTGGAATTGTGGAGGCTCCGTTGTCCAAAATATGGATTTATCCTTTGACAACACTGTATTAGTCAGTTGCATTGACTAATTGACTTATTCATGCTGTCATTCTTCAACGCTTTCTTCAGTGGAAGAATCATCTTCTTCGAAAACATTGGGGACAAAATCGTGCTCTGACTCTGAAAAACTGACTTACTGAGTTCTTTGACTCAAACCAAAGAAAAACAGGGATGCTACAAAATTTCAATATGATTTGACGATGATCAAATTTTAATATGAGGGATGGTTTTTATATTTATCTGGTAACGCAATTAACTGGACTTACATATGATATTCATATCGGTGAAATTTCACCCGAAGGTCGCTTACGTTACGTTTAAATATTTAGCATTATGTTTTATCAACCATACTATTGATAGCACATTCTGAAAGAAAGGAACATTTTACACAAATACCATACATTTCATTAATTTTGCATTAAAAGTATAGTGTTTTAAAAATTTTCAAACGGATGAAATTTTCACCCGAGGGTCGAATGAGGTTTAAAAGGCATATCCTCGGTACATCAAGTATATTTATACTCCCACCGATTCTTGTGCAGTCACGATTTAATGAGAAAAAATGCAAAAACCGACAAAATGGAATGTAAACCTTCTCAATTAAAATCAGCTCAATTTTTTTTTCTAAGATTTTTATTTATAATATTTCTTGCTATAAAATAATCCTTATAGAATCTCTACAAATAAGTCGGCAATAAATTAAGAGTTCCATCAAAATCAATGCTTTTGAAAGCAACAACAAGAAAAAGCAACGTTATTGCATTATCAGCCAAATATTATCCTTTCTCATTTCCGCACAAAGCCAAATGTGAGCACAATCACACGAACACAAACAAACGAGCACAGAAACACACTGACTGCTCACTTCCTGTTGGCGGTTGCTTAAGTTGACGTTGATGGCGTTACTGCTATCGCTGCTTTACTTCTTTTTGGCTACAAAGCTGTTGCCAATTCATAGGCAACCACATCCAAAGGAATCTCAACCGCAGCTGGAACACCGGTGACACCAGCGGTTGCTGCATTCGCCATCTCAACACTGGCAATAGTGGATGGTGGCGCAAAGTCAGCGCAATGTTTGTTGATGTTGATGTTGTTGTTGTTGATATTGTTATAGCTGTTATTATTGAAATTGTTGTTGATAATGATGTTGCTGTTATCGTTATAGCCATCAAACTCAGCGATTGCAGCAGCAGCAGCCACGGCCATAGCCACATTGCGATTGAACTGCAAATGCAGCGACATCGATTCCGAAAACTGTGGCGATAGCATTGTTGTGGTACCATTGGGTGTTGCTGGTGGCGGCACTATTGCGGCACTTTGAAAGGCACACGGCTGTTGCTGTTGGTTTTGTTGCTGAAATGGTTGCTGCTGCTGCGGCTGTTGTTGTTGTTGCTGGAGATGTGCTGGTGGAAAAACTGACAAGGCTGACGATGATGTTGCTTCTGTCAGTTGGAGGTTTTGCAATCTTCTGGTTGGACGGAAACGAAATGGTTTTCGATTTTCTAAAATTAATTTTATATCCCGCGCCGACTGCCACCAACTGAAATGAGGTCAATAGAAAAACGAAGAATGAAAATAAAAGAAATTAATTAGTCGAGAAGAAACAGTTTGAATACTAAAAATGTAATTAAATGTTATGATCAAATATGGTAAATGATCAGCCGGATTGTGACAACTCTTTGTTTAAAGTATCAAGAGTATAACTGACATTAACTAAAGTTGCTCTTTGATGTCAAATGTAGTGGATGTTGAGATGACTGCAACCAACATTATGGAAGATGCTCTTGATAGCATTATTATTATTGCGCAAGACCTTTTTTTGTGATGAATATGATATCTATACCGTAAAAGCGATTTTCATAAATGGTGTGGCAATCAATAGCATAGGCAGGGAATAAGGGCAACTTCCCCCACCGCCCCTAAATCAGAGATTCTTTATTTAATTGATGGATTTGTAAGATTTGTAATCTTTTTCCTTGAAAGTAGAGCTGCAAAAGTTAAAAGTAGTTCGGTATTTTAAAAGCGATATTGTATAATTTCGTCCAAGCCGATTGGTATGTGTCCAGTATTTTCTGAAAATTTTTACTGTTTAATCGGAAAGTTAAAAACTTATATATTTATATGGAGTAGATAAAATTAACATTTTTATTGTGTTTTTCGTTATTTTCATTTCACTTTTTGAAGCAAAAATTTTTTAATACCGTTTGTATTAGAGGTTTCAGTATCGGTATCGGCAGAATGAATGAATCTGGGAATTGCTAATATCGAACTGCTTCATAATATTTTCCCACAAAAAAAAAATTACAAATTGAAGATACCTAAAACAAAACATGCTAAATGTTAACCCGCTCGGCTATTGCCAGTGGCACGTAAATTGTACCAAACTTTTTATTAGAAACTATGGCCGGAGTGGCATTTCAAGTTCACGAGAACTGTCATATAGTTAGCAGTCAAGGCCATCTATCTGTGAGTTGGAGCAAACAATTCGAAAAACTGAACACCGGCAGGTTGGTTTTGGAATCAATCCAACTGTATTCATGGATCAACACATTCAAGAAATGTGTTTTATTTCTGGAAAAAAAAAATAAACTATTCTTCGATCTTTGGAAGTGTTTGATTTTTCATTTAAGCCTTATATGCTCTAGGAACTAAAATGATTTTTCGAATGAATTTAACCTGAATTCAAAAAATGTATTGTTTATATGATATACTTAAGTTGAAAATCTGTTTCTTATTTAGCTCGATTGCATAAAAAATCATCTTAATATATAAAAGGCAGGCACAATGCTCTGCACCTAATATCGCGCAAACTAAAATTATTTTTTGCGATTATTACAGGTTCTTCCCAACATGTACTGCCCCTAAAAATATTCAGCCTGAAAGTATGCATAGAAAATACATAGAAAGTATACATAGAAAGACATGCTTGCCTTTTATGTGTGTGCATACTTTCAGGCTGAACATTTTTCAGAACAGTATGTTGTAAAGGCACTGTAATAATGGCAAAATATAATAACAGTTTGAGTGTTAATGCTTCCAACCCGTCGTAGGACGGGCTATTATACTAGTCAGGAAATAAGACACCATACATTAATTATCAACTATTTTCATCAACCCGTAAAATGCATGAATGAAAGATATGGTAAAAAAACACAGGTCCGTCCTTGGACACCCGTGATATATGAAGGTTTTTCGCAGTTTCATAGATTTGATAATTAAAAAATTTAACATAAAGTAAATTAGAAAAGACACGTTAATATGCACACCAGTAAATTTTATTATATTTTATTACTATTTTATTTATTTTATTACATGTTACATTATGAGGGCCGTGGCGTAGTGGGTAGAATGTCTGGCTCATACGCCAGAGAACCCAGGTTCGAATCCCCCATCTGGCATAGAAAGGTTTTTCAATTGAATTAATTTTTCTGTTCGGCCGTCACCTCTCTGCAGACAATGGTAAACCTCAGCGAGTAAAAAACTGCAGTGAAAAGCTTCTTGAGAACATAAGCCGTTCGGAGTCGGCATAAAGCTGGTAGGTCCAGTTCTCGATAATTTGTTTTCAAACATTACACAACACACACAACACTATTGATCATAAGAAGCTCGGTCATAGTCCTTTCAAGGGCTGAAATGGCCATTTCACTATGCAAAAACAAAACAAAAGTATGTACAAACAACAACTCAAACGCAAAAACAACAGATGAAAAAAATTATTTCCTTGCCCACCGTAAGAATCGATCCTATACCCCATCAATTCATAGTTCTACACTCTTCCCACCGATCCAAAAACCTCCGATCTCAATGATCTATTAATAGATAGAGGATGATGTCCAGTGTAGTGACTTCAAAATTTTTAAAAATGATGGTCGAATTTTTTTTTCTGACGAAAAAATTTGAATCCAGTTCTACAGCAAGACAAAAAAAAAATCTTAAGAAGTATACCATAAAGCAATTTTGTGCAAGCTTAATAAGTTTTATTACAAATAATTCTCTTATAAAGTTCTATGAAAATTTATTTGAAAAGTTTTATTCTACATACCATTAAGAACGAAATAATAATTGTAATAAAATGTCGAATATTGGTAGAAAGAGGTAGAAACCAAAAAGTAGAACATGATGATGACATCTTACAGCAAGTACTCGTACTTTAGCAGCTTTCCAAACAACACAAATCTTTTAATAGATTATTGTGATGTATTACATGATAGCTTCAGTTGTAGTTAATATTGAATCATTGACTCCGCGTAACGAAGGTGTTTGAATAAATGGGTAGTGTATAGAACTCTTAATTTGTGGGTAACGGGTTCAATCCCCACGGCGGACGAAGAAATGCTTTTATATTTAATATTCAATTTTCTTGTTTTAATAAACGCAAGCAACAAAGAAACCATTAATTTCTAAGGAAAACCGTGTCAAAAAGAAAGAAAAGTGTCGTTTTTGAGATTTCACTCAAGCAAATTACAGAATGCGGCGTAAAAAGCTTTGCTTCAAAAACATTTTATAAGATCTTGTTACTTCCCCTCCTCCCCCTAATTTTCATCGTGCTTACGCCCTTAGGTTAGTTTGAAGTGGCTGTCTTCTTTGAGACACACTTAGGCTAATAAGGCCCGTTGTGATACCATTGGTTAATTTCCCTCTCTTTTTAAACCAGTTTAAGCTATTGACTAAGCTAAGGATTTGGTAGACAGAAGACACTGAGAAGATTGTCAAGATTCTTATAGAACCATTTGCCAAAGTGAAGGTGGCGATTTTTAGCTAGCGCCGGGCAAGTGCACGGGAGATATGTTGTAGATTCCTTCCTCCTCTTCATTTATACAGCTTCTGCAGAAGTCGTTTTCGAGGATGTTCAATCTTCGTGCATGATTACCTATTAGGCAATGTCTTGTTAGGATACCTATCATAGTACTGATTTGATGCTTTCTGAGGGAGATCAGTTCTTTTGAGCGTTATAGGATGACTTTTGGCCAAACCTGAAGCGCTGTATGGCATGTGCTTTCCGTTGACCATCTATTATTGGCTTTTTTTAGGGATAGCTCATTTGTGAGTAGCTTACAAGTGGTGAGGAATATACCAATTTTTTCTTTCTCTATCGAGAGCTGTTTGGTTGTTCTGGTGCGAGCGAGTTCATCTGCTTTGCAGTTTCTTAGAAAGTTTCTATGTCCCGGAATCCAGCTTAGGAGTATTTTGAGCTGCTCTGCTATCGCATTTAAGGATCTGAGGCAGAAAAGTACTTTTTTGGCTTCAACAGATTTTAGAGCTTTCAAGGTGGACCGACTGCCAGATAGTATATAGATGTCCATGGAAGGTATTGCATTTATCTGAAGCCAAGTTACTGCTTCATGTATTGCGACTACTTCCGCTTGAAAGACACTGCAATGGTCGGGGAGCCTGAAGACTAGATTAAGGGGGTCTTCTCATTGAGCAACTTTTTTTTTTCAACTTTTTTTTTTGCATTTATTTATAGCTTGGGTAGTTGTGAATATGCCCCTAAAAGGATTTTTAGGAATTCGAAATACTATAGAAGATACAGCCTTTTTTGTGAAGCAAGGTCTGATGGACAAGAAGGTGATGGAAGTAATAAAACCAGCTTACGAAGCGTTGTCGGCAGAAAATTTGCTTGAAAGATGCCTTGGATCTAAAACTCAGAATTCCAATGAGTCCTACAATTCTGTTCTTTGGTCACTTTCGCCCAAACACATCAACTCAGGCGCACGCACCATCGAAGTGGCCAATTTCATTGCAACGTGCCTCTTCAACGACGGTTTTATACCCATACTTAAAATTATGGGCTTGATGGGTATTGCGATTGGCAAAAACGCATACGAATACGCACTATCTCGCAATGAAGACAGATTGAACCGATCAGAGACTCGAGCTGCGGCATCATAAAAAGCTGGCAGAACGGCTCGCAGAGCAGAGAGGGCAGCAGAAAGCAGTTTCTATGAAAAAGAGGAAGGTGGCCTGTATGGAGCTGGCATCGCCGACTAATATTTGTAAGTAAAAATTGTCAGCTCTTTAAAACTGCATTTAAACATTTTTGATTTTTTTTTTTTTCCCCAAAAAAATTACTTCAAACTTTAAACGCGTTTATCTCGAACCCACGTTTTTCGAACTGGCGGCCATGATATCTCCAGTTCAACTGAACCGATTTTCATGAAACAAAATGGAATCGACGCAGAATTGTCACCATTCTCGGGTGAACCTCGACCATAATTTTAAAAAATTTTTTACTAATTTTTTTACACTAAACTACAAAAAAAAAACCCGAAATTGAAATTTTTTTTTTGATTTGCCATTTTGTCAAAAAAAATCACAAAATTAAGCTTGAGGTTCAACCGAGAATTACATCTATACTGATTATAACCCCGTTTTTTTTTTCACTTCAGACGCTCCGGAGACCCGGAATCGTGGCCGCCGTGACGACACCTTTTTTTTCACCACCAACTTTGAAGTCTCATTACTTTTTGAACAGCCCACGTATCGAGGCAAAAAAATTTTTTTATTTACTTTGAACCTTTTGTAATACAATAAATAAAAAAAGTTTTCAATTATTCTTTGCGTTTTCAAATAAGAATTTTTTTAAAAAGGGTCCAAAAATCGGGTTTTGAATGAGAAGACCGCCTTAATGCTCAATGTACACTCCTCCTCCAACCTTGCCATCTAATTTGTATCCATTAGTGTTGATTGTGATGACATTGTTTGGTGGAAGGTTTCCAATCGCCCACTCTTCGGGGGAGAGATCAAATTTACTGTCAAAGAAAAGTTTTTGTGTGGTGTAGTCTACGGATTTCTGTATAGGAGGAAGGAACTTCCTAATGCTAGAGTGTTCTAATGTGTCGCTCCTCCATTGAGAGGTAGCCTCTAGACGGATGGATGTAAAGCACAGCTCCGCTGATGTTTGAACTCTACAAAGCATATTGAATTCTATTTGTTTGGTCTAGTGCTTGCCATCAGACAATGGCACCATATAGCACTATTGGCCTTACCACTACCGTGTAAAACCAGTAAGTAACACTTGGCTGTAAGCCCCCATTTGTTACCCACTGCCTTTTTCCATGAGTAAAGGGCTATATTTGCTTTTTTGGATAAGGCCTACGGAAGCAATAGAAGGTCTTGCTCAGCAGATATGCAATAAGATCTTATTTTTTTTTTTTTAAATATTGTGTATTTAAAATAAAAAGCAAAAACAATTTTCTATATAGAAAGAACGTTTCTATGTGAGACCTAAGACTATGTGATTATCATGACATCTATTAGCTAATAGCTAGTTACTGTTTTTTATAAGAATGTGCTGCCAAAAACTATGCATTGGTTATCTATTACGTAATCTATTGGTAAGTTTAATTTGTATGTTTAACCAAAGATAATTTATCGTTCAGATGTACAACTTATCATAAAAAAAAAAACAGTAGAGAAACGAAGCTCTTCAGTAGCTTCTAACAAAGTAAGCTAACAGTAGAGAAACGCAGTTTCAAAGATCTGATAACTTTTAAATTAAAATATTTAAAATAACAGAAAATAAATTAAATGCATACATTAAAGAACACACACGAAACAAAATTTAACAAACATTTTAGATACCTTGCAGATGTCATGCATGCCTTACTTAATTCCATATTAATTGATATCATCAATTTTTTTGACACTTAAAAAACGCTTTTCAACGCACTTGTGAGCATTGCTAATATGTTCTTGTACCAACAACACCACAAACGCATTCACAACTCAAACACACCAATGCTGGTGACATCTTGGAGTAGAAGCGTGGCAAGTAGAAGCAAATTTGTTTTGTTGTTGTAGTATAGCCTGTTTCTATTGACTGATGGTGACGATCTAATACAGCATAGCTTCTGTTATACTTAACATTGAATTAACAACTCTTTCTAACTAGGCTTTGTGGCCTGGTGGATAGTGTATTGGACTCTTAATCAGTGGGTACGGGTTCAATCCCCCACTGTGGGCCAAAAAATCTTTTTAATATTTAATATTTAATATTAAGATATTAAATTTTCTTGTTGTAATAAGAGCTAGCAACAAAAAAATCATCAAATTTCCAAGAAAAAAAATCTGTCGAAAGTTTTTCAGATTTCACTCAAGCATATCACCAAACGGTAGCACTTTCTAGAAGATTTTAAGACGAAGAAGATATATTTCAAAGATCGATTGCAATATTCATACTAAAATTATTCTTACTCTCTCAAAAAAGGGCAGTTGTTGAAATTCTGATTATAAGAAAACTAGTTTTTTAGTTTGGTCTCAGTTTCAAGACATAGAGGTCTCAAGTGACATTGTGACCTAGAGCTTTTCTTTTCATCCCGAATTTCAAAAACTTTTTGATCACTTGTGTTTTGTAAAGTTGTACAACTATGTTATACGATGAATTATTTCTGGCTGAGAGCAGTTTTTTCCATTTAACTCCTTTTTTGAGATTTTTTTTTATAAAAATTGCTTACTTTCATTTTCTAAAAATTGATATTTTTTTCGAAGCTTACAAGCAAAACTGTTTTGTAAAACATGTAAACGTATCTAAAAACCTGTTTTGAATTTAGAAATTAACTTGTGCTGTTGATAGCTTAAACACTTGAAAATTCTTGTTTTTTAAAATTCTTTAGAATTAAAATCCACTAAATAGCATTCTACTCTCCTCAGGACTCTTATTTAATATAAAGTTTTTTTTTTTTAGTTGTTGAAACTGTAAAATGACTTTTTCTTTTTTTTAATATCTTTTTATTTTTTAATATCTTTCTTACGTTAACAACAACTTGAGGCAGAAACATAAGCTTTGACGGAAGTAAGAAAGAAGAACAAGAACAGCAAGTAGAAAATAACAACCAGCCGTAAAACACAGGATAAGGAAGTCATTTCTATTTCAGAACTAATTGACTTTGCATACAAATGGAGTGAAACGAAATGGAATGCAGCGGTGCTGCTTTGCAGTGCAAATATCCTTGATGGCATTTTATTCCTCGTTGCTTTAATTGTTTTTCTTGTTGTATAACAAGAGAATAGCAACTATGGATAGGTTGACTTGTGTCTAACTAGCTTTACTGTCAATTTTCTAGCTAAGGCTTAGGTAAAGGTTAATGTAGTATTTGTTGATGTTGATATTGCTGTTGTGTGCGTACTGTGCAGGTAACATGAGCTTCATATACACAAAAACACACAATTCTCCACTCATTTATAAACTAAGCTTTATGCCAGTAAAGACTTTAATATTCAGTCTACCTGCAGGACACCATTAAAAAAAAAAAGAAAAAAATAATCCTTTCTTTGATAATTCGACAGAGATAAGGTTTCAGTTTCGTAAAATATTTGTTGGAAAAAACGTCTAAAAACTATATAGGTAGATGCTACGAGCCGTAACAACAACACTTTTGTTTGCTGAGCATACTTAGTAGGTAAGCCCAAAAAATTCTCCTTTAACCTCTGCCTGAATGGTTGGCAGTTTAGAAATTTAATTTTTGTGTGATTGATATTGAAGTTCTGATGAAATTCAAGTTTCGTTTTTGTTTCTCCTAAGCATGATTGGAATGCCAACTATTTTTGAATGCTATTGAAAAGCTAGAATATATTGCATTTTGGATGTTGGCATTCAATTAAAGTTTTCATTGGAAATCAAATAAATAGTCTTAACAATTTGATGTTGTTTGTGAATGATAAAGAAATTTGCTGCTGCAGTTTAAGCAAGGAAAACACAATTATAACGAAATTTTCAGCACGAAATTTTTTTTTTCTTACTTGAGCTGTTATAAATGAAAGTGCGACAAGTCCACTTTTGAAAAAATTAGTTTATTTAAGTTTTAGTTGTGAAATATTCAAAAGAATTTTTCTATATTATATAATCCAAAAATATTTTTTTTTTAAATGCAGTAAGTCTATTTAAAATAATCATACGACTACTGTTACCTTTAACGTATATTTGTGCAGTGTGTATGAACCTTTAAAAACAAAAATTAGAAGAAAGCAACGGTTGTTATTGCGTTTTTGGCTAAAGAAAAAGGATCAATCGTATATTACTCTAAATTATTATATGTTACAACAACAATAAATTACTATAAGAATAGCTTCTTTCTGGAGCAATAGCTGAAGTAAAAAGAAATTCATTATTTGTGCATGAAATTGAGGGCTTTATTTAACATAGTTAGAATAACCCGACTAATTTCAAATATACATAATTTTAATTGATAACTTGTTATCAATTTTGATAGTAATCTCATTATGCCTCTCTCTAAGAAACTGTCGTCCCTTTTGGCCAAAGTCTTGGTCAAACGACTTTTACAAGCTTCTCTTGAGGCGAATGTTTTAACAGCAAAATCATTCCGCATAGACAGAAAGAGAAGGTAATCACTTGGTGGCAGGTCCGGACTATAAAGTGGATAAAGAAGAACCAACCAACCAAGCTTTCGGAGTTTCTGGAGAGTCACTATCGTTGGTGTGGCCAGTTGTTGTCCTGATAGGACACAATTACTTTCCCATTGGACAAAGCTGGCCACTACTAGGCAATTGTTTCCTTAAGGTGGTTGAATTTTTGACAGCACAATTCCGAATCAAGAGTTTGGCCACAATCCCACCAAAATTTGCTGTGTGTAAAACGTCAATTCTGGCTTGGCCACTGCTTGCGCTGGCTTAGAGGGATTTGATCACGACTGTTTTCACTTGATGCTGTCACTAGTGATCCAATTTTCATCACTACTCATCATCTGCTTCAGAATTTGATTAATTTTTGTGGCGATTCAGTAGCGATACGCAGGTTGAAATTTGGTCCATGGGGGTTTTTTCAACTCGTGTGGCATCGAGCTTTTTTTTGTGTCCAGCTCTATTCAACTGGTTATCCAAAAACAAAAATAAAAATACACATGTTTCGACAAGCTAAGATCAAAAAATTTTGAGTTGAATAGAAAAATGATGTAACTGCCCATAGATTTCAGTTGGTGTCTACATTTGTTTACTACATGCCATGCCATTTTGAGAAGTTGAGTCTGGTAGCGGCTAAGACTGCTTAGAATTAATTTTATGAAGCAACTGAAAACCTCAGACTCTTTTGATGCATATTTTTATATTTTTTTCTTAAAACTTTTCAGAAAAAAAGATTCAAATGTAGTATACCGAGAACATGAAAGTTGAAGGAATTTGATAAGGCTTTCCCTCCAAATAAAGGATGTTTTTTTTTTTTGGGATATAGAATTTCCGACAGGTATATCTGTCTAAGCAGTGTCAGAATTGCACATGTATTTGACATAAGCTTTGGAAAATTAGTACCGAGCATCTTTAAGACAACTTTTTCCAGCCGCACTCCATAAAGTGGGATAACCCATCACTTTCAAAAAATCAACCAGTACATTAGCCGCATAGGTCATGTTATTTGATTCCTTTGGACTACTTTTTGTGCGGATGATATATAAGCTACAGTTGACAACTTAAAAGTCAACTTTACATGGATGCTACGAATGTAGACATCCGACTGGCTACGTAAGCTTACTACTCCGAGCAGGTTAAATGAAGTTGTTGAGGGTCAAAAGTCAAAGTATTCTATATAAATGTTTCTTGGAAAATTCCAGTATAGGTCTATTTGGAAAAAATTTCTTCACAGCTTATTTCTTTGAATAAAAATAATAAACTTATTTTAAATACTTCCTAAAACCATGCAATTAAAACTTCCTTCGATTATGCAGATGATGGACTTTTTATGTTAAGTAACTAGAAAATTCCAATTTATTTCCAAAAGTAGTTGTAAGCAAATTGTGTTCAAGGAGACATAGTAAAATTTTCCAAGTAAACTTTACATGGAATATTGTAACCTTTTAAAACTTCATTTCAAGATACTTTTATAAAACTGTTTTTCAAAATATTTTTTGTCATTTAATACTTTCATGAATATTTTATCAAAATAGTAAAAAAATCCTTTAAAAAATGCAACTAGAGGGTTAAAATATTTATAAAAACATATCTCACAAAATATCACTATAGGTTTGTGAGCACAACAATCATGTACAGGGCATTAATTTTGAAGTTTCCTAACTCTATAAATAAGTTATTGAATTGCTAGACTTATTGTAAACTTAACGCCCTAACTCATCATTTTTTGATTTTGTTCAAAAATTAAAACTACGTCAAGGACACTAAAGAAAAAATATCTGTCGTACTAAAATTTCGATTAAGTATGTAGTTTAGCCGGTGCATTCAATAAACTGCACGCCGCACAGTGGGACAAAATTAGGTATGGAAAAAAATGTTGCCAATTTGTAAGAGTAAGTATGCAAGTTTATAGTTTAGAGTCATAGAATCTAAAAGAATATTATGCTCTTTATATGTTGCCATGAAAATTGAACGAAATTTAAGTTTTAATAGTTTTGTACTGAATATTTTCCGAAATCGCAAAAATTTTAGTATATGTAATTCACATACGAAACTTTAACAAAGATATATTGAACAAGTTCTTGCTAAAATTAATGAAGTTATAAGTATATACAAAAAAGTTTTCATATTCCACAAAAAAGGTCCTAGAAAATCAAAAAAACCTAAATTTCTATATACAATTAAGAAAAAAGGACATTTTTTTGGGTATTTTTTTTTAATATATATTAAACCAATCCCTTCTGAACACAGTTCCGAAGGTTCTGCTGGGAGAACTCAAAATTAAGAATTTTATGACGTATGTCCTTGAGCATTTTTTTGCGAAAATGAGCTAATTTATATGGGAAAATAGCAAATTTTTTATAAAGTTTCTAATACAATTAAAGACAAAGGACATTTTTGTTGTTCTTTATTTTTTAATATGTTTTACACCAACTTTTTTTAAACATACTTTCAAAGGTTCTGCTGGGAGAACTCAAAATGAAGAATTTTATGACGTTTTTCCTAGAGCATGTTTTAGCAAAAATGAGCAATATTTATATAGGAAAATAACAAACTTTTTATAAAATTTCAAATGTAATTAAAAACAAAGGACATGTTTGCTTGTCTTTATTTTTAAACATTTTTTATAACAACCCTTCTTGAACACAGTTCTGAACTCAAAATTAAGAACTTTGTGAAATTTTTTAACGAAAATGAGCAAATTTATATGGGAAAATAACAGAATTTTTATTAAGTTCAAGCACAATTAAAGAAAAAGGACATTTTCGATTTTCTTTATTGTTTAATATGTTTCATAACAACTCTTTCTAAACACATTCCCAAAGATTTTGCTGGGACAACTCAAAATGAAGAATTTTATGATGTTTTTCCTAGACAATGTTTTGGCGAAAATGCGCATTTTTATATGGAAAAATAATAAATTTTCCATAAACTTTCAAACGCAATTAAAGCAAAAAGCCATTTTTGTTTTTCTTTATTTTTGAGTTTGTTTTAGAACAGCTTTTACTAAATACATTCCCAAAGGTTTAGTTAGGACAACTTAAATTTAAGGATTTTAGGTCCTATTTCCTGGAGCATGTTTTGACGAAAATGAGCACCATTTCGATGACTGTAGATGAACAATTTTTAACCTAACTTTATAATTTCAGTGAAGGTAGTATTTTTGTGTAATACACAATGTATATGTATAAATATTATGCTCTTATAAAATCTTTTGAATGTTTGCTTCATATTGGTTAAAAAATGTCTTTAAAATGTAGACGGAAATCGAAAAATGCGTCAGAAAACGAAGAACATCTCAAAATATTGGAAGAGAATAAGAAAACAATTCAAGGAGAATTCAAAGAAAAGATGGGCCTAATTGTTGATAGATGGGAACATAGCCAGAATGTTCTTCTCTGATTACCAGTTATCTGCAAGTATTTTAATAGTTGATAGTGAAATAATACAAAATTTCAGTTTGATTTTACAGACATTATCTAGCGGTAAATTGATTAAAAAAGAAACTTTCGAAGCCTTATTAGATCGTAATTTCGAGTTGTATTTAAAAGATTATGACTGCTATAAGAAGCTGCCCACAGTACATAAAATTCTGGTTCACGGAACTGAAATAAAAGATAACTTTTATTTACCTATAGCAATCTTTTCAGAAGAAGCTTTAGAGGCTAGTCATAAGGGGTTTAGAAAAATGAGGTTAAATCATTCTCGTAAAAACTCTAAAGAACGGCCCAATACAGATTTTTTCGTTGGGTTATTGCTTTCATCAGATACTTCTATATCTTCCCAAAGAAAAATTTCAAAAATAAAATAAGGCATGATAATGAAATCGATGAATTTATTTTATATGAAGATCACGATACGAAAGATGACACAAGTGATTCTCTTCCTGATCTTGATTTATCTATGTGTCGAGTGACTCCACGGATTGCACTGATAATACGAGTAGTCGAATCATTTTTTTTGTAATTCTTTCGCTTCTTATGTTTATGCTAAATTTGGACAAACCTATATATTCAAAATTATTTTTTTAATTAAAAAATTCCATTGAATATTGAATATTGTACGAGAGGTACCATGAAATTTTTATGATAATTTAAATTGAATCAAGTCAATAATAAACAAGTTAATTTCCTTTCTAATACTTTCTAAAACTGGAAATATTGCTATTTTAATCTTCATTTTGTATGGGAGGTGGGCGAAGAGCTTGGCCGATCTTGATAAATATTTGTGTGGCGTTATATATTTATGAAATAATGGCATGTGCTAAATTTCAATGTACCTACGATGGTTCCTTCTATTTTGGTCCCTCATCCCATAGAACTCGTTACATTGTGCTCCGTCTGTAGGCAGACCTGGACCATCAGTAGTAACAAAATATGTCACATTTAGTGTATGAGAAAGTATTTTATTGAATAAAATATGCTATAAAACTAAAGAAACATTTAATAAGGAGTATGAAAAGTTAGTAGCAAGACTTTGAAGTCAAATTGTAGAGATTCTAATTGCACTGTGTGCAGTACGCTTGCGTTTCTGTCTAACATCCCTGTAGGTTGCATATATTTTTTTTGCCTAATCTGTTGGCAAACGCACACCAATGACTCATATTGTTATAGCGGCCTGCATCTGTTGGAATGAAAGAACTTTTTACTTTAGATATTTGTGTGGTCCCTGGACTGCCATGTTGCAGGTTTTCTGGAGACGAATCAAGTGAACACAATCATTCAGCCACTTCTGTACGAAATTTTTATAGCTCAGTAGTTGCTCGATCTCCTTTGTGCAAATGAAGGAAAATAACGCATGAGTTCACCAAAGCAATATCCAACAAATGAAAGTAGATACGAATGGTCCACTTCCTAGTCTGAATTCGTATGTAATAGCACCCTTTTAAGCTCATCTATGAGATCAACTTCACACATATGATGGTTATATTCTCTTTTTATAAAAAGGCAGCCAATTTCCGGCTGCTGTTTTGTTTTCGATTCCAAAGCATACACATTAATTTGTTCTGCTAGAAATTCAAGCAATTCATCGGTAACAAAATATTGTAGGCAGTCGAATGGAGTTTTTATATTAGTCATTAAAGGGGCCACGGGCTTCTATGCCACGGAATACAACAGCATTCTTATGCGGCTGCAAAATTTTTTTTTTCCAAAGCTTATTTCAACTCAGATAGTCATTCTTTATATCACTCACTACGCCACTGAATTGGGCACTGGTAAATTCAAATGGATCACCTTTTTATTCTTGTAATTCATGCAAATATGTGCGCTTCTTGCTGAATGGTCGTTATTTAGATGTAGATTTTTGACTACACTGTCATTGTTAGTGTAAGGTTCAGGCTTTCAGCTGTTGCTTCCATAGTTTCAGTCGAATTCAGACAATCAGTAATTACATTCTCAGTATCTTGGAAAATGGGATTCGGGTCAGCAACATCATCATCACTATCCAAATCTTTTTCACTGCCAGTATCATATCCAGAGTCTATTGAATTCAATAATGCTTCAATTTCCTTCACCGACATGGCAATAATTACAAAACCAAAAATACTAATTGCCCTATAGTACAAATATCCCATGAAATTTTGTTGAATCACTGAAATACATCGCAAAAAAAAATTCTCTTGAGTGCCCAGTTTCGCCATCAGACGTCCCCACTAAATTTAACACTATAAAAAAAAAAAAAATTAAAAAAATCAATTTTTTGGCAAACTTTCACTTTCAACTAATATAACTGCTAAACAGCACGTGATGGAGCAAAGTGAAGCATTGAAATAGATACTAGAGACCTGCATGAATATATTCATCAAGTGAATATACCCTGATTCTCTGCTGTAGCAGTCACTGCAAGCAAAGCTCCAAGCGAATAAATGTAAACAACAGATCGTGTAGCAACAGGTCGTGTAGCGCAAGAGAATAACATTTTATTTGTTCTCTGTTCTCTTTTCATACACTTTTGCACTGAGATGAGCTTCCGATCTATGCGTTGTTTCAGTTATTTCTCTGAGTACTTAATAAACTACACGAATACTCAGGAATCTGCTGCAGTGACCTGAATAAGAATCAGGTGTGTTGGTTTTCCCCCGCAATAAGCTTTATGTTATTCTTAATGCATAATCAGTTTGATGTTGGAAAGAGATGCAATCAAACGCATTTATTTATGATAAAAATACATTAATATTAATAAAAAATATTTCATTCTGAATGGATATTGATGTAGTGAGTAACATTAAAAACTGTACACCTTTACCATATAATACAATACAATATTACATACAATATTGAACCATACAATCCATACACACACCTACCCCCTCCCTATCTACCACCCTTCTTTGGCTCTCCATACAAAAACACAAAAGCTGTCGAAAATAGTTTATATCGGCCGTAGCTGAACTCGTAGAGGGGTCAAATATATAAGCTGATCCTATTATTTTTACCCCTCAACATTTCTCTCCAATACATCTACCCCCTATCTACCACCCTTCTTTGGCTCCCCATACAAAAAACACAAAAGCTGTCGAAAATAGTTTATATCAGCCGTAGCTGAACTTCTAGAGAGGTCAAATATATGAGTTGGTCCTGTTATTTTTTGCCCCTCAACATTTCTCCAGAACACACCTACCCCCTATCTACCACCCTTCTTTGCATCCCAATACAAAAAACATTCGTTGTACGAACGAACGAATAAAAAAATATTCGCTAAATATTCAGGGTATGAACACTGATATTTTTGTTATTTTTTATTGCTTTATTTACTACCTGCTGTTGTTAGTAAAGCATCGTGCTCTTATTCTCTTCGTTTAATAAAACAAAGAGAGTGTAAGATCAGGTATGAGCAAAGCAGAAAAGGGATAGAAGAAATTTTTTATTCTATAGCAAGAGAATATATTCAGGGAGGCGAAAAAGTATATTCATGCAGGGCTCTAATAGATACATACACATTTCAGTAACAAAAAAAAAAAAAAAAAATGCCGTTACCTGCGAAAAATAATTAACCTGAGCGTGCTAAAGCTCATCAAAAAAACCCGCCTTAGTGCGGTCTGGATAGTTAGAGGGTTACGTAGGGTGGCTTTTATATTTCAGGATTTGGAAACCCTGGTGTTGCAATCTGTCAACTGAAAGCTCTATCGCAAAGTTTGACATTTGTTGGCTTATACGTATTCAGAACGTTTTGACATACGAGCGCTATTTGTGTTGTTTATAGTAACTTAAAAGATTCATCTCGGTCTAAAAATGGAATTAAATCGTGAACATTTTCGTGCGATTATTTTTTACAACTTTCGACGTGAATTAATACAGCAACAGTGCATGGATGAACTTAATTCAATTTTTGGCGATGAAGCTCCATCAAGGACCAGTGTTTATCGATGGTATGGTGAAATCAATCGTGGTCGTAGTTCACTCCAAGACGAATTTCGTGAAGGTCGTCCGAAATCAGCTGGTTTTCCGAAAACCATTGATGCTGTGTGCGAACTGATATTGCAAGATCGTCATGTTGTATGTACATTCAATATTGCATAAACATTTTCCCACACAATTTGTCAATCGCTCAAAAAAAGGCTCGTGTCGATTGGTCGAAGGAAATGCTCAAAAAATACGATCGCGGTGCTTCGAAACACGTCTATGACATCGTGACAGGTGATGAATCGTGGATTTACGCGTATGAGCCCGAAAGGAAACAGCAGTCGACTGTATGGGTGTTTCAAGATGAGCCAAATCCAACAAAAGTTGTTTGCGCACGAAGCACTTCCAAGCAAATGGTCGCCTGTTTTTTCGGAAAATATGGACATGTCGCAACCGTACCACTAGAACAACGCAGAACAGTCAAGTCTGAGTGGTACACAACCATTTGTTTTCCAGTTGTCTTCCAAGAAATCAGGAAAACCAACCGCCGAAGACGGATCACTCTTCACCACGACAATGCGAGCTCTCACACATCGGCTCAAACAACTGCATTTTTGAGCACCCAAAACATCGATTTGATGGGTCATCCGCCGTATAGTCCTGACTTGGCACCGAATGACTTCTTTTTATTCCCAACCGTGAAGAATAAACTGCGTGGACAACGATTTTCGACGCCCGAAGAAGCGGTTGCGGCATTCAGAATGCATGTTTTGGAGATACCTCAATCAGAGTGGCAAAAGTGCTTCGACAATTGGTTCAAACGCATGCAAAAGTGTATAGATCTTAATGGAGAATATTTTGAAAAACAATAAAGTGATTTTCGATGATTAATATTTGTTTTTGTTCTCTAATCCCGAAATATAAAAGGCACCCCTCGTAAAACTTTTACCAAAAATTACTCTGACTTAAATTTATTTTAAAACGCCGATTATTGCAATATTTTGTTTTTCTATTCTACCAGAATCCGTTGATCTCTAAGCAAAGACTTATGTCTTTTCTTGAAAAATAAACAAAATATAGAAACTCACCGATACCAAGGTGCCAGTTGTGAACGCACAATCATATAGATATTAATAAAGTAGACTGTCATCTAAAAAAAGAATAATAAAAATAGAATTTCTTAACAAATAATATAGCGTTAATATTATTTCATAAATTTTACAAACATACGGTGGAAAAAAGGAAGAACACCAGCCAGCCTTTGGTCCATAAACGACCCAGACCCCAAGAACGACCTTGCAGATAGTAGTATTGAATGCCCACCAACAAAGTACCAATAATGCCAAAAGCCACGAGCGTGAGTAGTGAAAACATCTGACAGTCTTCCTGGAAAACACCAGAAACACAGTTTCTTAAGAGAAATTTTTTCCTAACAATAGTTTTGAAATCAATTTTCAAAAATCAAAAGATTTAAAACTTTAATTAAAATGTTCAACATCAATTTGCAACACTTAATTTAATAAAATTGTAACAAAAGTCAGCTCATAATATTTTTTTGTTGCTCCTTCCTTCATAGCTTACCTGTAAAGCTCGACGACTCATCGATCTTGAGTACCACATACGTAGCGACTGCAAACATGTGTATCTGCAAGATAAACAGATTGTCCTACGATTATTTATAAAAGCGGCGGGAGTTTCGAGTCTGTGTGTGTGTGTGTGTGTGTTTGTGTACATGTGTTTTTACAACGTCGACTGAAAGGACATTTTAATTTGGTTGTCCTTGTTATGTGAAAACAATATAAGAAATATCAAAAAAAAAAAAAAACGAAAATTCAACGTTAAATGCAGTGAAATGTGAATTTCGCCCAATTCGTTAATAAATAAAAAGCCGCGATTGCAGCCGAAAAAAACATATGACAAAAAAAAAAAAAGGAAAAGGACACAGGATATGCTGCTGTGTAGACATGTTGATGTGATAATGTAAGGGAAAATTTAACATTATCGCCGCTTGTTGATGCTCTTGTTTTTGTAAATATAAAAACAAATTTATTTTGATTTACTTTTGACTTAAAAGAACACAATAAAAGCATACAAAATTTAATTAATCCTGTTGATACCAAGAAAGTATTGCATACTTTCGGGTGCCTGTTATTTATGGCTTCTCTTTACTTAATTCAATTTCATGCTTGAAAAATCTTTACAGACTCAACTTAATTTCGACCGTGTGTAGAAAAAAAATAATCAATATTTTATAGGCACTTCCTGAAGCATTCAGCTCTCACTTGAGCTCTCACTTGAGCTCAAAATTGGTGTCACAACTTTTTTGTCTCCACTTTGGTACCGCAGACCGATGTCAACGGAGGGTAAATAAACCTAATCGCGTCAGAGTTGTAAAGCTTAGCTTAGTACAACAACAAAAACATAAGCAGCTATTTCTAGGCCATATAAGCGTAAGCAAAATAAATATGTTGAAAACAAGAAAAGCGCTCACTAAGAACCAGGTTTTTATTCTGGTAAAAGTTTTTAATTCTAAGTGAACAAAAATGTTAACATGTTTCACCGCAAAGGATACGCTTATGTGTGCGTGCTGTCGACACATACTAGTATATGTAACCGGATGCACATAAGCACATAGCATGACATTTTGGCTAATCCCTAACGCGTGACTTTGTTTATTTCATTTGGTGCGTGTGTTGTTTTTTTTTTTTTTTTTTTTGGTTTTTGCCACCATCAACGACCACAACTTTTGTGGTTGCCATTTTGTAAAATGTTTGTTTTGTTAAGGCGTTTGCGTTAAATGAGGGCAACCACAAAAAAAAAAAAAAAAGAAAAAGTGAATTAATCTCCGCAATTACTTCTGATTATTGCGAAAAGCTTTTCCATCAATAATTTGGTTGAGTAGTTTGAAAATTGCTACTTCAGACTTCACATTAAACACATCAACCTTCTTTATATTTTTGTTTTATTGTGTTCTCTACAGCTCATTTCATTTCAATTTCCTTTACTTACCGTAAAGTTTGCTCTGTATTATATTGAAACTGACACAGTTCACAGGTGGTGTTCCTTGAAGTGCTTATCCAGCGTTCCAGGCACTGAATATGCACATAAGTCAGCGATCCTTTGCACAAGCATGGCGATACCAGTCTGCAAATAAACAAAACAATTAAATTGCCTGCATTTGCAAAATAAAAATGAATAAGAAAAAAAAAATGTTTAATAAAATATTGCATATAAAAAGTAAACAGCAAATTTGAATTGTATGCAAATAAGCAGTAGAGCAGAAAAATATATTTTTATTAAATCCAACACACACTCACATATCAAACATTATCAATAAAAGCAAATCCAATGTAATTTAAGCCAAAACGCATAACTAGTGGCTTTTTAAACATATAATTTACGGATTTATGGCAAACTAATTAAACAACATTGCGATTTTCAGCATAAATACTGTTAAAAGCATTTAAGCCAATTAGCTTATTTGTCCTTTATTAACCTCACTTTATTTATTCTTTTTTTTTTTTTAATGCAACTGCACGCATTTTTTCGAATAATATTTTAATTAAACACTTTTTTTTGTGGAATAAAGTTCTGTGCGTTACTATTTTTTTCCTACTGAAAATTTTTTGCTTGCTAAAAATATAATCTAAGCTGCTCATTTTGAAATCCTTTTTGTGTACGAAGGATTAAGAAGTTTTGAAAGCATTAATAAGGCTTAGTTTGTTGAATTAAGTTCAGGAAGCGTGTCGGCTATGGTTTTTATCAAAAAGGTCAGATATTTTAAGTTGTCTTAACTATTTTTCCCTCGAAAAAAATGCTAGTTATTTTGCGCCTTTGGTTTTTTTGGTTAAAAATAACTTTTTTATATCGGTCAAAAACAGAAGGTAATTTGTATCCTTTTCTAAGACCGCTTGACTATTGATATCATTGTTTTTTTCTCATCGCCGCGCACATTTTGAGCTATGATGAGTTCATGATTAGTTTATTTTAATAGTTTTGGTTAAAATCTTGTACTACGATAAATTCAGGTTCTTGAGACGTGTAATAATTGTGAATTTAGCAAATCTTTTTGTCAAAAAATTCGGATGATGATGAAATCGTTCTTTGAATAATTGTGATTTTAGCAAATCTTTTTGTCAAAAAATTCGGATGATGATGAAATCGTTCTTTGAATTTTTGAATAAGTGCAATATTGTGTTTTTTTTAAATCAAAGGAATTAAGCGAACATTTAGGTTTTTGCGAATATTTTCATTCTTGCGGATAAACAATAGAGTGGAATGAAATGTATGGAGCCAAAAAATCATCAAGGGTTTCACGCATTTTTGGATAGTCCTCATCAAAGCAATACTTTCTGCATCTTTAGTTTTTTTCTGCGATATAACTTTTGACTGTGCCCGAGCACTTATATGTTTCAACGACTAGTGTTTTTTTTTTTTTTAAATCAAAAATTTAAAAAATTATGTCGATATTTTTTTGATGCAAACCTGTTAATTGAGGCATAACTAAGAACCTATCAAGAGTTTACTATAGTACCATGTACGCGCAACAAGATTAAAGGGTTGAAAGATCACCAAAAATGGTAAGTCGCCAATATCTCTGCTCCTTTTTGCATTTTTGGCAATGAATTTGATGATGAAGTGACTGTTAGAAAGCTGGGATATGGACGTGAAATGTGAAATAGTCCGCGAATACGTTAATCCTCGAATTTTGTTCGACAAGGAACCGTATTACGAGATTATTGACAGGAATACGGCATACACGGAACCACCATTCACAGAAGAGATGGCGTATGAGTTCATTAAAAAGCTTTCTGAAACTGAAGATAAAATAGAAGACATTATAGAGAGAAGTTTCATGCCGTAACCAAGCTATGGAACGACATATTGAAGTTGTGTCGGAGGCGTCTAAGGCCACAGCAAGTTAAAAATGTCGAGAGGGCCAAATGGCTTTTACGTTGTCCACAAGGAAAAATCGACCGAAATTCGATACAAAACGAGAATTTCGATAAACATTAATAAAACTTTATGATAGAGAAAAAAATTACTTCTCAAAAAAATTTGTGTTTCTTTTAAGTATATATATTTAATGATAAATCATTTGCTTACAGTATAATATTTCTACTTTGCGCAGTTAGACATATATAGTCTTATAGCGTGGACACAATTGCTATAACGTTAAAACTTCATAGCGCATTTTTGGCGATAATTATGTGATCTACAATTTTGTTCTAAGCATATTTTTCTTCTGACAAAGAGAAGCGGAGATAAGTTAACACGCGCATCCGCTCCAGTGCCAAAATGCTGACGATATGTCTGCTATTTTTCCGTTATATGGGATCGGCTTAGTAAGCATAATCGCAGCTAGCACTTCCAACAACAACAACAGCAATATCAACTGTAACAATAACAACCACGGGAACAACAACAACAACAACAACGACAGCAATATCAACTGCAACAATAACGACCACGATGCAGCGTCAGCGGAACAACAACAACAACAACAACGACAGCAATATCAACTGTAACAATAACGACCACGATGCAGCGTCGGCGGAACAACAACAACAATATCGACTACTTAAGGTAGCTTTAAGCTTCTTAGTTTTAGTTCTAGTTAACTCTCTGAATTAACTGCACATAGTGCAGCTCAATAAAATTGCACATAGTGCAAATAAAAAACAACTCGTTTTAATAATTGATATTGGCGAATTACCATTTTTGGTGATCTTTGAACCCTTTTATCTTGTAGCGCGTACATGGTACCATAGTAATAGTTATGCCTCAATTAACAGGTTTTCATCAAAAAAATATAGACATTATTTTTTAAATTTTTGATTTAAAAAAAAGAAAAGAACACTAGTAGTTGAAATATTGTATAAGGGCTTGGGCACAGTCAAAAGTTATGTCGCAGAAAAAAACTAAAGGTGCAGAAAATATTGTTTTGCTGAGGACTATCAAAAAATGCGTGAAGCCCTTGGGTTTAAAAATTCGTTCCACTCTAATAAACAAGCATGGTGTATTGATAGTAGTTCGTAAGGTTTTGAATTGTGAATGCTTTTCTAGCCTAAGAACTTGCTTTTCTCAAAGCACCGTAAAAAAGTACTATAGTAGTATTCGCTCTTTCGTGTATTAGAGTGTAAAGAGTGAGTGACTTCTTCCACAGCAGTGTATCTACTATTGGCTACACTGGTGGCAATTGAACGTTTTTTCCTTATTTTAACATTTTCCATTACAGATTCCATTACAGATGGATTTTAAATAGTTCTAATTAGAAAACGATATGATGTGACGAGCTAGCGCGAAAAATTATAGCGAACAAAGGACAAGAAATGGTGCCAAGAATGCTGCCAAGTAATGTCAAAATGATACAATTAACACATACAACTACATTACAATCATCTTTTGATGTTGTAAAGAAACACATAAAGTGTAACTTCAAAAGCTATAGTATTTGTTGTTGCATGTGTATTTAGTATAATTTTTTGACAGAAGTACACTAGTGTATTCATAAATACACAAAAGAGCGAATACCACTTATATGTTCCATTTGGAGCGTTGAGCTCGTGTTAGGAAGCTACAACTTTCCATTTCAGTTAGGTTTTCTTGCATCAATATGCATCACCAAGTTAATCGTCTGTCAAGATGAACACACAATCAGGTAACGTTATTTGTTTGAGAATAAATGTTACGTGTGTAACATTTCAGTTCATTAATTCTGATCTTCCACTTTCTCTACCATGTTTCCAGTGTTTCTTAATGAGTATTTACGTCTTTGAATATAACTATAGAGTCAGTCCATATGAAGTGATACAAAAAAACGGAAGTTGGTTGTTCTACCATTTTAAAAAAAGTTGATATTTTTACTAAAAGTTTTGTAATGTATTTGGATCTCAGAACTGCTTTCAAAAAATTTTTTTTTTTTTTTTTTCTTTCAAAATGACGGCCATATTTTCTCTTCTACCTATATCGATAAAAGGTGTTTGTGGTTACTTATATTGCTTTCTTATTATACAAAGATTATTACAAATTAATTAAAAATTATAATATGAACACACTTCAGCCTTTAATCTGGCATATAAAAAAATGCTTATGAAATAATATCTTCATATTAAAAAAATCATTAAATGTTTTTGTTCAAAACGTGGTATTTTGGAAATTTAAGGATTTATTTTTTAAAGAAAGCAGTGAGTTGCAGTCATAATCTACAATACATTTCATCTGATTGTTTAAACATAAATTTTTTTAACATTCTGACGCATCAACTTTTTTGTTTAAAATTTGCTGAATTTTGTTGACTTTGGGGTGGCAAATATCTCTGGCATGGGTTAAGAAATATGCAATTTATTCAAAATAAAGTACATAATAACATTATTTTGCAGTTGAAATTTTAAGTTTGATATTTGTTTCGTTTGGAAGATGCAGTTCTTCAAACTTCGTGAAAATTGTACTAATAGTATGTATATTAAGATGGTCGTTATATGGCTTTTTTGATATTTCAATGATGAAAGTTTGTTGGTTGGATCCAAATGTCAAAAAGACTGCTCCGTATTTTTTCCAGATCTTTAAATTGAGCCCTAAGTCTCCCTATTTGTCCATTTGTCCACTCACATACAACTTAAAAAAAAAAATATGTGGGAAATATATATCTCTGCACCGAGTTATTTTAAAATCGTTCCAATATGGTGGAAAGTATGGCGTTTGAAATTTTCTTGATGTATGGGAGGTAGGCGTGGTTGTGGGCGGATTTGACATTTTTTTGCTCTTACATTTATCACTGATTTCTATAAAAAAAAATTCTTGAAGTTGCAAATATCACGTTTTGAAAACAATATTTCATAAGCATTTTTTATATGCCAGATTAAAGGCCAAAGTGTTACTTTATTGCAGCGTTCTTCAAACTTTCATCATCAGCGGAACCCTTTTTGTATGTTAAATTCGGAACGGAACCCTCATATGTTAACAACTTTATGAGAGATATAAATTTACATTTATTCAGTAAAAAAAGAAATAATTTTGTGAGCTGTGAAAGATTGCAATCAGTTCACGTTTCAAGTCTTTTGATTTTGTTCAAATTGATTGCAATACCTTCAATTTATTGGTGCTTCTGACTTCAACATTTTAAATTAGCAGTCGCTTGTCATAATTTGATTGCAGTATCGCAATAAGTCCCTTGATTGAAATCCTTTTTTTTAATTCATTGTTCATGTTTTGTGTGTGTTGTTTTTGAATAATTTCATAATTCACGTAGAGAAAAAAATTCAATATAATACAATAAATTTATATAATAAACTTATACGCTTCTTAAATAAGGAACTCATTTAGATTAAGTAAAAATTACTTTTATTGCACAACTCAACAAACATTCACAAACGGGCAGGTTCTGCATTTAACTTCCGAGTGAAAGTGAAATCAAATCACTATGAATTTGATATTTGGTATAACTTTTTTGCTTTAGTTTAATTATTTTTTGACCTTGAATCGAAATATAAATCGAAAAAAAATGTAATTAAAAAGTAAAAAGTGATAATAAATATCGAATTCATAGTGATTTGATTTCACTTTCACCCGGAAGTGAAATGCAGAACCTGCCCAAAAGTTTTTCATCACTTCCATGTTTAAGTGCATATCTGAAAAACTGAGATTGGTGGAACGAAACGGAAGCCGAATTCAGAATCAGCGAAAAATTTTGCGTAAGTTTATTGCGTATAATCTTTTAAGTTTGAGTTACTTCAATGCGTTCAAAGTCAAATCACAGTTGATTGGGAATGGTGAAAATGAAATCAAGTCATGACTCCACAAAACGATAATTAAATCAAAATCATTCAAAATGATTGGTGACTTCATTTTTCTGAAGTCTTATTCACGAAATTGAATAAATACTGCAATCAAAGAGTTTACTCATTGATTGTGACTTCAAAGAATGCAGCTCCAAATGATTGCAATCTTTCACAGCTTTGAAATTATGTAAAATAAACTACACACAAAAAAAAATGTATTTTAAAAAAGTTAATAACTTTGGTGTGCTTGTTTATTTGAGCACAATTTATCAGTATCAGAATGTATTGTTAGTTGAAGACGTATGTAATTTTCTGTATCAAGTCGATTTATGTAATTGGTTTTTGAAGCGACGTATATGGAAAAAGATTTCTCACAATTCTCTTACCACGCGTTTTTGATTTCCAGATACTCTTACATTATTTTTACCCAAAATGGAGCAATTCCAATTTGGCCAAATGTAGATTTTAATGCAGTGTCCGTATATGTACATATGTTTATATTAGTTGTTCTTTTTCTTGTAATAACAGTTTGTCTACATTATTGCACTCACCAAAAGGATTTTTAATCCAACCTAAATTATTGCAAGTAGATCGAAAATATTCCAAAAATTTCTTGGCATATTTAATTGTAAACCAGTAAAATATGTCAAAATATTATTTTTGACATTCTGGTGGAATGAGGTGAGCCAAAAAATCATTAAGTTTAGAAAAACACTGTGTATTATTTTTAGTTATACATTATACATAGTTATATTACACAATTGAGTTGACTTTGCTTCTGAACTTTAAAGTTGTCGTACTTGGCCCTTGAAGCGAAAGATTTACACCGTTTAGATACGAAAACTAACGTTCTTAAGTTTGCAGGTAGTTCATGTTCATGTTCTTATAAAAAAATTCGAATTTCCTCTTGTAATTTAAAGAACCTGGTCAGAACCTTTCCCTTGGATAACCATCTAACTTCTGTATGAAGCAGCAATTTTTTAAGTAATAGTCTACTCCTTCATTTCTTACATTTTCAAGCGGAACCCCTGAGACATCTCGTGGAACCCTAGGGTTCCGCGGAACACAGTTTGAAGAACGCTGCTCTATTGTTTTAGATATTAAAGAGAAGTTGTTACAGTGAAGTATACACAAAATACCAAGACTGCTTATTTGCTCTCAAAAATTCACAAAATGTACTCAAGAGCTCAAGTTCACAACAAAAGAACTACAGATTATCGCCAGTGCGCTTCTGGAAAAGAGTAAAATTTTGACAGCACGTGTATTTTGTTATTGTAGAGCTCATTTGTGTTACACTTTTGCTCTTTTTGCACAAGAGCTCTACAAAGAGCTCCGGATCGTGAATACCCCTACTTTAAAAGTTTTAAAAAATTGAATGTCCACTTTTTATAATGTGAAACGATTGGCAAGCGAATGCTTCGTTTGTATCAGATATCTAATAAAATTTAATTTCTGTTAATCACTCGAACATGTTCGTATATTCATCGAAAAAGCAAAGTGTTATACGAACGGGTTGTCAATATTTATTACGTTCTTATTTTTTTTTTGTTCACATTTTATTCATATACTTTTTCAAATCAATAAATTTTATATGACTAAATAGCTCAGAGGCAACGCTTTCGAAATTTTCAACTAAAGGTGTGTGGATCAAAACCTACTCAGAATTTTTTTTTTTTTTTTTATAAAATTATTTTAAAATTAGATATTGCAGGAATATCTTTTAGAAATTATTCATCCAGTTGCAAGCACTGCCTTCTTAATAAAAGGTTTTTTTTTGAGGTTTTGGTACCTATACCTCTTTTTTATTCAACTCTCGGTATAAAAATATTTATAAATTGGAACTCGTAATTAAAAATTAAAATTTTTTTTAAGATTAACAAGATAAGAAAATAAGATTTGAAATAAAATCAGTTGCAAAAGTTGACCAATTTCAAATTGCACCACGAGTTCAGATGCAGTTCCTTCGATTTCACTTGTAATTTTGGTGTTAACAGTTTATTTAAATTTTTTTTTCTGCTTGATGACTTAGGTAGCCATAACAAAATATTTTGAATTTTCCAAGGTTCCTCTCATGGCCCACAGAATATCTTTAAGACATTTTCTTACTATTGACTGAAAATTAATTCATGAAAGTATTCAACGAGATAGCGCCAGCTCCTTATCACAGAAATTACAAATCGCCCAATAAAAAGCTAGACTGATCTGGGATGGGTTTAGAGGTAAAAAATAAATATAAGACAGTAATAATTATGCTCTGCCGCTAGTTTTTTCAAGAAAGTCCTGCAAGCGTTGACCAAATGGAGGTATGATTTGCCCATAGTTGGTCACACTTTTATACCACCCTATTGCGAGTTCGGGGATTGGATAGACGTTCAATAAGAAAAGTGTCGTTGAAACCCTGATATATAATAATATGTGAATATTATGAAGAATATTTTTTCTTATTTGTTATTTGAAGGTGTATGCAGAAGAATGATACACTAAGCATGGGCAGTGAGACTTCTTATTTAAAAAAAAAGCAAAACGATTATTCAACATTATTAAAAACAACCCTCACTTCTAGTAAGAAACGTTCATACAAATTGGTAACTATATGTTAAAGATATGTTTGGGAGGTCAATCACTATCAATGTGATAGATGGTTAATGTATTAAGAAACATTTAAAATGTTTGTTCTTCAAAAAATTTCAAATTTTTATCACCTTTTTATTGTTTTTATTTCCAGGCTAGCAATATCGTCTATTAAACGATGAACAATTTTTTTCGATTCGTTTTCAAGTTTTAAAACATACGTTCGCATAACAGAAAGCAAAATTTTTATGTCGGTCGAACTGTTATATTCCCATTTTCTGTCAAATTCGTATGAAAACTTTTTATGCTTGTTTTATACAACGCAAAAACTAGTTTCTTTCGTGTGTTTGACGAAGTATTCTTGTAAAATCAGTTTGTTTCGCATTAGAGAAAGTTTTAAAGAAAGTGAATAAAAAATTTTTTCAATAAAAAAAGAAAAATTTTAAAAGTGTTTTCATGTTGAAGCCTCTACTCTAGAAAATCGCATTTATGTCATTTGACATCAGTCCTTTAGACATTAAGTCATCCTACCTCGACGAACATCCTTCAATTCCAGACTATAACTTTTGCGTTACAAAAAAATTCACAGTTTGCACAAATGCCAAAAAAGGGATTGGCTCCCGTTCAATAGTGTAAGATATTAGAGATGGCCAGCTTGATGGTGAAGGTGGAGAATGATGCACAGAGAAATTGGGAAGAATATTGTTATTAAATTAATTTTGGCAACTCTACTAATGAGGAGGTATCTTTAGGCATAGCAGCAACTTTGCTTCTATTTGGGCTAAACTGGTAAAGGTTAATTGGTCTTGACTGCAGCAAAAATTCTGAGTTGTATTTCTAAAAACTTACAACTTAGAAATACAAACAATGAGCCGCTTTTTTTATAGGATGAGTTCATCAATGCTTACAAAAATGCAAACGAACCTGCGGAAAGTAGCTAAAAAGACATTAGAAGCAATGATCAAACTGTGAGTGGAGTCATGAAGTGTGGAACTGTTATCGTGTCTGGAAAACAGTGAGAAAACAGTGAGAAAACTTTAAATTGAGAAAGCCTCAGTGATCAAGGTGAAACATTTCTCCACTCAAAAGACTCTTTGCTAGCGTATATCCCGGTTTCAATCACATTTCATGTGAAAAAATTTCAGCTTGCCTACGGTATTCACTATCTTTTCCTTTTTGTAACTTATTGTGTTTTATTACTCTTAATTATAATTACTAATTACTCTTAATTACTCTTAAGTATATATTTATAATTATAATATCATTTTTGTAGTGGTTCGAAACAGTTCAATAATTATTTATCTATATTCAAGATCATCAATCAGGTTCATGATTTAAATTATCCAACATAGCCCTGGGCTAACGTTATGTTCAATTTTTAAGATCTATTTGAATACCTCCAGTGAGGAATTCGTTTTACAATATAAGACCATAAGCTTATTCGATGTCATCAGCAGTCCGTATAATGCTTCTGTGCTGTTTGTAAAAATATTCTTATAATTGAGAGTGCGCCTTTTATTATTTGAATCACCTCACTGTATATGAGGGAAAAGCAATGATTTGCATCTAATTTTTCCAAATGTCTGACTCAGAATATGTTTTGAAAATCAATGCTTATTTATGTGTAAAATATTAAAATAACAGATAATATTGAAAAGTTCACATTAAGAATCCTTGTATAGATCCTTTAGGAAATAATTCCACAACTTAAAGCTTATATAAATCTTTTCAATCTGTCACATTTTTTCGCTGCAATAACTCACCTCTCCGGATTCTCTGCATTGTGACAGATGCGACAAACAAAAGAACCAATCGATCGAATCGATGCTGTTGGTGTTGAATCATTATCCAGCTCTCCCAACTCAGGCGACTCACCATAGCATGTTGCTTCAGAATTAGTTGTACGGCCTTCCCTATCATCACGTTTAGGCAAATCTTGCCTTTCATTGTTATTTGTTGAACTTTTGGCATCACCTGTCACAGAAGCAACTCCACCAGCAGTAATTTCATCAACACCAACACCACCAGAATTGACACCAGATTCATTCAGACCATTCATGTGTGTTGACACCATAGCGTGAGCCGCGGTACTCGTTTGTTCCAAGTGAGCAATTATAAGCTCGTCAATTGTGCAGTCACGCAATGATAACTGTTTCATATCCGCTTCTTTGACGTCCGGATTCTCAGTTAGTAAATGTTGTGTGCTGCTCTCAAACTCTGATCGAGGTGATGCAGAGTCGGAGCTGGTGTTGTTGTCATCTTTATTGGAGTAGGTGGTTAGAGTTTTTATCAATGCTGTGTCATCATCAGTGGATGCATTTACAGCATTGAGATCAGCAGTTAAATTTGTACAGTTCTTAGATGCTGCAAGGAAAGTTGTTGAAGTGGTTGGTATTGAGCTATCGGCTGATGTTGGTGTTATTGTTGTTGTTGTTAGATTAACGTCACGAATGTTGATTGTTGGCTTGTCTGCGTGAGTACGAGAAGAGAAGTGAGCAATTTTGTTAAAACTGTTTCGAGACTTGGTGTCAAAGCCATAATTTATCAAACTAGCTCTGCTCTATTTGACACTATCTGATATTTAACTTACCTTCATTTTCTTTTTCCATTTAGTAATTGGTTTTATATAAAAAAGTATATTTTTCGAACTACGTTTTAAAATTTTACCCAAGTTTTTTATTCAACTAAAAATTTTGTTTTTAAATTTGACACATTTTGTTGTACATTAAAAAAGTGACAGCGTTTTAATTCGTTTGTTTTAAAAAAAAATTGATGTTTTTTTTCCAGATTTTTTTCTTGTTGTTGTTGCTGCAAAGTGTATTGAATGTAAACTGTTGGAGACGATGGCGGCAGTGCTTGTCAAATCGTTAACGGTACAGCACGTATGAGTAATTATTTAAGTGTGTGTAAACAAGCAGCAGCATCTTCTTCAGAGTTGCCAACTTTGCCATGCTTCGACGAGTTTTGCTTTTTTACTTAAGATCACCTTGTTTCTACAGCTTCTACTTCTTATTCTGCATCCCTTTTTGTGCTGCTTGGCACCCATTAACTAATAGTGACAGCTTGACAGCACATGGTGTGAAATGGTTCCTTTGAGCTCTCGCTCCAGCTGCTCTTTACACTTTGTGGTGGTTCTGCTGAAAGTCAGCCACCAGAGCTAGCTGGCCTAAAGTAGCATTGAAAGCCATCCAAGCGTCAGTGTGTCGTTCTCGATAACCCAATTTCTTGGCTTTCCTCGTAAAAGCAAACAAACAGTAGTTGTATATTTTTTGTTCATGTAGTTGTTGTTTTTGTTCTGCTAAGCCGGAAGTGTTCAAGTTGTTTGTTTGTTTGTTTTGACTTTGCACACTTCCTGCTTAGTGTTTTTGTTGGTCTTTGTGTTTGTTTGTTGTGTAGTAACTTCGCAACTGGGCTGTGCGTCGTCTTTTCAGGTATGAATGACTTTTGAGAGTTATTTTAAGCGTGTGGCTACTATTTAACTGCCTAACAATCAGCACTTAATACCTTTTCCTCAATTTCGCAAGATGAAAACATTTGTTTACACAAAGTGCTGATTTTCTGCTAGTAGCAATTTCTAAAATTAATCCATTTACAGTTATACTTATTAATTGGGGCGTAAGTGTTTTTTAATTGTCAAAATTTTCTAATTTGTATATTTTTTGTATCGATATCAGCTCGCAAAACTCATGATACAAGAAACAGTATTATACAGTAGATTATACAGTGGATACAGTAGTATTAACATTTCTTTTGGTTTTCATCAGCAAAGAAAGAAATAGAAAGTAAAACAGACGGAAAATGACATTTATCATGCTCTCTTTCCCAGTGTCAAAATTGTGGCAATCAGTGACAATCATGCTCTCTTTCTCAGTGTCAAAATTGCCAAAATTAATGCAAATAGTTTTGTCTCTTTAAAAACTGATAGCGTTTTCTTTTACATTTTGAGCTGAACTCAAAAAATGTTGAATTGTTATAGTCAAGAGAAGTTCAGGAAAAATGCAGCATTTTTTCGACGCTGTTGTGCTGGCTTCTCTGTTGTATATTTTTGAGTTCTTCATATTCATTCTACTTGAATTTGGAGAAACTTAATTGAATCGTATATCCATTGAGTTATTAAAATAGGTTCTAATAAATTTTTAATACTTTTGATACCTAGTGCAAATTTTCAGTTTTGCAAACAATTTTTCAGTCAATTTTGCGTGTTCCGTAAAAGACATGAAACTTTAATGAAATGTTAAAGATAATTTAAATATTTTACCTACATGTAACTTTTTCCTGCATTCATATGAGAGTCCAAAAAATTCTGCATTTTTTCTTGCATTCAGATGAGAATGTAAAAGTTATGCATTTTTTCTACTTTAAACGTCAATGGTACTCATAGTTATGCCAGCATAAATCATAAGACTATGATTGAGATATTATGCAGACAGTGCACTATGATCCAGAAATCGCATTTGGCATCATACGCCTCATTTTTGAACTTCATAGTAAAAATAAAACAATGTGACTTTACAAAAACATTTTTAAGTGTTCCGAAAAATACCTACTTTCATACCACATGGCAACCCTCTTCACATGCCGTTACGCACAAGCTATTGTTCTGAGTTTTCTGCATTGTGAAATTTTTATTGAAAAAGCTTTATGAAATTGTAAGTGCAAACTTACAGCTCTATTCTGCTTGTTAACTTAACAAGGAATTGTTAAGGAGCTCTTGTTAATATAATTGTTATGTCAAGTAAATGTTCGTATTCTTAAAAATCATTTACAATTTGAAAGCTTTTAAAAGCTTTAAAAAGTTCACCATGCATGGTGAGAATGTGAAACTCACAGTATTTTAACTTAAGCTGTTTTTTTTTCGATGAAATTTTATTGTTTACTAGCTTATACCCGGCGCGCTTCGCTGCGCTCAGCGCTTATCCCCTAAAAGAGGGCGTAGCTTTAGTGAAACCATGCTATCATAGTAACCGAGTTTCATTGATGTGTGACAAAAGTACGCAAATGTGCGCAAAAAGTACCACGCCCCTCGTCCATCAGCCATAAAATGTTACCTGTGGAACGGCATGTGTAAATTGAGGTCGAATACTGAATTCCGAGGCTGTGCGACCTATAATTCCAAAACTGTTCGAAATCGGAAATTTAAGGTGTATTTAAGGTGCCTTTTACGATCGGCACCAGACTTCACAGGAACCCTCTCAACGCTTTGGTATAAAAATTGGCTTAGCGGTTTCGAAGTCTTTACGTGATATACACTTATACCCACATACGTATATACATTAAGTCGCCTCACGCTCTTTAGGAAAACAAATTGTTCAGTCTCGTTCTTCAAAATAATCCATGGCTTATGTTATGATGATCCCCAAAATATTTCGACTAAAAATATTGACTGGCATGGCAGCTAGAAAAAAACAAACGGTCAGAAATAAGAGTAATGAAAAAAATTTTGTATCAAAAAAACTTAATTTTTTTCCGTTGGACCAAAGATAATGCGGATTTTTATGGATTGTTTTAACTTTTTTCATATTATTTTCACTAAAATTCAAACGAATTTTTTCCTATACTTCTTTTAGTCAAATAAATTGTACGATGTAAAAAATGTGTACATTTTTTTTGTAATTTCATTCAAGTTAGTTATTCAATTTACACTATATTTTATCATCAATAGATAATTTATTTGACTAAAAGTAACATGGCAAAACAAAAAAAAATTTTAATTTGAATTTTAGTGAAAATAATACAAAAAAAAAGTTACAAAATTAATGAAAATCTGCATTATCTCTGGTCCGACTCTACAAATTTAAAATTTATTTGTGCATATTGGAAGAACTTTTTCATTACTACTAATTCTGACCGTTTGTTATTTTTAACTACCGCACCAGTAAATATTTTTATAAAAAACTCGATTTTTAGAGCATAATTCAAGCCATTCAGTGGCATACTGGTTGAGGTGCGTGACTTGAATGCCATAGAACCCAGGTTCGAATTCCACCTGACATGCAAAGTTTTTTCAATTGAATTAATTTTTCTGTTCGGCCGTCATCTCTATGCAGACAATGGCAAACCTCAGAGAGTAAAGACTGGCATGAAAAGCTTCTTGAGAACATAACCCGTTCGGAGTCGGCATTAAACTTGTAGATCCAGTTCTCGATGATTTGTGTTCAAACATTTCACAACACGCACGCATAAGAAGCTCGGTCAAATTCTTTTCAAGGGCTGAAATGGCCATTTCGTTTATGTTTTTTTTTTTTTTTTTTATTTCAAACCAATCCAGCTCACGGATGGCTATAGCTTCAGTCGAAATATTTGGGGAATCATCATAACATAAAGCATTATTTTGCGGAACCGACCCGAACACCTTTTTTTTTTTTGAAGAGCCTTAGTATACATACATACATTTTTTAAAGATGGATAGATGAGCAGAAAAAGTAGGCATGGCAACATTTATATATATAGTGACCGCCACTTGGTCCCATTGCACCTACATACGAAGTTTCACTATCAAAACGCGTACAGCTCAGAAATTACAATGATTTCTGAAAAGTCGGCGTAGATAAAGTGCGACACGCCCATTTTTTTTTGGGTTTTGGCAGTAACCATATGAACTAATCCACCAAGTTTTAGTCTTTTACTGTAAAAAAAGTCTGATATGGATTTGTGAGCTTTAAAAGTAGGCGTGGTAACATTTACATATAAAGTGACCGGCACTTTGGCCCATACCAAGTTTGACTATCAAAACGTTCACATCTCAGGAATTAAAATTATTTCTAACCGATAGCCCTGGCAGCTAGTGCTTACTTAGTTATAATTTTTAAATTGTAATTAACTATAGTACATTAATAAATAAGTAAATAAATAAATTAAATAAAATTATTTTTGATGAGTGGGCACATGCACTTCCATGCACATGTTTTGCAAAGCTGTCGAGAGTAAGCGTATGAACTTATTTACCAAATTTTAGTATTTAACGATGAGAATCGTCTGATTTATAGAAGTTCTATTAATTTGTAGTTAAAAAAAAACCAAGTGGTGGCCGCGGCGTAGTGGGTAGAGTGTGTGGCCCATACGCGAGAGAACCCTGGTTCGAATCCCACCTGACACGGAAAGTTTTTCAATTGAATTAATTTTTCTGTTTGGCCGTCACCTCTCTGCAGACAATGGCAAGCCTCAGAGAATAAAAACTGCCATGAAAAACTTCTTGAAAACATAAGCCGTTCGGAGTCGGCATAAAACATGTAGATCCAGGGATGGAATCGGCTAAAGTGGTAATTGATACTTTACAATCCAAATCGCCGCTTTTGCTCCATGTAAGGTTATTATCAAATTGGCAATCACATTTTTCCTATTGATTTTATGTGACAGTTATTTAGGTGTCGTTTTCAACAACGACAGTCAAAACAGCGACTGTCAACTATCACCTTAGCCGATTTCACCCCAGTTCTTGATCATTTGTGTTCAAACATTCCACAACACAATTGATCATAAGAAGCTCGGTCAAAGTGCTTTCAATGGCTGAAATTGGCCATTTCGTTTTGTTTTTTTTGTGGGTTTTACAAGAGGGCGTGGTAAATTATATATATATATATATATTGACAGCCACTTAGAGCACCTGCATGTCAAATGTTACTATCAAAACGTGTACATTCAGGAATAAGAATGATTTCGAAAAAGTAGGCGTAGATGTGTTGCGACCATGCCCATTTTTTAACAGTTGCCGACAGTGACCATATGAACTAAATTACCAAATCTTAGTCTTCTACGGCAAAAGCCGTCTGATATAAAGCATTTTTACTGATTTGTGGGCGGTAAAAGTGGGAGTGACAACATTTATATTTACATAGTGACTGCCACTTTGACCTATAGAACCTGCATACCAAGATTCACTATCAAAACGTGTACAACTCAGGAATAAGCATGATTTCGATAAAGTGGGCGTAGATATAGTGCGGCCATGCCCATTTTTTGTACATTGGCCGAGAGTAATCATATAAACTAAATTATGAAATCTTAGTCTTCTACGGCAAAAGCCGTCTGATATAAAGCATTTTTACTGATTTGTGGGAGGTAAAAGTGGGCGTGACAACGTTTATATTTACATAGTGACTGCCACTTGTATCCATTGTACCTGCATACCAAGATTCACTATCAAAACTTGAACATCCAGGAATTAAAACAATTGCTGAAAAGTGGGCGTAGACATAGTGTAACCACGCCCATTTTTTGTACAGTCACCGGAAGTAACCATCTGAACAAAATTACCAAATTTTAGTTTTATATGATTAAAACCGTCTGATGTATAGCATTTTTTTGGTTTGTGGGCGATAGAGCCAATTTGAGTTGCATAGGAGGTACCACGCCCCCTTGTCCAACCAACACCAAACTTCACAGGAACACTTCCAGAATGTTGCTTCAGTATCCCTAAAAATTTCATAAAGATTGGTTCGGTGGTTTTGGAGTCTATACGTGATATACACACATATCCACATACCCACATACCCACATATCCACATACCCACATACATACATTCATTTTTATATGTATAGATAGAAGATAGATAGAAGATAGATTATATCAACAAGTAAAACGGAATATGCAAGGAAGTAAGTAATCTATAGATTTTTTTAATTAAAACTCTAATTTACATTTTTTTCATAGCCAAACAAATTTCGAGTGAACCACGCAGAAGCGGCTGCTATTTTACATACAATTTTGCCAGTAGAAGCAGCTGCCATATTATATACAATTATATCAGCAACAGCTGGATTATTATATTTGGATATTTCATTTGGCTATTTAATTGTATTTCGAGTCGAATAGAGATATAAAAATAGATAAAGAGATAGATGAGTGAATAATAAGTGAATAATTTTCATTTCGAAGATTTATAAATTCTCCCATTTTTTAGATTTATTTATTTTAATTCAATTTTAATTATAATTTATATTATTTTTATTATTTGCACAACAATTATCTAGCTAAACACATAAATGTCACTCGTTGTTAAGATACTTCTGCAATTAACAAAATTGTATAGAAAAGAGCTTTTAAATTTTCACCAGAATACGAAACATTAACAACTTGTTAATATTAACTATTTTGTTAATGTGGTGAGCTTTGTTAATCTGGTAGAATAGGGCGGTTATTTAACTATTATCTGTACAAAGCTTAACAGAAAATTATGCCAATTGATATTGAAGGTATTTTATTTAAAATACTGTAATTATCTCTTATTATAATTTTGTGGATTTTGAGAAATAATTTTCAAAGGTTTAAAAAACCCCAAAATTATGTGAAGAGTTTAAAATATTGTTTTCGACAGTAGTAAAAGAGGTGAAAACCGCAAAAAGTACTTATTATAGGGATTAGTTTAGTTCAGTGTTGAACAGAAGCAGTAAAAACTTTTACCAGGCTATTGGCAGTTCCTTTTATGTCAACTCTCGCTTAAACTTCAATTGCGTTTTCAGGCAGATGAACTGAATAGTAGATCACCAATCAAATTGAACGCTATGGAGGGTATGGAGACATTAGACCTATTTTTCTTCCGAAGATCCTCCCTTATATAACTTACATTTTAAACACTGTACTCTCGAAGTCAATGTAACCGATGGAATGGTAGAAAGCTGTAATTATGCCAGTGCCTACATCTTATTATGAGTACCGCCCAATAGCTATACTCTCATTTATATTGATAGCGTTAGAATCGTTACTTACAAGGTAAGGTCTCCACGTGTTACTCTCCGATTTTAATGAGCTTCGAATATGTGATAGAGACAAAGTTCTAAGATTGACGTGTTTTTTGTTATATCTGCTAATTTCAAGGTTAAGGCTTTCAAAAAGGCGTTCTAAAATATGCAAAAACTGAAATTTTTTCAGTATCGTGCCTATATGTCGATTGATTTCACATCTTATACAACAACTGTTGTCGATAAAAATGGATAGACTGTTGGTTAGACAACTCTCAAAGAAAGGCCCTCAAGTGGCGCTATTAGGCAAATAAGCTAAAAGCACAGAGATTTTATGGAAGCCCTATAATATGTAAACTTTTCCAGTCAAATATCTGCACTGATGGAAACGTGCAGAAAAACAAGGTTTCTGACACCCATATAGTGAACTGAATCTAAAATAAAAATTTTATTTTAAAGACAATAAGGAAATTACTAAATAAAAAAGTTTTAATATAAAAAGCTCAGAATTAAAAAAAAAACCGTAACACAAATTAACTTATTAAATTGTCCCAAATCAAATTTAAGTAAAAATTAACTATTTGCTGATAACGGGCTCTTCGTGATAGTGACTAAATATTTTAAAAATGACAACAATGAAGTTTACAAATTTAATGCCATCATATGTGGCGCTTAAATACCTTTCGTCTGATACCATATTTGAGTATATTTCCATGAAAAGAAGTGAAGTTATGGCAAAAAAAAAAAAAAATGAAATTTCAACTGATTTTGAAACACAATTTTGTTACCTTAAGCCATTGATTAAGTACGAATAAAAAATATGTCAACCTTACATGTTTGTCCTCAACCACATATCTGAAAGTCATTCAAATCGGCGAGTGCCACTTGGGGACCTTCCTTGTCAGTCTATTAAAAGCGTCATTTTTTCATATGGGTATTAGTATATTTTGAGAAATTTGCAAGAGATGACGTAACTAAGATTAAATTGCATCGCACTACCTTGTCACTATGATCATGCTTAACATTAAAGCGTCATTATTTCCATTAAAAAACAAGTATGTGTCAGTTCGATGAAGTGTAAGAAACGCTTTTGCGCTTAAGTCATGTCAACCGTGTTGATAACAAAACACAATTTGCGGGAAGGATTTTTATAACGTGCAATCTACTGCTCAAAAGGCAAAATCGGAATGGTATCGTCACGGGGGACGAATACTGGATCCACTATAATAACCCAAAGCGCGAAAAATAGTGGGGTAAGCCGGGCCGTGCATCAACTTCAAGGGATAAACCAAACATTCATACTCACAGCGTTAGTCTGGTGGGATCTGGTGGGAGCCTAACAAAACCGAGAGACGTTACCAATAGCAATTCAGGCCATTGGGGCGAGCATTGAATCCCAATTGCCCCCAACATGCCAACAGACATGGCAAAGTGATCTTTCAGCACGACAATGCTCAGCCACATGTTGCAAAAGTCATCAAGGAAACCTTGGAGGCGGCTTACTAGGTTATCTTATCCCAATCGTCGTATTCACCAGAATTTGCTTCTTCCGACAAGAACTTGTCCCGTTCAATGACTCATGGCCTGTCCGACTTCACTTCACTAGTTACAATTAAGCTAAAAATTAAAATAATATTAATACAATGTAAAATTTTTCGATGTTTTGTCTATAGCCTTGGCAACTGTCTGGCCACCTATCTGAAAGCCTTTTCACACACACAGCACTCGACAACAAATACATTTTTTTTTCGCTGTCTTCACAGAATTGACTGGAGCCAATGATGTGTTAAATTGAAATATGACGTTAAGCTTTACACTTGCAAAGCGTAAAATAACACAACACCGAACGATTCTATTTATGTATGACTTTTAGAAAATTATTCTCACTACCACACATTCACACATTAGAATCAGCACATTGCGTTGCTTACCCAGTCAGCCATAATATTCTTTTTGTATTCAGTTACGAACCCTTTTGCAGTTGAGCATTTCTAAAATCATTCGTAGTACAAAAAAAAAAAACGAGATTTTATTTCAAGATTTATGCTGACTCCAAAATACTCAAGTTCTCTGGTAGCTTTACACGACAGTTTTACTCTCTGAGGTTTGACATTGTCTAGAAAGAGGTGATGGCTGAAAAGAAATACAAATTCAATTGAAAAAACAGTATGTATTTTTAAATAGTATGCCGCCGTAGATAACATTATTAAAAACGTAACCTTTTTGTAAACTAGAAGAAAAAAATGGTAGTTTTTGAAGGCTTTTCTTTATTTTCAAAAAAATACAGAAACATCATAAAATAGCTTTAGAGCCGCAAAAACAAAATAATAAATAAATTATAAAAATGTCTCAGCTGGTGATTAAATAAAGGTATTTCCTGTATTGCATTCAGTTATTGTACTACCATAAATTTGTTATTGTTAAATAGTTTTTCTACTTTAGTGTTCGATCATTTTCTTGTATGAGCTAGTTTTAATGAACTGATCCAATAAAATCGAAGTTGGTACCTCGAACAATTTTAAAATAATTGATATTTTTACTAACTGTTGCCCAATATATTTGAATCTCAGAACTGCTTTCAAAAATTTACTTATTCTTCTGTTTTCAAAATGGCGGCTATATTTTCTTTGCAACCTATAGCAATATATGCATTTGTGTTAGCTTATATTTTTCAACTCCTATTATACAGGGTTGCCCATATTCAACGGACCCATCTGGCAACGCCATAACTTTTGACAGAGATGTCAGATCGCTTAATGACATACCGCGTTTGAAGCGTCAGTCCAAGCAGATTTTTACCATGGAACAATACACGCCACGCGAGCGCTCTGAAATAGTTGAAATTTACATTCAACAGAAGAAGTCAATTGTGAAAACTCAACGTGCTTTTAAAATATTAAAAAATGTGAGAAGTGCACATTGAATGGGACCGTAAATAAGCAAAATTGCCGTATTTACGCCACTGAAAATCCTCAGGAGATTCAAGAAGTGCCTCTTCATGACGAAAAAGTCACAGTTTGGTGCGGCGTTAGTGCAAAAACGGTCATTGGGCCGTTTTTCTTCCAAAATGAAAATGGCCATGCTGTTACCATCAACCAGGAGCGTTATCGCGACATGATGACCAATTTTGTGATGCCAATTATTCGTCGAAAGCGTATGAGGCAGTTCTGGTTTCAACAAGACGGCGCTCCACCGCACACAAGTCGCATAACAATCGATTTTCTGAAGAATTTGTTTCCGGGCCGTTTGATGTCGAAAAGTGGTGATTTGGACTGGCCACCGCGTTCGCCCGATTTGACGTCGCCTGACTTCTTCTTGTGGGGATATTTGAAGTCAAAGGTTTACGTTAACAAGCCAAGGACCGTAGAAGAGCTCAAGGACAACATTCGTGAAGAAATAGCCGCTATTCCGGCCGAAATGTTGGCGAAAACGATGGAAAATGCTGCAAAAAAGGCACAATACGCCATCAACGCCAGAGGCGGCCATTTGAGAGATATCATATTCAAAAATTAATGTAAACAAATCTACTTGGAACAAATTAAATGATTAAGATTGCCAACCGCCAAATTTTAATTTTTTTCTTTGATTTTTTTTTAACAAAAACATGGGTCCGTCGAATATGGGCAACCCTGTACATAGAATGATGAATAAAAAACCATAATACTAACAAGGAAAGGTCCCCAGGTTTCACTCGTCGATTTGGATGATTTTCTGATATGTGATAGAGGACATAAAATCGAATGTTGACACATTTTTTTATACGTGCTCAATCGATGGTTTAAGGGTTTCAAAATGGCGTTTTAAAATCAGCTTAAATTTGGTATCACCATACTCATATTTGGTATCAAACAAAAGGTATTAAGAAGGCGCACATGATGACATCTAATTTTTAAAAAGAAGTTTTAACAACCAAATGACAGGTTGTTGAAATTTTTAACAGTATTTAGTCGATATCATGAAGAGCTCGAAATTGTTTTATTTTCACTTATGTTTAATTTCAGCTAATTCTAAAAGTTCAAAAGTTACCCTTTTTGGTTTTTTTTTAACTTTTACTTTTTTATATTAAAATTGTCTTTATTAGAAAATGCTCTCATTTTCTTAAAAATAACATATTTTGTTATAGATAACGACCACATTATGGGTATTACAAATTTTTTTTTTCTCGAACTTTCCGTATGTGTAGATATATGATCCAAAATGGTGATATTTTACTGTGCTACCATAAAAACTATGTGCTTCTTACTTGTTTTTGTAAACCTTTTCTTAACACTTTACACCAAAGATACTGTAACCAACCATCTTTTCTGTATTTCAGTTGCTTAAAAAAGTATTATAAATGTAAAAGCAATGCAAAAATATTTGTTTCTCCTAAAATTTTGGAAACAAGTAGGCGATTATATTAAAAATGAGCAAGGACGTACATATTTAGAATTTCATAATTGACAGAAATGAGTTTTGTGAATTCAGATCCTCATGGTATGAAAATATATTTTTAGTAGTAACTTTTGATTGAAAAGAAATATTGGATTTTTTTTTTTTTTTAAATAAATTATTCCTTAAGCTAGACTGTTTAAAAAACTATATAAAAAGAATATTTTTTTAAAAAAATAAATTTCATCAAATAAAAAATCAAAGGGCACCCTTGTTTTTAAATGGCAGAAACAGCTAATTCATTTTTGTGTAAAACTGAAACAAATTTTGCTAATAAATATTATGCCACGTAAAAGACAATTTAAAATGCAGTTTTTGATTTAAATTTTTTTTACAACAAAAACCACTTTTATGTAACTTTTTGAAGAGCATTCATTATTTTGGATCATTTTTGAAAAAAGATTATAAATATAAATGCACAGCAAATAGGATTTTTTTAATAATTTTTATAAAGTAATTTTATTGAACTTTTTGACAAAAAATAGTTGAGTAAAATATATTCAAAACCATCGGAGATATTTGTATCGATAATCATATCTTTAAATTTCGGATGATTTTTTCTCATTCTTCGGGCAAACAAGTAAGAAGCACACAGTTTGTATGGAAGCACTGTAAAATATCAACATTTTGGATCAAATATCTACACATACGGAAAGTTCGAGAAAAAACCAAATTGTTTATACCCATAATGTTGTCGTTATCTATAAGAAAATATTTTATCTATAAGAAAATTTGTGCATTTTCTAATAAGAAAATTTTAATATAAAAATGTAAAAGTTAAAAAAAAAAACAAAAAAAAATGTATCTTTTAGAATTAGCTGAAATTAAACATAAGTGAAAATTAAACAATTTCGAGTGCGGGCTCTTCATGATATCGACTAAGTTCTGTTAAAAATTTCAACAACAATATAACAATAAAACTTCTTTTTAAAAATTAGATTAGATCGACGAGTGACACCTAGGGACCTTTCCTTGTAAGCATTGAGATTTGATCTGATATATGGGTCATTCTTGTTTTTCTTTAATGTCTAAGTTCCAAGGTATATTTTTGATTGAAAATTAAAAAATTACCAATACAATCACATTATTTTGATCATGTTGATAATATCTTAATCAATGCTTAAAAAATTAATTTAGTTAAAAACTATTTTATCATCGAAACATTGATAATTGCGTATAAAAATGCACCTCCACGGCTATTCCCGCTTCGAGGATTTTAAAATACAAAAAATACTGAAAAAAATTATTATATTTTTGTGTTCAAAACGTGATATCTTGCAACTTTTTACTTTATTTTTTTTTTTTTTTTGAACCAGTAAGTTCCAGTGATAAATTTTTTTCTGGAGTAAATTTTAACTAGTTGCTTAAACTTAAATTGATGTAACATTCTGACTAATCAACTTTTCTGTTTACAGTCTATTAAAAATTAAAATTTTTAGAAATTTACTGATTTTGGGGTCATATATCTTTGATGGGCAGGGGTTAAAAAATTTGAAATTTTGTCTTACTAAAGTACATAATAGCATTATATTGCAGTTATAATTTTAATTTTGTTTGGAAGATACAGCCCATCAAACTACGTGAAAATTCGCCTCATAATATGTATATATGTATATTAAGGTTGGTCGTTATTTGGCTTTTTTTCAAATTTTAATAATGGATGTTTCTTGATTTTGACCTTGATTGGCTTGAATTTTGAATTGACCTTACATTTTAAAAAAACTACTCTGTATTTTTTCAGAATTTTAAATTGAGACCTAAGTCTCAATTGTCGGCCCCCATTCAAAAAATTAACTTTTTTTGTTCTTTTGTATTGGGTCGGACAAATGGGCAAATAGGGAGACTTAAGGCTGAATTTAAGAATCCGAAAAAATGCAGAGTAGATTTTTCCGCCTTTTGAAAAATCAATGTCAAAAATTGGTTTCAATAAGAAAACAACAACAATTATATTAAATATTTTGCAAATTTAATTACAATTTATTGAAGTGTTTGTTTATTTTCGTTTAAAATTACCATTTTAACATTAGCTTATTCATCTTCGCTCTCACTGATGAATTCCAACATAAATCAGCTAGTAAAGAATCAAGTTTTTTCACTGTACTAATGGTACTGCTATTTGATGAGACCTTTCTCCATGTTCGTCTGATTCAGTTGGAATTTGGCGCTCAAGCCAACCGATATGGCAATAAAAAAGTGCATCTTCAAAAACATTTGTATTCTCAAATGAGGAGAGCATTTCGCTTAGAAGTATACGCCAATCATGCCTTCGAACTTTTCCTAATCCGTGTTTAACTACGGCTTTCAAGGTGTCCCATGCGAGCAACTCCAAACCAACCAAGCATTTTTCAAATTCATCATTTTGCACTAACTCTTGATGTCCGAGTCAATTAGAACAACTTAAAGTCGAAAGCAACTATTTTATAGTCTTACGTATTAAAAAAAAAAATGTATACAACTAACCTTTCTTGCATCTGCCACACTTAGCCTTGGAAAAATTGACTGAAAATACTTGAATTCTGAAAATATTGCTTCATTGTGTTTTATTGCCTTGATCAAACTTTTTACAAGGCTTAGTTTTATGTATATTTTTACTTTTCAATTATAGAAATTGAAAAAAGGAAAACTTTCTCCTCTTTTATGACTTGTGTGTAAGACCCACTCGATAAGACCCACTGGATTCAATTCTTTCGTTCAGCAAATCTGTTAGACAGAATAATTGAAAGAACTTATTAACATGAAAGCGAGTACAAAACGTTGAAATTATCAAATACATTGGTCTTTTTTTTTTTAAATTGAGTGTTAATTCAATATTTTAGTGTGGAATCAATTTTGCATTCGATGAATATATTTTTATTTTGTTGTTCACTGATTCACCGTTTTGTAAATTACATCAAATTTAATGCATTTCTTAACAGCTCTGCCCGTTATCAAGCCTTACGAGTATCTGATCTGCCTATTAGGTCTGTTTTTTGCCTAGGGATGCCAGCAGAGGTACTTTAAAATTAGATTTTAAATAACTCTTTGATTTAAACAAAGCTGAGATATGATTTTTGAACACTTTTTCCAATTTTGTTGCCAAAACCTTTGCAAAACTTTTAAGGTTCAACGGGTTGATCTAACTTGTGAGTTTGGCTATTAGTTACAGTTAAAGTTTCAAGGTTTTATTTATTTTTACCCATTTTTGAAAATGCATTTTCTATGGTATATAACACCATATAATATGAAAAACCTTTAATATTTCATTAAAAGCCAAAAGTGAAAAGTTTATCGCCACTGCTTGCACTCAACATTTGCGCCAATAACAGGCAGGAAGAAGCGGTCTCAAAACTTGCTGCATTCTACTTTTTTTTCTTTCAGTTGTTTACTCTTTTTACATAAAATATAGCTCGGCCATCGTTTATAAAAAAATTACCACTAAGTTTTAGTCAAGTTTCATACGCTAGAAGTAAACAAAGGCACAAACAAGAAGCATCAGCGAAAAGCATTAAGATGCAGTTAGAAAGCAGTCTGTAGGGAGCAGAATTCCAAAGTATGCTTGTGCTAAAGAGTAGCACAGAGTAGTCCCTAAAGTTTGGATACTAAGAAAACAAAAACACATTAAGAACTTTTCACCATGTTTTGCTGATTCTAGCATGCTTCTTTACAACTAGTTTTTTACTTATGGTATGATTATGCGGACCATTCCTAAATAATTCAAAGAAAAAATGGGTTCAAGTACTGTTACACTTTAAATTGACCTTATCTAAAGTATCTTTGATTACTTCTTGAAAAAATTCTGCGTTAAATGTTTCACTGGCTTTCAGCATATAATATAAAGAGAAGAAGAAGAAAAAAATAACAATTGTCTAAAAGTTTTTATCTTAAGCAAACATTTAACTGAAAACTTTATTTCTTATTTATGGAATTTTTATAAAATGCAAAAACAATCACAAATTTATTCAGCACAAAAACAATGCCAAACATAGGTATCTTAAAACAACAAAGAAAATAATAATAAAAAAAGGAATGCAACACTAAATGACCAGTTGCTACATAGAAAAACAGAGGAAACGCACAAACGCATATCTCGTATCATCAGCCTGTCGTACTATGATTTAACGCAACTTTCTGTAAGCTGTTGTACCGGCAAACGTAAAAAAAAAATCTCCTAATAAGTTGTAATCTAACAAAAGCACGCAAAAACTCTGCTCCTGCGTCCTGTTTCTCCCGTTGTAGATACATAAGCAATCATTCATAGTTTTGTGTTTTAATGAATGTGTTAAAGTGTTCCCAAGCGATGTTTGCCGTAGGTATAAAATAAATTTCCGTATAAGCCCTGTAGGAAAAGCAACTAATTTAAGTAGTTTTTTATCAACCACAACTAGTTGAAGTTCTGACTTTTTTCCATAGAACGAACTAACATATTTTGTATCACCATACATGTGCGCTAAATAAGTCAATTGACTTTCGTCTGCATATATTTTCAACTACTTGTTTAATTAGTTATATATAAATTATTTTTTAATGACTTTAAAATAACCAATTGAAAACTATTACTGATCGCCTAAAGTTAATAATATTTGATGAAATAACATGGTTAAATATATATAAACTTGTAATCTAATAAAAATTTGCAATTAAAACATGTCAAAATCAGAGTAGTTGCCGCCTTAATATAATTCAAAGTAGTTCATATACTGGTTTATTTTAAACTAGTTTTTAATTAGATATTTTTAAAAACAAGTTAGTTTGTTCCTATAGGGAGCTTACAAAGTCTTTTTGATTGTGTGTATCGTGTTGAAATACAGTCTAGAAAGCCTTTAAATATAACTTTTTTCAAAGTTTAGCTTGTTGTATAAGTGATTGAGTTCTACGTTGCGTATGAGCAACAATAAATTGCTCGGATGTTTAATTTGTTAGTTTTGACACGTTCCTGTTAAATTTAAGATTAATTTTGATTTGGAAAAAAGCGATACAAAGAAACATTGAATTAAGGCAGACTTTATTTAAGTTGCAAACAATTTTTCGTTTTTTGTACAAGTGCTCTGACACTGACAGTTTGCAATCTGACTATTGTTTGCTTAGGTATAACTTTCTAAAATTAGTACTGCCTGGTTTGTGCTAAGAGCTATGGGCTGGAAAAAGCAAATAAAAGAATTTGAATTTTGGCAGAGATTTTCTAGAAAGATATTGACAGTATAATAAAGTTGAATTCTAAACTTAAAAAAAGTTTTTCAATAATTTCACCTTCAATTTAATGAATTTATTCTATATCTTCAAGGCTTCCAGGCTGATTCAATTGAAATTTTGGCAGTTAATTTTCTTCAAGTAGAGAATGGTTTAGGGAAAAATGTTGCCACACCCCTTTTTACCGTCCACAAATCAATAAAATGCTATATCTTAACAACTACGAGGCCGATTTAGGTGAAATTTGAGTTGTAAATTTCCTTTCAGTAGAAGATGGTTTAGAAAATAAATGTGACCACTCCCCCTTTTACCGCCCACAAAAAAATTAAAGTGTTATATCTCCAAAACTACTGGTCCGATTCAGCCAATATTTTTTTAAGTACACTTTTTTGGAGTTCAAGGCTGCGGTTGGTGATTTATGTGGTATTCAAGTAATAATGCCCGACGGAATTATGATTATGCTTGTTATGTATATTTCACCAAATCAAAAAATTGCGGATATCATAAAATTTCTGCATCGACGCTTAATTATGTACAGTCCAGCTGATGCAATGATACTACAAGAAAATCTCCATAAACTTCCATTAATATTTGCAGGAGATTTCAATACGAATAATGCCGCCGAGGAATCATTACCACTTATTACTTTTCTTGAATTTCAGTTGATTATGAACAACCATGCGCAGGACTCAACAACGAGGTATGGAAGGACCATAGATGTAGTGTTTTCGCGATATCTGCAACACATTAAATCTTAAATATTCATCACATATTTTAGCTATCATCGGCCCAATGTTACTGTCATAGAATCGAATGCTACTGTAACAGAAATAACTGATTTATTTATTTATTTATTTATTTATTTATTTATTTATTTATTACGGCTTCGACGAGCCTAATTCATAATATTTAAAGATATAAATTTCTAAGTATATTACATTGGTTATTACTTATCAATTAACAAAAACGAAAGATGCATGTGAAACCTTGTAAGTTCCAACATGGAACATTAAAATATAAAACACTAAAACAATAAAACTTGTACCACGAAACAAGCAACATCTATCTTATTTCTAAAGTTTTGGTGTACTCATACAATTTTTTTTTAAACACATTTATATCACAGCTTTTAATATTTTCAGGTAAATCGTTGTAGCATTTTAGTCCTTTATAAAATAGACAATTTTTTCCGACTCTGTTTTATAGAGTGATAATTTAAAGTTATTTCTGTTTCTTGTATTTATGTCATGTATTTCGTAGTTAAATTTAATATTAGTTTTTAAATAATCCGACAAATTACCGTTTTTTATATTGTGGATAAATTTCATTGTATAAAAGAAAATTTGTTGTTTTATGCTAAGCCAATTCAAACTAAGAAGCATTTCTTTAATTGGTGTGTCATAACGCCTATTTAAAATAAACCGCATAGCTTTATTTTGTACTTTTTGTAGCATCGCAATTTGAGAGTCCTTCATAATAAAAAAGATTGTGGGACAATAGATAAAGTGTGGTTCAACGATTGATCTATAAACTTTAACTTTGTAAAATTGACTAAGATTTTTACAAGTTCTTTTAATAAACCATATCTTTTTTACAAGTTTGCTAATTGTATAGTCAATGTGTTCATCAAATTTCAGTTTATCATCAATTTGTATTCCCAAATACTTTATCTTCTCTACTTTTTCAATTACTTTATTATTGATTGTAATGCTTTCGATATTCACAATATTTTTTCTAGTTATAACCATGTACTTGGTTTTTTCTATATTAATTTTGAGTCTGTTACCACAAAGCCATTTATAAAGAGCTTCCAAATCAAATTGAAGTTTTTCTCTTATATCAATTTCATTCCTACCACTTATAGAAATTAGTGCATCGTCGGCAAACAACTGAATTGTACTAAATTTCAATATTAAGTTAATATCATTTATATAAATATTGAATAATATTGGGGCCAAAACAGATCCCTGCGGTAAGCCAATTGTAACATCGGATTCTTCTGATATTTCTGTTCCAATAGAAGTACATTGGGTGCGATTTGTAAGAAAATTTTCGAACCAATATAACTCAACATCTCTAATTCCGATTTTTGTTAGTTTTTCTAATAAAATGTTCTGATCAATTGTTTCAAACGCTCTTTTTAGGTCAACAAAAACTGCTATTGTCGAGTTTTTATATAAGACATTAAGGCAGTATTCCTGGTTGGAAGGCTGTTTTTGGACCCTTTTTGAAAATCTTCTCATTTGAAAACGCAAAGAGTAATTTAAATTCTGTTTTTTATTGTATTAATAGCAATTAATTATTATATTTTGCTATTTTTCTCGTTTTTCTACTGTAATGATGCTCACTTTTATTATGATTGTTGAAGTCATGTTTCATTTGTTGAAAATTATTGGTCTTGTTTGTTGTTCGTCTGCCGATGTTGTGTGTAGTAAATATGAATTTTAGCCCAGTTAGTGGTATTGATGATAACCGAAAGGTGTTAATTGATGTTTTGTGTAAACATCGAGATGGTCTATCTGTTGTCCACTTTAATTCGAGGAGTTTAAATCCAGGTAAACTTGATTATGTGAAATATGTGTTTGAAAGTTCTAATGTTGATATTATTTGTGTTTCCGAAACCTGGTTTAATACTGAGATTTCTAACAATTATTTAAGCATCGCCAACTACACTCTCTATAGAAATGACACGAAAGGTAGAAAGGGAGGTGGAGTTGCTATCTACTGCAAATCTAACCTTAAATCAAGGCTGGTAAATTTTTCCTGTGGTTCGGATGTTGAGTTTTTAAATGTTGAAATCTCTAATAATATCAATGCTAAATTACTTGTTTCCTGCGTTTATAGTCCTAGCAGATGCTGCAGTCTAGAACCTTTCTTTAGTGATCTGTACATGCGTGTAATTGATTTTGACTCCGATATTGTATGTGGTGACTTTAATATTAACATGCTGATCAAGGACAATATATCTGACAGCTTTATTGATAAAATTATGGCTGCTGGAATGACAATTGTAAATTCTTCGAATCCAACTCGATTTGCACCTAATGTGACTCCTAGGCTAATTGATGTCTTTTTTGTTTGTGATGTTTCCTTAGTTTTACTCTTTGACCAAATCTCTTTTATTTCAGACCATGATCTTCTCTTCTGTAGTATAAACTTTAATACATGTTGTGATTCGTCTCCTTTGTCATTATCTTTCCGCGACAACAAGTCCATCGATTTTTCATTATTGTATGGATTTCTTTCTCAAATTTGTTGGGACGAATGTTGGTTTTGTGTATCTGTTGAAGATAAGTTGAATGTTTTCACATCGCATGTTAGATATGCTTTTGAGAATTTTGTGCCTCTTCGTATTGTGACTGTTGTGAACAAGTCTTGTCCATGGTATACGTCACATGTTAAAGCAGCTATTAAGGGGGTCTTCTCATTGAGCAACTTTTTTTTTCAACTTTTTTTTTGCATTTATTTATAGCTTGAGTAGTTGTGAATATGCCCCTAAAAGGATTTTTAGAAATTCGAAATACTTTAAAAGATACAGCCTTTTTTGTGAAGCAAGGTCTGATGGACAAGAAGGTGATGGAGGTAATAAAACCAGCTTACGAAGCGCTATCGGCAGATAATTTGCTTGAAAGATGCCTTGGATCTGAAACTCAGAATTCCAATGAGTCCTACTCAGACACTTCTAATAAACAAGTCAAGTCAAGTGGCACTGAGAGTTGGGTCACTTTCGCCCAAACACATCAACTCAGGCGCACGCACCATCGAAGTGGCCAATTTCATTGCAACGTGCCTCTTCAACGACGGTTTTATACCCATACTTAAAATTATGGGTTTGATGGGTATTGCGATTGGCAAAAACGCATACGAATACGCACTATATCGCAATGAAGACAGATTGAACCGATCAGAGACTCGAGCTGCGGCATCATCAAAAGCTGGCAGAACGGCTCGCAGAGCAGAGAGGGCAGCAGAAAGCAGATTCTACGAAAAAGAGGAAGGTGGCCTGTATGGAGCTGGCATCGCCGACTAATATTTGTAAGTAAAAATTGTCGGCTCTTTAAAACTGCATTTAAACATTTTTGATTTTTTTTTTTTTTTCCCAAAAAAATTACTTCAAACTTTAAACGCGTTTATTTCGAACCCACGTTTTTCGAACTGGCGGCCATGATATCTCCATTTCAACTGAACCGATTTTCATGAAACAAAATGGAATCGACGCAGAATTGTCACCATTCTCGGGTGAACCTCGACCATAATTTTAAAAAATTTTTTACTATTTTTTTTTTTTACACTAAACTACCAAAAAAAAAACCCGAAATTGAAATTTTTTTTTTGAATGGCCGCCATTTTGTCAAAAAAAATCACAAAATTAAGCTTGAGATTCACCCGAGAATTACATCTATACTGATTATAACCCGGTTTTTTTTTTTCATTTCAGACGCTCCGGAGACCCGGAATCGTGGCCGCCGTGACGACACCTTTTTTTTTACCACCAACTTTGAAGTCTCATTATTTTTTGAACAGCCCACGTATCGAGGCAAAAAAATTTTTTTATTTACTTTGAACCTTTTGTAATACAATAAATAAAAAGAGTTTTCAATTATTCTTTGCGTTTTCAAATAAGATTTTTTTTAAAAAGGGTCCAAAAAACGGGTTTTGAATGAGAAGACCGCCTTAAGAAAAGAAACAAACTTTATAATAATTGGAAGAAACATAGCATTGATGTGAATTGGAAATTGTTCAAGATTGCTCGAAATGAAGCTGTGTCTGTAATAAGACAGTCCAAGAAAATATACTTTCGTAGGAAACTTGACCTTTCACTTTCTTCCAAAGCTCTTTGGAAAAATAAACGTAAGCTCGGTATCAGCAGCAAGGATAATGATCAGTGTGACATTGACCCTAATAACCTTAATGATTCCTTTCTTTCCAACAACACACAAGGCAATAATATATTTCAATGTAGTGAACGTGTTTTCGAAGAACGTGATAAATTTTCATTTTCTAATGTTGACATAAATGATGTCACTAAAGCGATTATGAATATTAAATCAAATGCTGTTGGAGATGATGGTATTTCTTTGCGTTTTATAAAATTAATTTTACCCTACATAATTGAACCTTTGACTCATATTGTTAATCATTGTTTCACAACTTCGTGTTTCCCTGAATCGTGGAAAATTGCGACAGTTATCCCAATCGTAAAAGTCACTAATGCTTCTAACATGAAAGAGTTTAGACCTATTAGCATTCTGTCTACATTCTCAAAAATATGTGAGTCTCTTATGGTTAAACAAATAAATAATCATTTAGATACTTATAACCTTCTATCTTTATGCCAATCTGGTTTCAGAGCTGGGCATAGCTGTGCGACGGTCATGCTTAAAGTTGTTGACGCTGCTTTGTTTATTAGATTTTTCCAAAGCCTTTGACTGTGTGAATCACTCTATTCTTTGTCGCAAGCTTAGGCTGCTTTTTGGCTTCAACAATGCTGCTGTTGTCTTAATAGCCAACTATCTTGATGGTAGAAAGCAAAGGGTAAAGATTAAAAATAGAGTTTCCGAATTGAAAGATAATGCAACTGGTGTGCCTCAAAGATCAATCCTTGGGCCCTTGCTGTTCAGTGTCTTTATTAATGATATTTTCACCGTGTGCAATGATGTGATGATGCATGCTTATGCTGACGACATTCAGTTGTATTTGTCAAACCGTGTAGGACTACTTGACGACTTGTGCTGCAGATTGAATGATGATCTAAGTGCAATTTGTATTTGGGCATCTGCCAATGATCTCTGCCTTAATGCAAACAAATCTTATGTTCTGCCTATCTCCAAGGGGAAACTTGACGACCTAAGGATTCCGTCCTTATTTTTAAATACCAGCAGTTTGGGAATGGTGAATAAAGTTAAAAATCTTGGGTTCTTTATCAATTCAAAACTGTCATGTTCTGATCACATCAATAATACTGTCAAAAGAATCTATAACACGCTGCGTTGCCTACGGCTATCTGCTAGGTTTACACCAATTGAAGTTAAAAAGATACTCGTTAACCAATTAAATTCAATATAGATATAATTCTAGTCCCTACCTCAATCATAATTTTGCGATTATTTTTTACAAAATGGTGGTCATTGAAAAATTAAAAACCGATTTTGGGTCTTTTTTTTTGTAGTTTAGTGTAAGAACAAAATAGTAAAAAATTGTTTAAAATTCTGATTGAAGAAGAGACTAGAACGGTGACAATTCTGCGTCGATTGCACTTTGTTGCATCAAAATCGGTTCAGAACTACGGGCGCAATCTGGGCCGCAAGCTCGAAACAAGTGGTTTCAAGATAAACGCGTTTAAGTTTGAGGTTATTTTTTTGCAAAAAAAAAGCTTAAATGAAAAATTTGAGCATGCAATTTTAGAAATTTGACAATTTTGAGTTAATTGCACTTGGTTTCATCAAAATCGGTTCAATAGAACCGGAGAAAAGTGACTTCGAAGATCAAAAACGTGATTTTGAAAAAACTCAAAGAAAAGTTTCGGCAATTAAAAAATTTTTTTTTTGTGAAATACTTACATACATCAACCTGCAATGCCAGCCCCATAAATAACTCCTTCCTCTTCTTCAAAAAATGAGGACTCAGCGGCTCTTTGTGCTCTTCGGGCAGTTCTACCTTCTTTTTATGCGGCCAGAGCTCTGGCTTCGGAACTTTTCAAACGTTCTTCGTTCCGAGACATGGCGAAATCATATGTGACGTTGCCAATCGGGATGCCCATTAGGTTCATTATTTAAAGTATTGGAAAAAAGCCTTTGTTAAATTTGACAGTTGCAATATAATTGGCAATCTCAATAGTGCGTTTTTTCCAAGTTCAATCACCTGATACGGTAAACATTGTTGGGTCGCACTGTGAATTGGCTGTGACCATGGCATCTGTCTCTTTTTTTGCGGCTTTTGAAAGAGTGTATCCATAGATCGCGCTTGCAGCAGTATGAAAGCTCTCCAGGGCAGTGTAGTATAACGATTAACCCACACCTCTGCCGCTATCCATGAGGCCACATAACGTGTTAAAGCCTTTTGGCCCAATGCCTAAAAGCCTCATGACAAAAATCAAGCGCCGGTTCATCAAATATGATTTGCCAACCAAAGATGACGAAAAAATGTATGTAGTGGTCGGGCAAGCGCTGTGAACACCAATTTTGAAGCCGATTCCATACGGCGATGCTTTTTTAAACTCGATTTTTCCTTCACATTTGGCACATATCACCAGATTAGCAATAGCCGAGAAAACTGTATGGAACTCCAAAATTCAATTCTCCGTTTTGTTGTCAATGCTTATGCCTTCGTTTTCATTATTTTTAATTTGTTTTGCCGATGTACTTGTGAATTCGGTGTCCTCATCTCTTTCGTGTTGGTTACCACGAAACTGGCGTTTCAAGGGACAAGTTTTTCGATTGCTAGCAGTGTTTCTTTTATTTCTATTCCTTTTTCTATCCATTGTCTTTAGCACAAACAAAAATTTTTATAAAAACTGTACTTTTCAAAACTGTATGCGAGCGCGCATCCGGTTTATAACTCAATTCAAAGTGAACTAAACGCTACCAACATTTGAATACCTAAGCTCTAAAATGTGTATTAATTTATTTTTGAAATGCGTATACAAACAAGTTATAACCTATTAAAGAACGCGTTGATCGAAATTCGGTGGTTGCTTCAAACCGTTGCATTAAAAAAGTAGCCAAATTAAGCCAAATGATCGCATTTGCTGGACAAAAAAGGCCATATCTCCTAAAGTATTTCAAAAAACCCTTTTAGGACGATATTCTCAAATATCCAAGCTATAAAAATATATAAAAAAAAAAATCGAAAACAAATTTATGCCAACCAGGAATACTCCCCAGTGAACCAAAACTACCGTTTTTGAATTCATTTATGAACCTTTTCGGGTAGAAACCTTCATTTTCGGCACTCATAAAAGAACCCTTTTTATATCATTCGTCGGACTAAAATGCCTCTCAAAAACGAACCTTATTTTGTTCGCAAATGAGTTAAAAAAAGAACCATAAATTATTCCTTTTTTTTGTTCGGAAATAAGTTAAAAAAAGAACCATAAAAGTTACTTTTCGGCACTCGGAAATTAACCCCTTTTGAATCAATCGCCGGACGAAAATGTCTCTCAGAAACAAACTGTTTTTTTCTTCGGAAATGAGTTCAAAAATGAACCACACAAAAGTTATTTTTCGGCACTCGAAACCGAAACGAAATTGAACCCTTTTTGCATCAATCTTTGGACTGAATCGCCTCTCAAAAACAAACCTTTTTTTGTTCAATAATGAGTTAAAAAAATAACCTTTTAGAATTATAAATTTTATTATTGCATAATACTATTGATAATTACATATCGATATTTTGTTAAAGAAGAAATGATTATTATTAAAATTAGAGATCATATTAATCATTAGGTTAATAGGATTAATATACCTGGGCTGGAATTTACGCATTGTGTTTTTCATGATATTGATGTTTCAAAGGGGAAAAGGCGTGATTGTTTTCCAATTTGACAAACTTCCAAATTATATATGAAATATCAAAATAGTTAAGTTATTAATTGGGGAATTTATTTGATTACATTTTTGCATGGAATGTTTTCGCGGTTTTCATTCTATTTGGGCTTGATTTTAATTTTTGATAGAAATGTTGAAAATTTTCATACGTGTAGCAGTACATCCATCTCGCACTGGTAAAAAAGTTCATATGACGTTTGTACGGGGTTAACATTTTCATTTTAAGTTCCTTTATTTATCTGATTTTAGAATATAAAGAGTAACATTTATGATTCGTTTGTGAACTCATTTATGAATAAAAAATGGTTCGTTTATAAGAAATTTTTTCCTACTGATATGATAAAAAAAATTATTCTTTTTTGAACTCATTTCAGAAGGCAAAAAAGAAACATAAATGATTCATTTCCGAACTCATTTATGAACAAAAAATGGTTCATTTACAAGGAAGTCTTACCTACTGAAATGATACAAAAATGATTCATTTTCGACTCAAAATAAATTTCACGAATTTAATCTTCTATAACCAGCACTTTTAAGCGACAAAATAAAAAAGAAAAAATTAAAAAAAAAAAATTCTAACCAAAAACGTTCGCAAAACTCTCACCTTACTCAAAACCTTCGCTTATGGTTCAGTGGGTCCCTTAAGTTAAACATTTTCAATTAAATTTTAAAGTTTTTTCTATTGTTTCCAAAATTCCTTGTATCCCATACTATATTTTTCCAATATGTGAAACGTTGATGTTTCACATCTACCGCGCGTGGCGGCCACACACATAATTTTTTGATCAAATATTATGCTTTGGCCCAGTTTTCCTATTGTTAAATTAGTTTTAATAAAATTTGTTCTCTATTTTTTTTTTTTTTAGAAAGTTAATATTCATAGTAATTCTCAAAATAATTTAGAAAATTTTAAAAAAAAGCTTTAAATTATTTTCTAATTCCTCTCAATTTTTTTTATGTGATAACACAAAATATTTTCCTATAAAATACCCAGAAAGGTGAAAAATTTTAGAACACAGGTAATAAATGAACTATTCTAACAATGCATAAAGCAAAATTAAAACGGGATGGCCTAAAAATGGTTACCTTTAATGTTTAAGAATTTCCATAAAATAAGCTATTAAATTAGACCGACAAGAATGGAAGGCAAATTTTGCAATAAAACTTCTAATGAGAAATTATTGTCAAGAACTCATATTGAACCATAAAAACTTAGAAAACAAAATTCCAAAATATCCAAGCGTCAGATGGGGGAAATTCCAAATTGTACCTCAGTGTGTGTGTGTGTGTGTGTGTGTGTAGCTTCATTTTATGAAGACAAACAGAAAAGCTGCTTAAAGAAACGCAGTGTGTTGTTGTTGTACGTGTTCTGCTGTTTCAAGGTAACCTTATCAGGTAATTAAAATTGAAAACGCCAGAAAACTTAGAATATAAAATAAATCTTTAACAATGTGCAAAACGTTCAAAACGAATAAATACTTTGCAACAACACAAACAGCAACAACAATAACAAAAACGTAGTTCTTTTAATAGGAAGAAGCCAGGCCAAATAAGGGCAAAACAAGTGGGCAGCAATAAGAAATGCCGCAGCATAAACAAAGAAGAAAAGAGAATTGAAAACAATATCAATGCAAATGAAACATTAAAGCTGAAACTAATAAAAGAACAAACAACAACTTAAGAAGCAGACAAAGTAAATAAAATAAATATAAAGGAAAAAAAAAGTGTCAAATACAATTTTGTTGAGCTCTGAAAGCTTACCCTTTGGAATGTGTTTTGGGGCTACAGTTACTCGTAAACTCATTAAAATGTGACAGAAGCAACAACAACATCGGGAAACACAATAAACAGCAAGTTGCAAGAACAATAATAGAAACAACGAGAGCAATAACAATGATAGTAGCAATGACAATAACAACAACTGCCATGGCTACAAACAATAACAAACAACACCTTAATGTAGCCGAAAACTTTTCCCGTTGGCGACTAGTCCTCTGCTGAATAATTTTTGTTGCAACTTTTTTCCTTTCCTGCTAGGTGTAAGGATTGCCACCCTTTCTTTATTCATTCTTACAAACAAACAAAGCTTTACATTTAATCTCTTTCTTTTTAACTTTTTATAAAGATTTTTTTTTTAATTTGTTTTTTCTTGCTTTATTTATGTCATTTTTACACAGTTTCTAAGCTTTGCAGACATATTGTCTGTAAGTAGGGAATTTATTTTTTTGTGTTTGTACAAAGCTTTAACACTTGCTTCTTCACTTATTTTTGACATAAATTAATGTTGAATACAAATAAAAACAAAAGTTCAGAAGCAAGAAAAATAACTTTTGCAGGCTACGGAAAAAGCATTATCAAGGAGTATTTATCTAGCTCAATTTTTACGCCCAAATTATTTCATTAAAATTATTGTCTATCACAAAGTCAAAATCAAAAAATTATTGGCACACAATCTACTATGGGCTTAGCGAGGGTTGGGCAGGGAGGGCTGGTTCCCCTCTGAACATTAGAAAAATAAAAATGTTAGTATGACATTAAGAAATTCAAAACATGTATTCTTATAACTAAAAAACATAGAATTTATTTATATTTATTAAAGCTTTATTTATTTTTATTACAAACTTACGGCTGACACATTTTTTATTTATTTTTTAGTCACATGGAAAAAATAATGTTCCCCGCTCCTCCCTAAACAAAATCCTAGCTACGCCCATGTAATACTACAAAGCGTGCGGCAAGTTTTACAGAAGCTAATTATAGAAACTGTTTGATTTTTTAAAGCTTTCATTATCCCAACAAACCATAGTTGACGACTTTGTCGAAATTCCGACAAATTTGTAACTATTTCCAGCTGTCTTAAAGAAATAGTTACAATTTTGTTACGCAAATATCGGAATAGTTTCACTTTTTTTATACGAATTTGTATAGAATTTCGTTATGCGTCTGTTTGTACGACATATTAAAATGCTAACGGAGTTAAATTTCTTTTCTTTCGAACTCTCTGAACGAAATCGTAACTTTTTCGTTACATTTTCGTTAAGACTCGTTACGAAATCGTTACGTTATTTCGCTTAAATTGTGACGCTTAATTTGTGTTTGGCAGCTTTGAAAATGGAAAAAAGTTAATTTCGTGTGCTCGTCATGCATAATTTTTTGAGCAAAAAAAACAATCAGCCAAACCAAGGAAAGGCTTGATAAATACTATGGGGACTCTGCACCATCGATTGGAATGATTCACAAGTGGTATACTGAATTCCGATGCCGTCGTACAAGCACAAGTAACTTCGAACGTTCTAGACGCCCAAATGAGGTCACCACACCAGAAATGGGAAATTCTTGATATCGTGTTGGCCGATCGCAGAGTTATACGTACAATGTGCGAGATTGTTGAGACCGTAGGCATCTCAGTGAAATGAGTGTGGAACATTTTTCGATATCATATGGATATGAAAAAATTATTCGCAAGATGGGTGCCGCGTTTGCTCATTCTCGACTATAAATGCTGATCGTGTGACTGATTCAAAGGCGTGTTTGGCGATGTTGAACAAAGATAAGACGAATTTTTTCCGTCGATACACACCAAAAGAAGGCGAAGACGGTGCTATCGGCCGGAAAGGTTATGGCGACAGTATTTTGGGATGATCGCAGTATAATCTTGAATCGATTACCTTCCATCGAAAAGAACGATCAATGGCGAATACTATGCAGCCAAATTGGACCGTTTTAACGACGCTTTAAAAGTGAAACGACGCCATTTGGCGACGTAAAAAGTGCTCTTCCATCAAAACAATGCGCGCGTTCCTACATGATCAGCTCACATGGCAAAATTCCATGAATAAAAGTACGAATTGCTTCCTCATCCAGCATATTCTCCAGATTTAGCCCCCAGCGACTATTTTCTGTTTCCAAACCTGTTGTTAATGGGTTGGTTATCGCTTCTGTAATCGTTAACACGTTGGTTATCGCTTCGGTAATCGGTAATGATTTGTTAATAGCTTCGCTAATCGGTTGATAATCGCTTCGGCAATCGGTTGGTTGTCGCTTCGGTAATCGGTTGGTAATCGCTTCAGTAATCTAAGATAGGTTAGTAATCACTTTGCCAATTGGTAATCGGTTAATCATAGCTTCGGTAATAGGTAATAGGTTGGTAATCGCTTCGGTAATTGGTAATTGGTTGATAATCACTTCGGTCATTGGTAATCGTTCGGTAATAGATTCTGTAATCGGTAATTAGTTCGGTAGTGGGTTGGTAATCACTTCAGTAATCAGCCCTGGTAATTGCTTCGGTAATCGTTTCGGTCCTTGGCTTGGTCGATGCTAGGTAATCCCTAAAGAGGAATGCTGTACAGAAATAATTTCTGTTACGCTAACAGCATGATAATATCGCTAACAATGTGATTATATCGCAAATCTATAGTTTTGCTCTCTACAAAAAAGCGCTCAACGCACCTAAAGAAGTTTTCACTTCAAAAAAATATTTCCCGAGTTGATCCCTATAGGGGTCAAATACCAGGTGTATGCATAAGTTTATTCCGGCTTGACTAAGATATGCCTCTAGCGAAAAGCACTTAGTATCATAATATTTATTTAATACATGCGTCATTTTGTTTGTCTGTTATTTTATTACAAACACACACAAGTTTTATCGTTCTATGATCATGTCAAGTTTTGTGCCTGAAAAAGAACATTTGCAGCACGCATTGCTTCTCTTATTTAATCAAAAGAAAAGTGCTGTTGATAGTCATCGCTTGCTGGTAGAATCATATGGTAAACACGTTCCATCAATATGAACATGTGAGACATGGTTTCGATAACTTAAAAGTAGTAATTTTAAAGTTAAAGACAATGAGCGCTCTGGAAGACTACAACAATGCGAAGACGAGTAATTGCAGGAGTTGTTGGATGATGATCCAACTCAAACTCAACGGCAGTTGTTAGAAGCCTTAAATGTGTCACAAGAAGCACTCAGCAGACGCCTACGAGCAATGGGGAAGATCAATAAAATCGGTAACTGGGTCTCGCATGGTTTGAATGCACTTGTGAAAAGCTGCTTCTATGCCACGAAAGGAAATAATTTTTGTATCTAATTGTGGCGGGAGGCAAAAAATGAATTTATTTCGAAAAATTGAAGAGGAAAATATCTTGGCTTTTATCTGACAAAGCCGATGCTTCAACACCAAGGCCAAATCGCTTCGGCAAGAAGAACATGCTCTGTGTCTGGTGGGGCCAAAGCGGTATTGTGTATTATGAAATTTTGAAGACCGGCTTACTGATTAATTTAAATCACGCATTAATCGGAGGACGACCCGAATGGACGGCAAAGGGATTTTGTTACACGACAACGTGCTATCTCATACAGCAAAATTAGTAAAAGACACCTTGAAGTCGCTCGAATGAGACATCCCAGCCGTACTCTTCAGACCTGGCGCCAACTGACTTTCACCTCTTACATCATTTGGGCACGTGGTCGCAGAACAGCACTTCATCGATTTCGAGGAAGCTGGAAAATGATTGAAAAGTGAAAAAACAAGCAGTTTTTCTGGCATGCTATTCATATATTACCTGAAAGATAGGCAAAATGTCTAGAAACCGATGGAGAATATTTTGAGTAAAAAAAAAGAATTAAATTAGTTTCCCCAGAAAATTACGAATTTTTGAAGCGAAGCTTTTTACGCCTCGTTCTGTGATTTGCTTGAGTGAAATCTTAAAAACGACACTTTTATTTTTCGACAGCGTTTTTCTTAGAAATTAATGTTTCTGTGTTCCTTGCGTCTATTATAACAAAAAAATGTAATTTCAATTTATTAAAAATATTTCATCGATCCTCCGCTGGAAATTGAACTCGCACCGTTGTGAGTAGGAGTTCACTACGCTAACCACTCATCCAAAAGCCTTTGTTAAGCAGAGTTGTTGATTCAATATCAAGTAAATATTACTAAAGCTATGTTGCAGTATATCACAGTAATCTTTTAATAGATAAAGGATTGTGTATTTGCTATAATACATTCCACATCATGTTATAAATACATTTCAAAAGTTCTTCTACTTGCTACAAGAAGTCTCAGCATCGGAAAAAATTAACAATTGCCCACAAGTGAGTTGGAATAACAATAAATGTAGCACGTAATAAAATAAAGAAAATAATAATACAAAGTAATAAAATTTACTGGTGTCAATCAATATTAACTTGTGTTTTTCAATTTACTTTATGCTGTATTAAATTTTTTAGTTTAAAAGCTATTTCATTGAAAAAAATCCATTAAATTATTAAATCTATGAAACTGCAAAAAACCTTCGCTTCTATCGTTTTTATTTTACCAAAACAGAAAATGGAAAATATTTATTCATACACCACTTATATATAGTAGGGTCACTATTTATTTACCCACAAATGCTTCTTCGCAATACACCTCATTCCTATCTGTCACCCTTCTGGGTGTCCCAATACAAGAAACAAAAAAACAATTGATAAAAGTCATACCTCTCCCGAATCGACACCTAGGTGGGGTCAAATATATGAACTGATTCTATTATTTTTTGATTTTCAGTATTTTTTTCTGAACAAATCTACGAGTAGTCCCTATCAACCACCATTCTGGGGTTGCTCAATACAAGAACTCAAAAACTGTCGATTATACACTGAGGAGAAAAAAAAATATTTTATATACCCAAAAACTTTTATAATTAACCCAAAAACAAGCTTATTTTTGAACCAATTACTCATTTAGATAAAACAAATACTAAATATTTAAAATTTAAAAAAAAACCAAAAAACAATGTGACTTCCTCACTTACAAGGCAGGCACTTAAACCAGTACGACACGGCTACCACAACGAAAAGAAAACGAAATGGCCATTTCAGCCCTTGAAAAAACTTTGACAGAGCTTCTTATGATCAATTGTTTTGAGCGTGTTGTGAAATGTTTGAACACAAATGATCGAGAACTGGACCTACAAGTTGTATGCCGACTCTGAACGGCTTATGTTCTTAAGAAGCAGTTTTTACTCTCTAAGGCTTACCATTGTCTGCAGAGAGGTGACGTCCGAACAGAAAAATTAATTCAATTGAAAAAACCTTTCTGTGTGAGGTGGCAATTGAACCAGGGTTCTGTGGCGTATGTGCCACACACTCTTTCCATTGCGCTACGGCCGCCACTTATAATAACACGGCCTTTTATAATCACAGAATAACAAATAACACCACATTTTTATAACAAAACAAAAAACGAAAAACAATGCGTCAGCCGCGAACTCGAACCTGGGCATCCTCGCTTATAAGACAAGCACCTCAACCATTATGCCACAACTCAATTGAAAAATTATGTTTTTAATAACCAATAACAGCTAAAATCAGATCAAATTTTTCTTACTCAAATTTAGCCACGCAAAAACAAAAAAAATGTGTTGTAAGGAATACATTTGATTTATCCAAGTAAATATTTTAATACAATTTATGCACGGGCGCATAAAGTGTAGTGTAGTTCATATCACTCCCAAATTGACCCCTGAGGGCTTGTATATAGGAATCAAATATATAAGCCGACCCTGTTGTTTTTTGCCCATCAACATTTCATCTAAGCACACCTACCGCCTATTTGACACTCTTCTTTGGGTCCTCATACAAAAAACACAAAAAAGTTGCTATTCTTCTGCTTGCTTGGTAGCTGAATCAGAAATGCAGGAATTTACAGTGGAAGCCCTAACATTGCTAATGTTATTCGTGATAACAATAACGTTAACATTGACGACGTTAACAGTGCTGAAAGCGAACTCAAAACTTTAACCCATTCCAAAAATTCTCTTAACGCACCTAAACAAGGGTTCACTTTAAACAATCGATAGTTGATAAAAATCTATAATTATGAATAAAAGATCGAATAGAAATCGACAAAAATATTGAAATCTTATTATATAACTTTCGATATATTGAAAACTTATTTTTTATAAATAATGACAAGAATAATATTAAATATTACCTACTCTTTTTATTTTCTGTACAAAAAGCTCGTTAAACTTTTTAATATTTCTCTTCAAACAGTCTCTTTAAGCTAGTTTCATGTTCACCCTCGTGTGAGTTGCAGAATTAATGATTCTATTAATTCTTCTATATTTTCCGAAATTCCAACAGCTAACAACTTAGTTCGAAACAATTTCTTTCAAAGAGCAAATAGAAAAATAAAGAGGGTTTAAAATATCACAAATTCTTACCCTTACCCCTTCAGTTTTTCTCGTCATAGAATCCTTTAAAGTTATCTTAATTTATTGCCATTTAATAAATAAAATTAAAATCGTTAACCAAACAAACACAAAGTGAACTTCTTTGCTTAACCCGATGGGATATTATGTTTACGGGGTAGTATAACTGACCCTCTGTAACCCCTTTGCTGGTCATCGATATCTTTTGGGTGCGTTCAAAAATTAATGAATTCATTTAATTTGCGCCAATAAACGAAGAAAAACTCAGTCACGTAATGCATAAAAATAAAAATCATTGAACTGCGAAACTTTTACCTATTTAGACAATTTTTTGTTTAAATTTCTGTAGCGCATCTCTTTCAGACAAAATTTTTGTTTTTTGTTGTTTTCTGTTATGTTGCTATTAATCGACGTCTCTGCAGTGAAGCGTACCAAAGCGCTCATTCGGCTTTACAGTGGTGAGTCCTTGCTCGGTGATGACGCCGCACAGTGTTTTGATTTCATATATTCTTGTGCCAAAAATAGAAAACGTTGATGGTTTTTGACAAAAATTTGGTATGGAGTCATTTTCTTAGTCTTATGAAGAAAATATAAAAAAAATGTACATATAGAACAAATGCAATCCTCCCCCCTCCCCAAGTCCCGTACAACCCCAAACTAGAAAACAGATAAACGTCGATATATTTCAATGAAATTTGGTTCAATGTCGTCTTTTGGACGTATTAACACAATTTTCATGCATGATATACATCGATTCACTAGCATCATCCCCCCACCCCACCCCGTACAACACAAAACTCTAAAACAATCAAAAATCAATATATTTCAATGAAATTTGGTACAATGTTGTATTTCGCGGTTATTAAACAATTTTTAATTATAATGTACATTAAAACTCAACTTCCACCCCCAAACAAAGCTTTTAAAAGAAAAAATTTGTTGACCATTAAGGAGGATAATATGAAAATAAAGATTATAAATTTAAAATCATGTAATTTTTATAAATTTTTATGAAATTTTAATAAAAAGAATTTTAATAAAATTTTTTGAAATTTTAATAAAATGAATTTTAATAAAATTTTTTGAAATTTTCATAAATTGAAAAATGCGACGTGTCCATATCTCTTTCATTTAAATTCTTAATTGCCATATTTTTCCTTTTATTTATCAAAAATTTTTTTCCTTGTTATAATCTTTATTTATTAAATTTTATTTAAAATTTATTTGTCTTTTTTAAACTCTTTGGTCATTTTTGTTTATTTTTGTTTTAATCCAACAACGTTCATATAAATATTTCAATCAATTCTGCTTAACATAACGAATTGCCGCATTTTGCATTTTATTAAAATTTCATTAAAGTTTAAATTTTTAAAAATTTGTTCTTCCTGTTTTTCATTAAGATTTGTTGCATTTTTTATTTTATTAAAATTTCATAAAAATTCGTATGAATTTTGTTATGAATATGGATTTTGTTAATTTTTCCCAAATTTTAATTTTAAAAATCTCTTTTTCCTTTCTAAACTCTTTATTTGTTAAAATTTATTTTTCTTTTTTAAACTCTGTATTTGTTAAAATAAATTTTTTTTTTTTTAAATTTTGTTGTCAATTTTCCTTTTTGTTGTTTTAATACCACATCGTACAAATAAAAAAACCACAACAATCCTCTTTATTTGACAAATATTTTTATAACATCTTTATTCACCATAAAATTTTTTTTATAAAAATCTACATCGTAGAAAAAAAAAAAATCAAAAAGTTTTGTTATCATTCTTTTTATCTCTGCTGAAATAACAATTTCGAGCGATTAAAAGTTTTATCTGAATTTTAAGTTCATCGTTTTTATACACTCATCCCACCTTCATTATTTCTAACAAGTATATTGCTAACAACGTCCACGTTATCCATTATAATAACTTTTATTTTCACGTTCCACTGTATTAAGGCCTTTTTCTTTCACTTTTTCTTATACAGACTATTTTTCTGGCCGATATGGCACGTGGTTCGCAAACAATGAAAGCTTGCGTTGTTTACTTCGTGTGTTGATAGTGCTGCTATCTCGATTCAAAAACGTTCTACTTTGATGTACAGGTGCACAATCTTAAATCAAAAACGAACCACTTCAAATTAAAAATGCTTTTTTGATTTGAATACGCATATTTATTTATTTAAGGTTGTTTCATTATAAACGCATACTTAAAAATGTTCATTATAATTTCATAAATGCTGCCACTTTTAATCAAAAATTTTCGTTATTAATTTAAAGTTCCGCGTTTGTTTGAATTAATAGTGAAACATGTTCAATTCAAAGTAGACTTTGTTAATATAAAGTAGATGTAGAAATCAAAAATGTTCATTTTCAATTCAATAAAGAAAGTTTTCAAATTAAAATAAACCTTTTTGTATTGAAGACAAATATAATTTTCAACGTTGGTTTTAGTTGATTTTAAATTGTTTTACTTCATTTCAACGTTGTTCATTCTTAAATTAACATTGAAATGCTCAAAGTTGGAAAATTTATAAATTCAAAAATGATTCACTTCGATTTTAAGTTGCGATTTTTCTCTTAGTTTGTTTTGGCTTTTAGAAAGCATAACCCATTTCCAATGCAATCAGATTTATCTTTCATTTTGAGCCATGCAGAGAAGATATCACAAATTTTCATAGAACATTTCACTGAAAAAAAAATAAATTCTTCAATATTTGAGGGCACTTGCAGCTGGGGCATATTTTATTCGATAGTACATATTATTCGCAAATTTAGGCAAAAAAATGTAGAAGATACCTCGATATACCATTTTTATTGTCTTTTAATCTTTAAAAATCACTTTTTTCACTTGAACAATCACTACGACTTTGAAAATAACCATAAAACGAAAGTTATAATCAAAACAAGCCCCAAATAATTTTTTTATTTGCATTTGATAGCATTTTTTCAAAATATGCTCCATTAATTAGAGCAGCATTTAAAATAACTAAATTAGAGAATTCCCAAATTGCACAAAAATTTATGTTTTTTTTTTTTTTGCAAAGTTATCAGTTTTTCTAACACTTGACCGTGTAACCTTCTTCTCCGCAAACGTGAAATAAAAAAATATATAATTTTAAAAAAAACAGACTACGTTTAACTTAATGCCGTACTATCGCAGACAGACTGGTCACCGATATTAACAAGCAAATCATCGTATTCATACTATGACGTGGAATCTTCTCTACAGTTTTTTAATGATACATTGCAAAGGTGTTTCTTATTGTCCGTCCCAAAAATAAGAAATAATTTTAAACCTATAAGCCCACTCTGGCTAACAAAAGAACTTAAGTCACTTAAAAATTTAAAAAATCGCTTATATAAAAAATATAAACTATCTGGTTCTAATTTAGACTTTGCTTGCTATTCTTCTTGTCGTCTCAGATATCAACTATTAAATACACAATGCTATTCTGCTTATATATTCAAAACTAAGTCTCAATTTCAAGACAACCCTAAACTTTTTTATTCTTTTATTAACTCGAAACGTGAAACTTCCTGCTTTCCACCCCTTATGAAATTTAACCAGGTAGAGTCGTCTTGTGACTATGTCATTTCCAACATGTTTGCAAACTTCATTCAATCAACTTACTCCAATATACCATTTAACATGAGAACTGAGTATCCTTATCCACGGCCAGTCAATTGCTCTGTATCCCCCGTAATAGACTCAAATATTGTTATGCATTACCTTCGAAAAGTCAAAAGCTGATGAAATTCCAAGTTGCATTTTATAGCAATGTGTCAGCAACCTGTGCACTCCTCTTTCAAACATTTTTAATATCTCCTTGCATAGTGGTAATTTTCCCAACATATGGAAAAATTCTTATATTACACCCGTTCATAATGCCCGTATGACACTTAATTTTTTTTGTCCAATTTTAAAAACTGAAAACAAGTGGCGCGTGGGCAGGACAGACATATTTTGTAAGAAAAGTATAAACGTTGTTACTTTTTTACTACTGGTGTTTTGAAGAGCAGCTGCATTAAATAAATTAATATTCGCTACACACATCACTTCCCATTCAGCATACATTTATATTAAATAGTTTTGTTTACTCTAAAAATGCCAAATTTATTACTAACAGCACAGTAAATATTTGATCGAAACTTAACGAAGAACGAATTGAAAGAAACGGCAAAAAAAAAATGCAGAGAAAATACAGTCCGTCCTACAAATTTTTCTCCAATTCGTACAATATGCGTACTCACTCACACCAATTGAATCCATGCATTCGTACTAATCGAACTGCTCTAGTTTTAATTTTTAATGACAAAAGTTGTAAAAATAAATTAAGTATCATACGGGCACAAATCTGGCTTCAAAATAGTAGTTTCAAACTATCGAGGCATCGCAAAATTAAGCGCAATCCCTAAGTAATTTGAAAAAAATCATAACTGATCAAATAACCCACCTTGTATGTATCTTCAATAATTTCTATCTCTCAACATGGTTTCCTAAAGAGACGGTCTACTTCAACAAACCTCTTAGAATTTTCTACGCGTGTCATAAAGGGTTTTTCTTTGGGACTACAGGCCGATGCTATTTATACGGACTTTAGCAAAGCTTTTGACTGTGTCAATCATAATCTTCTTTTGAAAAAGCTTCATCTTATTGGGTTTCCTGACATATGGTTAAATTGGACTAAATTCTATTTATCGCAACGTACCCAAAGGGCTTTATGTAAAAACTCTCTTTCAAACATATTTGGGTCAACTCTGGTGTTCCGCAGGGTAGTCATCTTGGACCGGTTTTATTTTTGCTATTTATCAATGACCTTCCTTCGGTAATTAAGCACAGTGATATCTTAATGTATGCTGACGACGTGTAACTTTTTCTTACTTACAAATCACCTAATGAACAACATCGCTTACAATCTGATCGTAATAGTCTAGTGGACTGTGTGTAACTTTAACATTTTTAGCCTAAACTTAAAAAAATGTAAACAAATGACATTCTCACGCAGAGCTCTTCGTAGCATAAATTGCTCTATTAATCACAATAGCTTAGAAATTGTACATACTTTTGTCGATCTTGGTGTAATTATGGTTCCAAAACTAAACTTCAATCTCCACATTAATATAATGTTAAATAAGGCTAGATGTGTCCTTGGATTCATTTAAAGATGAGGTAAAGAATTTAATAATCCCTCTATTACTAAATTACTCTATACATGTCTCGTTAGGCCAATTCTCGAATATGCGTGAGTTATATGGAGTCCACAATATAAAATGTCCACATCGACGCAATAGAATCGGTTCAAAAACAGTTACTTTTTGCTTAACGGTTCTTGGGTTGAACAGTAGCCGCAAACCAACTCATGGCAATAAGATATAGTTTCTTTCTTTTTTTTTTTTGCCATTCTTTGTTTTGAACTCAGGTGTAATTTTGGACATTTATTAATTATTATTCATTATTTTGCATTATTTTAGACATTCCTTATTACATTACATTATAGTTTTTGGTTTAACTTAACCCTCATCGGCCCCTCATATAAATTTGATACAATTTTTGTCTTTCAAGTTGAATAAAAAAAAAATGACCGATGGAAAGAACCGGTTTTTGGGAAAATAGCATGACCTGTAGAATCGGGATAATGAGTCTTTAATGTTCGGGCATTTCTGGTTTTACCTGAGACGAAATAGTTACGAATCCGTCCCTCGTATCAACTTGATACAATACATCTGCCGATGGTTATTGCAGTTGTTTTTTGGGTTAGACTCGTTTTATTTCATTTTTCATTTCATTTTTTGTTTTCAGTATGTTCTTGAACACACACGAGTGAAGATTGAATTGAATTTGTTTGAAGAGGTAAGTGATTTTAGTGAATTTTGAAGTGATTTTTATCTGCCGCATACTCTCATTGTGTCATACATACATTCAATTGATTTCAAAAAAATGGAAAAAAATCTACGTGAAAACCGTCAAAGAGACGAATATGATATGGATTCCGAATCTGGAAGTAAAGAAGAAGAATCTCCAGTAGATAGTGACGATGATTTCACAGTGGAGAAAGAATGCGTTGCAGAAATGAGTGAGCATTCTGATGAGTACGATGTTGAGCCAGTGGAAAAAAATGTGGCAGAAGAAATTGCCAGAAATGGAACAGCAAAATATTTGTTGAAAAATAAAAAAATTCAATATTCAACGGAGCCATTTGAAAATAACCGAAGAAATTCATATAGGCGCGCTGATAATATTGTTTCAGGTAAAAAACCTACCCTTCTTATTTTGTGCTTCATATTCAGTGTTGTTTCTTTTTGTTGGTGTGGTAGGACCAAAACTAGTTGCAGCTGCTCATTTTGTAGATGTTTTGTCTGAATTTGATTTGTTTCTGCGACCGATAGAAAATACTATTTTGAATATGACGAATTTATATGGTTTTCGACCAATATTTCGAGAGACAGTATCACTGAAAATGATCAAAAATATTCATGGATGTATCAGATTTGACGATAAAGAAGAACTTAATGCCAATACTGCTTCTGTCCGTGATAAATTGTCACCGATACGCACCATATATGAAAAATGGAACCATAATTTGCCAGTTGTATACATTCCAGGAAAAAATGTTACAGTAGATGAACAGCTAGTTCCATTTCATGGACGCTGTCCGTTTCGACAATACTGTCCGACAATTCTGTCCGTGTCGAAACCGGCTAAATACGGCATAAAGATTTGGATTTTGGCCGATTCAGCTACCTGGTATATTTACAACACGCAAATTTATGTTGGTCGCAATCGCAACGCCGCTTCAGAGCGCAATATTGGACGCCGTGTTGTTTTGGATTTAGTAAATGGGCTGTCGGAGAGGAATATCACTTGCGACAACTTCTTATGAACTGGCTTATGAACATCTTATGAACTGGCTGAAGAGTTACATAAACGCCGAAAGACTATTCTGGGCGCTATACGGAAAAATATAACCGAAATTCCTCCAGTATTGTTGGATATGAAGAAAAAACCTGTGTATTCGAGCGTTATCGTATATGACCACAAATTACAAGCCATTTTACTGTCGTATGTGCCTCGGCGTTATAGATATGTTACACTTCTCAGTACATGGCACAATGCCGTCGTTATAAGTGGAAATGCTGAGAAGAAACCGAATCTAATTCAGGATTATAACAAAACCAAGAGTGGCGTGGACACTATGGACCAGATGGTGGCTACCTACACCTGCAAAAGGAAGATAAATCGGTGGCCAATGGCAGTATTTTGCAACATGTTGGACGTGTGTGCATTGAATGCATATATAACGTATATTTCGCTATTTCCGGCTTGGAAAAACAACAAAACCAATAAAAATATACGTCGTTGAATATTTATTGAGGAGCTTGGAATGGCTCTTGTGCAAAAACACATAGAAAAGCGGAAATCTCAGCCTCGAGGGCTCAATATTGAAGCACTACCGGCGATTACCCATTTGCCAAAAACTACGAAACGCGGCCGTTGCTACATATGTACATATAAAAACAATAAAAATTTGTATTCAAATCGTTGTGATAATTGTAAAAACTATGTTTGTAATGATCATCATTATGATATTTGCGAAAAATGCGCTAATAAAGGCACATAGCCACTAAAATAAGCATTTTTGATATTTTTCTCTTTCAAATTTTCATTACATATGAATGTATTTTCTTAATTTAAATTTATGAAAACAATAAAATAGAACTACAAAAAAATAAAACAATCCGTTTTTTTAATTTTGAAAACGATTTTATAAACTTTTTTTTTTGAATGTGTATCAAATTGATACAATGGCACCGATTCGATGCATTTCCTCGGGGACCGATGAGGTTAAATAATATTATAATTGAAAAATTCGCGCTAATTTTAATTTCCGTGTTAATTCCGCTGAAAAGCCAATAACATGCTTAGCGGAATCCTATAATCTCCAACGGGGGGTATGTTTTAGTACGTAGGCACATTCTGTCTGTCCCGGCTGATCCGGGCGGGATCTAGAATGTGAATTGTGCATGCATTTAGCACGGGTTATATGTATCTTTAGAAGATTTCTTACTTCTAATGCAAATCAAAAAAAAAAAAAAAAAAAAAACCAACCGAAATAAAAAAATTAAAAAACCCTTTAGGCTTTTCTTAAGTTGAAGTGTGTTCTATCAGAAAAAAAGTTTTTTGGGCTTTTTAGGAAATTGATTTTTTTTTCAATTTATGACAAAAAAAAAACCACTGTGCGCTGAAACTTGATAAGATTTTTTAGCCTCTTCTTTAGAAGGGGTTATGTTTGGGGCTAACAAACAACAAAAACAATTTTGCCTTACAAAGTTCGAGTTTTCGTTCGTATCCTTTAACCTTAAATAAATTTCAGTTCACACGCTCGGTGTTTATTTTTCGCACGCTTTTCATTAGGCTTTGGGGACAAATTTTTATTAGATGTATTGTTTTTGTTGTTGTTTAAGCTGCTGCGATGGCCTTTTTTATGTTTGTCATATTATTTTTTTTCTTTTTTTTTAAATGTTCTACACATTTTTTTTTTTTTTTTGCTAGGATTTAAGCTTCTTTCCTGCCTTACTTTTCTGTTACTTTTATGTATTTATGTTGTTAATTTTAAGTAAAGTCATTTTAAGAGGGTTCACTGGCTGACTGGGTTGACTTTTTTTCAAAGTATCCCCTCGAACAAAGAGAACCAGCAATTGTTTAATTAGCCGAGGAAGCGAAACTTTGGTGTTTACGGTGTAAATTTTTCATTTCTTGACTTTTATTAGCATTAAAAAAAAAAAATCTGCTTTGGCTGATTTATAAATTTGTTGCTGCTTAAATTAACATTAAAATTAAGCTACTTTTGCATTCATGACATTTTCATATAAATTTATAAGTAATACAAATTTCCAATTTATGCTGGTGCAAGAATTTTTTCGGACATTTAAGTTGATTAAATTGGATCTTAGTTTACAGTTAAATTCTTTGTAAAAATATCTATATATACAATATCTATAAAGTTATGCCTAAATTAAAAGAATGGGTCTCAATGAAATAAGCAAAAACAAAAAAAAAAAAAAATTTTTTTAACTTTACTATCAGAAAATTCCCAAAATGAGTGAAATAACTTCAAAAAGAAAAATTAAATAAGTGCCAATTTTTGAGTGTTATTTCATAATGAAATGCTCCCTTGTGTTAGTATTAAAGATTCTCTATTTTCCGAAATTCCAGCAAGTTACAACTTACAAACAATTTCTTTCACACACAAAATAGAAAATTAAGAAGTATAAATTCCATAATGAAATAACTCTCAACTCTGAAAAAGAAAATATTCCCAACGAAATAAGAAAAAAAAAAATAATGAAATAATTCACAACGATGTAAAAAGTGAGTTTATTTACAAATTCTAAAAAGTATGAAATATAAAAGTTAAAGTATGAGTTTGTTTAAATATGAGCATTTCCGCCAAAGGGTCCACCCTTAAACTTAAAGTTATGAAAAACATATTATTTTATGTTATTATCTAAGAGAAGTATTTAAAAAATTTAGTAATTTAAGCATTTTATACATAAATTCATTTGCCATGCTGATCAAATCGTCTGCATTATTTCACAAATGCTGTTTTCCTTTAGTAAATGCTTAGTAAATGTTTCGTAAACGTTTTTGTTTTAGGCAAAATGGAAGGTATTGGCTAGAGATAATAATGAAATGAAAGAAGCAAGGAGGGAACAATAAATTTAAATTGTTTTTTAATTACTTAATTACATAATTACTTTATTACCCAATAACTTAATTGCTCAATTAAAATTAAAATTGAAATAACTTTAAATAAAATAACTTCCAAAAAAATAAAATTACCCCCAACTACCAAACGAAAATAAAATAACATGCAAAAATTAATTATTTTATTAATGAAATTTGGGAGTTATTTTATTATGTATTAACTTCTAAAAAAAAAAAAAAAATAAGTCCCAAAACTAATTAAATAAGTCCCAAAATGTGTGTAAATTCTTTGTATGAAGGGGAATTGTTCGCAAATTTTTTCAAGCGCATGTAACTTTTTGGATCACTTTTTGGGGTATACCTTCAACCTTTAGTATTTACCTCGCAAAGATAAAATATAAGCCAAGATATTACTTACATGCCGGATGAAATTAATATTTAACTTTGAAATTTACCACTTCTTTAATAAAGTTACAAAATGGAAAATTCTAAGAAAAAAAAATTCACAGTTTTATTTGAGGAAAATCTGGCATAAAACGCATTAGTAGCTGCTTATATTGTTGTTATTGTTTGTTGGTTAGGTTTGTGTAAAAATCAGGAACGCAACATAGTATCGTTTGTTGAAATGAATTGTTCTACGAATATTTCTCAGTAACTGCTTGTGTTGTTGTTTTTGTAATTAATATAATTGTAAAATTTACATATATATACTAGGCCGGATGGTTTTGTATGGAGAAAAAAAAGTCAGCCGTTCAGATCCTCAAAAGTTAGAGGAACTCATAAAAACGATTTTAGCATTTTTTTTTTCAAATCGGAGAAAATTCCACGGAGCCTTTTTGATTCCTCCAAAGATCCTTTTTGATAAAAAACATGTTTTTTGCTTTTAATTTGTTATTTTTCAGATAAATTTCTTACTCATACCCATTTCTTACCCATACCCATGCTTACAACATGTTCACTTTACGCTATTACGCTGTAACTTTTCCCCTACAAATGAAACTAAATAGTTTCTGTACAAAAATTTAATGATTTTTTATGAACTTTTTTTTCTTAAAAAAAAAAAAAAAATTAAAAATAGGCGGGTACCTAGGAAATAAGACGAAAAGTAAAAATATCCTGATAAGATGGAATGGGAGGTAAAAAAAAAAAAAAATTGTAAAGATGAATTGTTGCCCTTATTAAGACCTTTTCACTGACATACTTTTTTCATGATCGGTTAGAAACTGGTGAAAAACGAAAAAATTAAATGGCCATCTCAGCCCTTGAAAGAACTTTGACCGAGATTCTTATGATCCAATTGTGTTGTGAGTATTGTGAAATGTTTGAACACAAATAATCGAGAACTGGACCTACAAGTTTTATGCCGACTCCGAACGGCTTGTGTTCTCAAGAAGCTTTTTATGGCAGTTTTTTCTCTCTGAGGTTTGCCATTGTCTGTAGAGACGTGACGGCCGAACAAAAAATTCATTCAATTGTAAAAATGTTCTGTGTCAGGTGGGAGTCATGCCAGGGTTCTCTGGTGTATGGGCCCCACACTCCACCACGGCCGCCACTGAAAAACTGGTGCAGTTATACAAAAAATACCATTTTGTGCACATTTTGGGTACACCTAAAAAACAAAATTTATATGGTACTAAAACCCTCTTAGCATAAGCTTCCAAATTAAGGGGGGGTCTTTTTGAGCAAAGGTTTTTACCGCCTTGTTCTGTGATTTGCTTGAGTGAAATCTCAAAAACGACATTTTTATTATTCGACGTTTTTCTTAGAAATTGATGTTTCTTAGTCCCTTGCGTCTATTACGTATATAAAAAGAAAATGTCATTTCAATATATGATGAATTTCATATCAAAACCTATAAAAAAAGGGACATTTTGAAACCGACCCTCTCAGATTTTAATTAAATTTTGCATACAGCTACATTTTACATATAGAAACACAACCTCATTTTTAGAAATTGCATTTTTGAAAATATGTGGGCGTGGCAAGGTATCGAAATATTTGAAAAATGACTGTAATAGGTACATTAAAGCTGCGATTACTATGGAATGACTCAACCGATTTTAAAGATCTTGGTGCCAGTAGAAAGGTATATATATAAGTAAGCTTTCGAAAACATACACTGTAAAAATTTTATATGACACTGAAAAATTTTTTTGCCAAAAATAAAATTCTGAACTTGGAAAACACTTCCAAGATCACGTTTTTTTTCCAAGCAAAAATTTTTTTAGATAGGTCTATTTAATATATATAACATATCTAAACACTAAAATGGGTTTTTTTTTTACATTTTTTAAGTAAATGCATCTCTTGTTAACTTCCTTATATTTTGATATATTCAGATATACAGATTTTTTTGGTAATTACAATAGATTAGAACAAGAATCGTATTATCAAATTTTTCAGACACCCCCAAAAATATGGACTTAACCTTGATAAATTTTTTTTTTATTTTAATTTTTTTAGATTTAATATACAATTTTGCGCAAGAAATACTGTTGAATTTCGGAGTATTTGCTAACATTTAGTGAAGTTTCATCTAAAGGTATAAAAGAATGGAAGCTTTGAGTTCCTGTAATAGTTTTAGCATTTTTATACCTTGAAAATAGCTCTTCTTTTGTTTTGTTGTAGTCGTCAGCGTCTGCATAAGCAACTTCTATGGAGGTCTTCAAAGTTTGTGAAGCCCAATGATAAAGGTCTTTCGCCGTTTGAATTTGGTTTTTATTTGATATGCTATACATCCGAGCGCCTCTTTTTGTCCCACTTACACCATCACATGCAGATTTAAATGCGTAAAAGTGCCATTCAGCGAATATATCAAAATCAATTTTATGATGACATAAATTAATTAAGTTGTATTTGTTTTTGTATTGTGCTCCTGCACCATCTGACACGTAAATAACTTTCGTAATTGAATTGCTTATATTGGTCTTAATAAAATTAATCATTTTTGAAATATACAAATGAACTGCTATGTTATCACGGATATTACAATCGGATACTATGGCAAAGGTTCTATGAATTAATTTTTCGTTATCTTTGTAATAAACAACGAAAGGATGTTGACAGCCTTCTTCAGTTTAAACCGACAACTTTCGCAAATACGGCAACGATCAATGTTGGAGACTGCTGGAAAATATACAGATATCAGCGCTGCTTCTTTTGAACTGATTTTTTGAAGTTGAGAGGAACATTTTTTTGATAGATGGACACATCTGTACATATTAGTTGATTCCATATTTATTTTTATGCTTGTTCACCTGTTTTAACACTTTCACTTTTAACTCTTCTGAAATGTAGTATTCAACTGAAATTTGACTCAGAGTCAGCAAATGACGATTTAAGAGCCGAATGAATATTTTATACATATGTTTATTTCGTTTTTTTTTTAATAAATATACTTCAATTTAAGACGAAAAAAATTTGCCTACTAGCACTGTTCAATGAAGTTAACGAATTGTACTTGTGTTTCCTTAAATATATAGTTGAAGTTATAAATAAAGTTAACAAGCTTTTTCAAAGTAAAGGATTGCAGGTTCATAATTTCTTTGATGAAATGAAAAGACTTTTTTTGACAAATTTAGATAATTTTGTAAAACCGTTGTACATAAATTCTAACGCTATTGAAGGTATCGATTATAACCCCATTTTAGTTTTTAGATATGTTATATATATTAAATAGACCTACCTAAAAAATTTTTTTTTAGAAAAAAAGCTTGATCTTGAAAGTGTTTTCCAAGTTTAAAATTTTATTTTTGGCAAAAAAAAATTTCAGTGTAATATAAAATTTTTACAGTGTATGTTTTCGAAAGCTGTCTTATATACCTTTCTAATAGCACCAAGATCTTTCAAATCTGTTGAGTCATTCCATTGTAGTTGCAGCTTAAAAGTACCTATTACCGTAATTTTTCAAATATTTCGATACCTTGCCACGCCCACATATTTTCAAAAATTCAATTTCTAAAAATGAGGTTGTGTTTCTATAGGTAAAATTTAGCTGTATGCTAAATTTCATTAAAAACTGAGACGGTCGGGTTCAATGCATATCGGTGTTGATATGAAATTCATCATATAAAAATATTTCATCGATCCAAAAGCCTCTGTTCAGCAGAGCTGTTGATTCAACATCAAGTAGTATTACTAAAGCTATGTTGCAATAGATCACAATAATCTCTTAATATATAGGAGATTGTGTATTTGCTATAAATACATTCCACATATTATAAATACATTCCACAAAAAAATGCTTCTACTTGCTACAAGATGTCTCAGCATCGGCAAAAATTAACAATTGCCCACAAGGTCGTTCAAATAACAATGAACGTAATAAAATAAATATTAAAATAATGCAATGTAATAAAATTTACTGGTGTGTGTTTTAACGTGCGTTTTTGTATTTACTTTATGTTATTTAAAATGTTTTTATTTAAAAGCTATTTTATTAGAAAAAATCCATTAAATTATTATATCAATGAAACTGCAAAACAACTGCGCTTCTCTCGTGTTTCCAACGACGCACCTGTGCTCATCGATCAAAAACCGATATATAAAAAGTAGGACTTAAAACTATTTGAAACAAGATCAATTTTACATAAACCTATTGAAAAATGTGTCTTTTACAGCGGTTTTAACAAAATGTGATCTTTAAAAATACCAAAAAATGTGATTTTTAAGGTCAGTAAGAGTTATAAAAATACATAATTTTAGAAATTTTGTAAACCAAAATGTTGGTATGAGTAAGAAATTTATCTTTTTAGCATATTGGGGTATGCGTTTAGTGAAAAATTAAATGTTATTAGAAAAAAAACATGTTTTTTTTACCAAAAAGGACCTCCAGAAGAATCAAAAAGGCTGCGTGGAATCTTTCCGATTTGTAAAAAGGTATCGTTTTAATGAGTTTCTCTAACTTTTAAGACCCTGAACGGCGGAGTCTTAATTTTAATCCAGTTTAATTGCTTTTGTCGTTTGTCGTTTGTTATTGTTTTTTTTTTTTTAATCTTCAACAAGATTAATTCAATAAATAATACGGGTGTATGTAGCTACAGAGTCAGTAACTATTGTATTATAATAACATTGTAGCTACAAAAAATTGCATTACTACTACGCAGGTTTACATAAGCAGAGACTGCGCGTGGTTGTTGTTCTATGAAAACGCAATATATTCTTACAATAACTTAAAATAATTCAAAATATTTCTGATATTATTATTATATACTAGCTGAATACCCGTCTTAGCTCGGGAGTGGATATAAATAATTTTTGATTTCATTCGTCAATTTGAAAAAACTTTTCACAAACTTTAGAAGGAATTTTGTGTACATCTTTCAAACTGGTAACTTCGGGAAATGAACAAAATGTAGCTTCAACATCTGAAAATTATGAGAAAAAGTTACGGAAATCGTGATTTGTGTGTACGTGCCGCCGATCGCTTGCAAAAATATATTTTCAAGATTTATATTGTATTCGATAGATAGCACATTTTTGAAAAAAATCAGAGCAAAAATGAATTCCTGGCAATTCGCGAGGAAACTGGACCAAAATTGAATAAGCACTGAAAATAAAAATTAAAATGTCAAAACAACGCCAACTTACGACGCAACTGACATGCGCATGTGTTGATGCGTACTCAAATACCACAGAATCCACAGAAATACCACAGAATCAGGTGGCCTGATTTGAGAAAAAAGAAGTGGAATATAAATACACATAAAGAAGAAAAGAAGATATTTACACCCTTCGCGCTTTGCTACGCCTTACTGTATTTTGTAGTCCAGCGGCCACTGGAGTTCAAGATATAGCAAAATACATAGCGCCAAAAGGCTCATCGCACCCGAAAACCACATATAAAAATCATACTTATCGGATGAGTTGTTTTGAGTTTTTTGCGGTATTTGTACAACAGCGTCCTATGGTCTTGGAGATAGAATAAAAAAATAACGCCAAAGCCCTGTCCATACTCGATATCAAATCCTATATATCCGAAATACAAATTTTTATCTAAATCGCATGAGCGGTTTATGAGTGCTTTACGATTACTTAAGTGATTTGTACTACAGCACCACCTGGTGTTTAAGATAGCGCAGAAAAAAAAGTCCAAAATACCCACCGTATCCGAAAACTCCAATGTAAACATTTTCACGCCAATCGGATATACAGCTAGGAGTTTTTCGACATATTTAAGACATTTGTACTGCAGAAGCCTCTGGTGGTCAATATAGAACAAAAGAGATAAGTCATAAAAACAACCGTACCCAAAAACCCCTAAATACAATAATAGATCGATTGTCATGAAACATTCCCAATGTGGTACTGTTGACCGTGTAATAGTACTTGGCTATACTTGGTTGTGACTGGATAAAGGGGCGTGGCACCGCCCATATAACCTAAAAATTAGAACGGTTATATCTCATGAACTATCAGAGGTAGGAAGATGAGATTTGGTATATATGTTGATCGTACTGTATGAGTTACAGGCAAGGTGGAATAGGGTGGTGCCACGCCCCCTTTGTTACAAACAAATTTACCTAATGAAAACAATAAAAAAATTTAAATAAAACTTTGAAATTTTAATTCTTCATTTATATTTATAAACAATTTCATCAAAAGTAAATGGTTGTATCATCTGAAAAAATAGACATTGTTATATATATTTTTAAAACCCATATAAAATATTATGACCTGATTTTCCATTCAAGTGGTATTTAGTTTAGTCACTGTAATCGGAGCTACAATCCTCTAGTTCCTCAATATGCACATCCTCAGTTTCATCATCACTATCATCAGATCGAACAGCACTTACTGAAATAGTTGGCGGAATAAGCAATTCTACTACTGATTTTGGTAGGGCTTGAAATTTTTTTTTTGGTAACTTAATTTTGCTGCTAATGATCGGATCGGAGCTCAGTAGCAACCTGTTTAAAATGTCTTCATTTGATTTCTCACGGTTACATTTACGTGAAAAGTGCTCCCTATAGCATTTGAAGTCCTTGTTTCTAGCTTCTTGGGCTTCCTCTGAAAGTTGTCCGATTGGAAGAAGTGCGTGCCATACAATTTCAGGGCCATGAATTAAATATTTGTGTAAAGTGGTAGGCATTTTATACCATGGATACATTTTAACAAAATGTCTGTCAGTGTTGTGACAAAAATGTTTGAATTTTTCAGAATGTATTTCATGACCCGAAGAAACAGTTATTAGTATCACGTGCATTTTCTTGATTAGTTCTAAATCGATTTTAGTAATATCTGCAGAAACTTCCGCGTTTTCAAAAAATCTTCTGGCTGTATTACCATCGTTAGAATTTCCGAAGCCAGGCTTTGGTTGGTCAATAATCAATCCGGTTTTGACTCTAAATTTTGAAAGCGTGCTTTAGTAGAATCTATAATTTTTTTATCATCAGCCGATGCAGCTTTCCACTTTTTTATAGGCAATTTGTAAGAGAGGTGTACGATACATTCGAAAAATTTAATCCATTCATGTAATATAGACAAACAAAATTCTAAGGTTTCTGTCTTAACAGGTTTTGCTATCATTTCGTCAATAAAGTTAAACTCTTTAGAAGTGGAATTGCAAATATAACACCTTTGGGATGATGTCGTTTCTGTGATTGCATTGCAAACTTTTCCGTCAATCATTACTAAGATTAGTTTATGGCTTACTTTTACGAGCCTTTCTCCTACTGGCACAACAGACATTTCCAGATCGTTTGCTTCCTCATCAACTCGTTCTTTTTCTCTTACCAATATACTTGCAGTCTCTTTGGTGAATTCAATTTTTAATGGCCTGCAAAATCGGGTTGATGACGGCCTAGGGTTTTGCCAAACAATTTTATCATTACATACTAATTTGAGTGGAACAATGGACGTTGTTAAAACAGAAGAGTCGCTAGCGCCTGGGCCATGAAAAGCTTGCTTATATGAGCTATGCCCAGAGCTTCCATCGAACCCCCACTTAGTAATTAAAGTTAAATTTGATATTTCTTCATTATCCAGGGTGTCAATAAAATTTTTTTGAAGCAGCACAAGGCGTTCAATCGTATGGTCCAGAAGGCCCTGCAATGATACCTTAGCTGACGATTCGGAAATTTGCATAGTTTCAACCTTAGGATAACATTTCTTTTTCGCTCTTTGAACCAACGTGTACGCAGGGAATTTATCAGGAGCAGCTTTTCGTATAATATTATATTGTTCACGTGAAAGCTTTGCTTCAACCAAAACCACAAGCGCTTCTTCAGCAGTCAACTGTTTTTCTTTTACACAAGTTACATTTTTTCTAAATTTAGCTGCTCTGGAAGGTGATGCAGTTATTTCCTTGACAATTTTTGCTGCTTCTGTTTGACCACTTGCTCGCAGACTTATTTGGGTAGCATAATTCAAAACAGGCAAGGGAACATTTTGTCTTAAATTCTTACATTTTTTCATTTTTGTTTTTTCGGAACACTCCTCGAAATCAATTTCTTTGCGATCTCTTTTAGTTGTTGTAGTCACAAAGGCTATTGAAGAATCTAACCAATTTTGTTTTTTTCTCAAAAATCGCTCCTCATGTCTACTTGATTTTGCCCATCGATCCTTAAAATCGCAGACAAAACGAGAAAAATTCAAATTGAAGTCTTGCATATCCTTTGGATTCATTTGCCTTATCAATTCTTGCTTTAATATATTCAGCTTCTCCATTAATAGCGAAGCCTCACCATTCTTAATAATACTGTAAAGACTATGCCGAGAAATGAATTTTTTTGAGTTTATTCCTAAAATATAAAGACTGTATTCAGAAACTTCGCGTGATATTTCTTGTATCAATTACCAAAATAACGAGGACGAACAACACGTTCTATATATTAACACTTAACAACAATATAACAGCACGTCATTGCCGTTGTTATTGTTGTAGCCCGAAATATACCACCACGACCACTCACATCGAATTGTATTCATATTAAATAGATATAATAGTTAACGTAAAGTAACACTACACACTTATTTTACACATATTATCTGTTACTCAAATTAAGTTACACAAAAGTGTCTAAAAACACGAGCGCGAAGACAAAATAAACTTACCCTACACTTTAAATAATCCGAACAACACAATGAACAGAACACACATATTATTTTATTAGAGTGCATACTAATATTGCAATATACAAACATAAATAACAATAACAACAATATATGATGATGATAACGAAAGCTTCTTCTATAACTTTGGACGACATGAGTTTTTTTTTACAAAGTTTGTTAAAAATAAAGTTGGCGCAATAAAGCCACAAGATGTTTTTGTTTATTATATTAGTACAGTTCCTAAGCTTTAAAAATATATAAATTTCAGAACACGAAGTTGACCGGTACCACTTTAAAACTCTACATACTTCTCAAGAATGGCTAAAATTTAGACCTTTTTTCCATAAATGATTAAAATTAGTTCTAACAGGTAAATGTCCACCGGCAACTGCTTTTTTGTTCGAAATTACCTGAACTTGAAGGATCCATAATAATATTAGGCTTTATTTATGGCAAAAATAGAAAAACTGGCACTTGAAAATACAAAAAATTCACTTTTTGTAAAGACGCGAAAAAATCAAAAAAAAAATTACGAACTTTGAGACAAAGTAAAAATTGAATTAAGCAACACATGTTATCGATTCTTTTGCCTAGTGATGGAGAATTTTGTCTACAATAATCGGGTATAAAACATTAATCGGACATCCCAATTTTCATTTTTCAATTAATCTCCGCTTTGATGATCAAATACCCCAATGTGCAGCGCCCTCTGGTGTTCAAGATAGAACAGAGTAGATAAGTCATAAAAACTCACCATATCCGAAAACCTTCACATACAAATTTTCATGCAAATCGGATGAACGGTTTCGGAGATAAGCTAAAAAAAAGAATGCCTGGAACCCGATCGCGGCGCACCCTAACGGATCCAACATTTTTTACTGAATAAAAAGTAGCCTATATATTGACCGGGGGTATAAGGAACCTAGATGTCAAGTTTCATTTAAATCCATCTAGTGGTTTTCGCGTGTTGCTCTAACAGACAGACATACAGACACAGAAAAATTTTAAAAATGCGACTTTCGGACTCCTCGTAGAACGCAAAAAGAATTTCAAAAAAATATTTCATGTACAAATTTTTTTTTACAATTATATATATATAAAGATACTCCATATTAAAGATAAATATTTTTTGCTAAAATTAAAATTTTCATTTAAATTTAAGATATATAGGTGCAAGTTCTTTACTGAAGGAAAAGTAGTAAATTCATATTTTTCCAAAATATTCATTTCCATTTAATAAACTTAACATTGAATTACATTTATTTTTAACAAACATAAAAATGAAGACGAACAACAAACTTATTATTAAACATATTAAATAACAAAATTCTACGTCTGCACCTACGATACTATCAAAACTGTATCTTTGCTTTTAAATATATCATTTTATTTTCTTTCAGGTTTCGTGGATCAGAAAAAGAGATTTACACATACTGACTGCGGGCTCCACAACATACACATCCGATCAAAGATTTCAGGTAAGACGAATATATAATAAAGAATAAATTTTTTATCTTGATATTTAAGGGGATTTTAATAACTAATTTAATGTTAATCTTTTGTTGTCAGTAGAGTCCCGTCGATAGGTTTGAAGTGATTTAGTTAACTTTTTTAAACTACAACTTTCTAAATAGTTTTAAAGCAATTTAAAGTTTCACCATTTGGAATATATGTAGTTATTAAAAATTTATAGATTGTTTTCTATTCATATATTTATTTGACATTACAGATCAATTATTATTATTATTAAATTTTTAAAGTTTCTTACAAATAGTTTTCGATATCTATGAATATTAAGGGGAATTTCTCAGAAAATTTTGCTTTTTTCGAATTTTCTAAAGTGTAAAGGTGTATAAAACAATGGTGTACAAGTGTTTCTGATTCGCTACCTCCAAAGTTTTTTGCAGTAATAATTATAATAGTCATACATATAAAAGTATTATCAAAACTTTAATCTAGTCTTACTTGAAACACGATTTTTCGATAATGTTTCTTTTCCGATACAAGACGATAACGGTTCTAAATAATAGCTCGTACCTTTTTTTTCTCTTGAAGTAGATTCTTATTAATAATATACAGTCCAGTAATTTTTTTTCGTAAAATGCATTTGCAAATTTGCTTAAAAGGTACATATTTGAATGGCACAAAAATGTCAAAACACTGCCCCTCCTTCCAAAGGAAAATCCTGGCTTTGGGCCTGTCTCTTGATATAAAAATTTACGTTTTTATATTCCTATTGAAATGACTATTTTCACCAAAACTATTAAATAAAATATCTCTCTGATTGTATTTATTACAGGTCATACGACCCGAGAATTCTGGAAATTGGACACTACAAATCAAATATCCACAGCCACGTGACTCTGGCATCTATGAATGCCAAATAAATACCGAACCGAAAATGTCCTTGTCATATTCCTTCAATGTTATAGGTAAGTAATGAGCAAAATATGAATATTTAGACTTATTGGAAAATGATATGTTATGTTTTAATAGAGTTAGTCTTTAGATTAAAAAGCAAATAGTAATAAACAAGCAATTCTAGCGTTTAATGCAGCAATATTTAATTTAATACTTATAAGGTAAAGGCATGAGTTTTGGTTAGCACTCCGTAGAATTAGAATACTCAGCCCTTTGTGACTGGCATCTCAGAAATGGCTGTTTTTGTTTTTTTTTATACTTCTTCATGACTTACCTGCTCAAGTGTTGTGTAAGCAAATTTTACAAAAGAATTTAATTTAATTTAATTTAATTTAATTCTGTGAATTTTATTTAGGGGAAATTCTTTGGCAAATACCTTTGTTTTGTGTTTGGTTGGTATGGTGGGGTTGGTTGTGAATGATTATTGCCTTATAAGATATAATGAAAGAAAAAAGAAAAAAACACTAAGAATGTCAGAAAAAGGGGATGCCTGTTTTGAACAATCTTTTATTTGTTTTTTATTTTCTTAAATATTCTTTTTGTTTTGCTATGGATTCCTTACGTGTTGTCTTTGATATCAGCCGGTTTTGACAAAATTCAATTCAAATATTGCTTGTTACTGAAGCTTTTTAAGTGCGACCCCAGATTGTACTACTTATTGAAATTTGATTTTTTTTTTTTTCCTCTATACAAGAATTGTCCTCCAAATATATTATTTTCCAAAACAATTGTGTGTGCTTGCAAAGGGACAAAGCAAATTATACACCGGAAATTGAGCACAAAATACTACACAACTCTTTGGCCATACTTCAACGATCCCCTTTATGTTCAGTTAGCTGAAGTTTGTCAAAATTGCCGGAACTTTGAACAATTGTTTGAGTGTGTCCTTAAGCCATGCTTCAATGTCCTTTAAAATTTATTTAACTTTCTTGTGAAACATTTGCAACTTGGACATCATACAAAAAGCATTTTCATGTTGGGATTAAGAGTATTTCCAGCACACACACATACATAGACTCTAGCATTGTTATTCCTATCCTGCCCTGTGCTGCGCCACGTTTAACACTTCATGCATGACTTTGATTTACCACAGAGATTCATATAAAATTTAGCTTGTTTAGAGCTTATTTCAGCTGCCACAAAAGCTGACTGCTGACCGAACAAGTGATTGGCCAAGAAACTGCAGCAGCAGTGGCCATAGTAACCATTTAATGTCCTTAAGGAAATTTCTAGATAATATTTTCTGCATCTTTAGTACACAAGCTAATGTCAAAGCAAGCCTTTTTCATAGTAATTATAAAATATTAATACGTTTATTTGTCAAAAGCTGCAAAGATGATTATTTGAAAAAGACTCTTACGTTGTGTACAAGTGTGTGTGTGTGTGTGTGTAGCTCGATGTATGCTCAATGGATTTAATCTAAGTATCTTTAAGTGTGTTTCTGTGTGACATTGCAATTACGTTGCTGTTACCTTATAAACAGTGTTGCCAACATTTTCAATCTAAAAGGCATCAACTCGTAAAACAAAATTTGTAGTTTTGACAAAAAAGCACTAAAAAAAAAAGAAAAATAGTAAATTGCTTATAAAAAATAGCATACTTTACAAAGTTCTTAGTATGTGAGTTAATAAATTTTTGCATCAGGTTTTTGTCTTTTACGATTTAAATTACTTTTTTTTTAAAAATTCAAAATTTTTGCAATGGTTTTTAAATTTTTATAAAAAAAAGTATTTGCTTTACATTTTTCCTATTTTTTTTTTACCAAATATTTTTTTTAAAAAATTTAAGATGTTTCCATAAAATTGATCTATATCCTCGTTGATTTGAAAAAGTTTCAAAAACTTTAGAAGAAATAATGTGTGCATCTTTCTTTTATTATATGCCACCGATATCCAACTGGTAGACTGCGGAATGAACAAAATTGTAGCATCAGCATATAAATATTATGAGAGAAGTTAGGAAAAACGTGATTTATGTTTCCTTGTCATTAGCTTGCAAAATTATTTTTAAAATTTTATATTTGGGTCAGAATTTGTGAAATCGCCACGAAAAAAATGTTCATCTTTATTTTTGTTTTAATGTTGATTTATTGGATAGCTATAACTTTACTTATGACTTGACCTAAGAAAAATTTTAAAAATTTAAAAAATTTTTCTTACCAAAGTTATTGCATAGTGAAATTTTTCGTCACTTTTTAAACAAAGTCCCGCAGTTCGCAAACGATCTAACCAATTAAAACAAAACTTTGGTATATCAAAGATAGTGAAATGGTCTTAAGTTAATTGTTAGGAAATTAAAAAAAAAAACTATTTTTGCATAGTTCTGCGAAACATTTTTTGCAAACACTTAATAGTTTTTATTGTTCTGCGCCTTTAAGAAATCTGAAAATAATAAAAATTTTACAACTCATTTATGTATAATCAAAATCCGTTGAGAAAAGTCTAGAGCAGCAACTATTTTACAAATTATGGCGAAAACAACGCTTCGCTTCATCTCAAATTTACACTTGATCATGCAGATTGTTAGCTTGTGATCAGTGTCCAGGTTTTTTGTCACTATCAAAAAATCTAACTAATCGTTTAAAGTTGAGAAATATTATTGAAATTCATTTCAAGGAATGCACATGTACTGAGAGGTGAAATTTTTTGCAATGAAATTCAAATACACAGTTCGATCAATAAAACATTTAAATTAATTCTTTTTAAGTACGAACTTGTAGAAAAAGTCGCAAAATTTGACATGTTTTTGCAGAATTTAGAAATGGAATTGGCGTTGTACCTTAAAAATGACTACATCGCTAAATTTCAGGCCTAATATTTGTCAACATTGAAAAATAATTTAGAATCGAGAGAATTTTTAGTCCCACTCATGATACAATCGCGATGCATTTATTGAATAAAAAGATAATCGATTATTTGCAACTCATTTTTGCAAGCGACAATGTGAAAAAATATATTTTTTTCCGACTGGTGTGCAGCTCAATATACAAACAATAAAAAAAATGTTATCGAAATTTTTTTCCGCCCACTGGAATTATTGACTTGTATTGGTTATTTGATTATCGATTGGCCTTTGCAAACTTGCACGAGATGCCAACCTTTCGACGGTTCGTCCTACTCCATCACAAGCACCTTTTCCGTACGAAGTTCCGAAAAATTACACTTTTTTATGTCTTTTTTATGCTTATAATCCTTATATTATGATGAATTGTCTCTTGATCATTCGACCAATGATTGGACTAAACTGCGTCTTGACCTTTGAAACTGTAGTTTTCGGAAAAATATTGTGTAACTAAAAAAATGCTAATTTTTTTAATTATATATAATATATAATATAATATAATATATTTTTATATATAATAAAACTAAAAAATCGAATGCAATAGCTTTGGTAAAAAAAATTTTTAACCCATTTTTGCCCGGTACCCGATTCAGTTGAAATTTTTTTGTGAATTTTGAAACTCAGGCAATTTTGAACCTAATCAAGAATAATCCACTAAAATTTTTTTCCTTTCTGTAATGGTTTTCGATTAACGGTTGGGGTAGTTTTCTACCCATTGGGCCAATAGATATACTTATTTTGACAAAAACTAATTTTTGTAGAAAAGAAGTTCATTTGAAAAAATTATGAAGTTTCATTGAACAAATGTCAGTTATAAATGTAATCAAATGGAAAATAAAATACTTTTTTTTGTTATTATTAATTCTTAGAATATTTTTCAAAACATTTTGGGTGCAAGTTTACATTGCAATCCTTGCCAATGAACGGAGTTTTGGATGAACAAAATTTGCATCATTTTTGTTGTGTGACATCGGTGCGTTTACTTGGAAAATGCTTTGATTCGTTTTGGTCAGATAATCCTCTAATACCACCTACACCTCTGGCGCTGCTTGTAGCGGAAGCATCGTGCACATTCTTAGTAGGCTTGTCCGACAGTAAAAGAGTTCGATTAACTTGAAATCTGAATTCAAACTGTGATAACGGTTTTCTATTCTCAATCTTTGCCAATAAGCAATCAAGTTTTCAGGCATTGACTAACATATTTTAAAGCGCATTTGTAAAAAGAGGCCACCACCACATAAGAGTGGATGGCAATGACACGTTGTCCAATAGTTTTAGAACAACGTTAGCTCCAAATCCAACAGTTTTGTCATGTGGTGGTGCAGTTCTTCCATAAAGTATTGTTGGATACTTCTCACCTATAAACATTTTGCAAGAATGTCTCCCATAATATGGGATCATCTGCTCATCATTGGATTAATCGTGGGACCAAATCCCAAACTGCATGAAACGAATAGCAGAATCTTTGCAAATTTACCAGCCATATCCAGTGCGGTGTTCTTTGATAAAAAAATTAACTTCTTGATTGCTTCTTGAACACTGTTGAGTCTTCTTGAACAATTGACACTCCCATGTCAGGACTAAGCGACCAATATAGTTTCCATTGTGAAAGAACATGATAACCGCTGATTAACAGGATAGCGATAAACCGCTTCAACTCAATTCTTCGAGGCCAAGATATGCATTGTTTTGAGAAGCGTTTTCGTTGCTGAACTTGATCATCACTGCCAACATGTCTCTGTCGAGGAAAAGGCCGAACAACAACTTCGGTGGAGATTTTCCACCTACAATTAGAATATACTTTTGTATAACCTTAACGTCGCAATAATATAATGGTAGTAATATATACCCAGAACTTTTGCAATGCTCTTGGTTTGAGTTGCTTCAACTTTTACTGGCTGCCTGGAATATTGAAAGGGATGCTTACGTCAAACCGCAGAACCATAATCGGCCATCGATTTATATTTTTTTGATGGTGGTCCTACATCCGGTTGCAATTTCAGTGCATCGTCTGCCTCAAAATCGCCATTATTTCCTCCACTTTCAAAAATCTTTGTCTTCCCATTATTAAGAAAATTATTGTTTAATAATATTTATTAATATTTATTAAAAAATTAGTTAGAATGCAGAAATAATTCAAAACAACAGCAGAACATGTAATGTGCAGCAAGATATGGCATAATTTTCAATAAATGTCAAAATTGTCCGAAAAGTATGAACACATTGGCTCAATGGGTAGAAAACTACCCACGCAGATTTAACATCGGAAAACACAGGGATGGTAGTTGCGAAGGTATTTTTTTTTTGTTTTGCTTATATAGGTACTACCATATAAATGTAGTACCATATAAATGTAGTGTTATCATATAAAATATTCAAATAATTTAAATTTTTATTTAAAAAATGGTCTTCTTGGAGGCTCTCAGCTGTTGGGATGTGATGGTGGTGGGCGAGGGTAATCCAAGATCATAGTAATACATACATGATAGCCAACATTCTGAATATTATGTATTAGCAAATAATTTATATAAATTATAGTTTCATAGAAACCCCTATTTTAGTTCAGGGGTATAAAACTATCCCTCTGGGCCAAAATGAGTTAAAACCTTCTTAAGTCAAGTCATAACTAAGGTTATAGGTATCCAAAAAAATCAACATTAAAAAGAAAACTTAAGATGAACATTTTTTTCGTGGCGATTTTACAAATTCTGACCCATTCTACTTTGACAAATTTGATGTTTTAACTCATTTTGGAAAAAAAGTTCGTAAAAATATTTTTTTGGCAAGCATTTATGTAAATTTTCTTATACATAAATGCTTTATTTTGTCCTCATGTTGTAATGTTGTTGTAGCGTTCAATGTGTTCATTCTAATAAACTTCTCTTATGTGTAATTATTGTTGACGTAAGCTTTGTGGGTTTTTTTTTAACCTTCACAATATTTAAAATTTACTAATGTTTTCTTGAAAAAATAAGTATTTTTAATCAAAAACGAAACATTCTAAGTTTTCTTTAGAATATAGAATAAAGATTTGTACAATAAGAGCGGAATTAGTTATTTTATAAAAATGGTATTATATGAAAATTAATAAGAAAAAATTAGTTTTATATTATATTATGGATCCCGATGTTTTCGAGCTTTATTCGGTTACCGGGGCATTTGAAACCCAAAAAAAGCTCGAGTAGCTCGAAAGCCCAGGTACTCGGTCGCTATCCAGGTAGTATGATAATAAATGCACGGGTAGTTTCGAGCTTATGCACAAAATGCATGTCAAAACAATCCACAACGAATTTGTACTTTTTTTAGGGAGGCCTCCATAATAACTGTGGCAGATAGGGGAATCGTGTGTTCAGAAGAAATGTTGAGATGTGAAAAATAATAGGTCCAGCTTAAACATATGAGAGTTATGAACTACAATCCATAATTCTCTTAGTCCGGGTACTCGAAAATCGAGAGCTCTAATTAATATAGACAGTACAGAAAAAAGTAATTTTTGTTTAAACTTGAAAAAAATAATCTTTGCTAATATTATTTCATATGCTTACATAATGTTGTTATATGACAAAATAAATGCAATAGTCATAAATACTATTTCTAATTGAACTTATTTTATTTTAATTATTATTTTTGCTTATTTTAATTTTAGCAATAAAAACAAATTTTGCATCAGTTTTGAAGAAAACATGCAATATTCTATATAACTATTCTTGAAGAAAAGTTTAGAAATATAAATGGCTCCAGGTAGTGGTACTTTTGGAATACTTTTATCAAAAACTTTGATTGATCTTTAAGATAAAAAAGGATTGAATGAAATATTAAAAACAAAACAACGAAGAAGTTTGCATCGAAATAAAAAAGTTTCAATATCAGATACGTTTTTTATTGCCTCAGGTTACATTGATTTATTCAAAAATTTATTGTGCTAAGAATTCCTATTGTTGTTTAAATATATTAATATTTTTAGTGTCAAACTAACAGCCAAATTTTCAATTAGTTTTACTGAAGAAATTTTAAAAAGTTAGCTTACACAAACTAATATATATTGAGTAGATAAAATTCATGTTGTTTGGTGTTCTTTAGAGACAGACAAAAACAGTATGGATTTTAATGGCAAACAATTCTTCCATATATTATTTTTATGTATCTCTAACTTTTAATACAGTTTTTGATCATTTCTCCGCCGTTATTTTGAAGAGAGTAGTTTTTTATTGGATAAAATGTATCCGTATGTTGGCCAGATACATAAACAACCTACATATTCAGTTTTATATTAATCCATCCAGAGAAAAATTACATTTTTGGATTCTGCATTATTCAAAATGTCAAAAACGCAATTAGAGTTTAAAAACTATTAAGCATACAGTATTTTTTCCAAAACAGTTTTATTTATCTAAAGTTTAAGGACAAACGAATAATAATAAAGATTTAATTAGTTAAATTATTCATGCATTTAGAATGCCTTAAAGAAAATTTTTCTCATAATATCATGTATGATTTAGTTAAATATTTGAATCATTTATAGTTTGATTAATTTTTTTAAAGCTATCAATTCATATATTCGGGCAGATATACGTAATCAAAAATCACCAAAACCACTAAAATAGAGTGTCTTTTTATTTAAAATAAGTGTACTGCAACATCGAAAGTACGAAAATCTAGTGCTAAAAACACAGACTTGGCAACACTGCAGCATTGATATGTGTGAACTTGTCAGTGCATTGATTTTCCCAGGTATACCAACCTTATATATTTTAATTGCACGCAAATTTAATGTTTGCGTTTGGGAAAAGACCTAAAAGTTGAGATAGAAGGACGCAAAGTCAAGCCTTAAATTATATAATAGTCTCAATCCAAGTAAAGTGTTAACCATAAATGATGCAATAAGTGAATTTTAAATGAAAAATGTGTTGGATTCAAATTTTCACCCAAAATTAATGTTTGTTAGTAAAAATTTGCATTATTCTAAGATATATTCAAAAACTTAAAAAGAAAGACAAATAAATCAAAAATTGTTAGCTTGAGTTAATTAAAAAAAAAAATAAATAAAAACAACTACCAATATATGTATGTAGAACTTACAATAATATAATAAGCCAGTGCTTAGCTCATTTCTTACCAGCGCACCGTGGTCAAAATGGGGGATTTAGCTGGACAAAATTATTTGGTAACTTTTATTAAAATATTTTGACCCCTTAAACACGAATCCGTTTCTTTATAGTAAGTGAAAAACGAATTGATTCTGAAACAAAATCAGCTATAAGTGAGAAAAGAGTCAATTTGTTGTGATTCATATATCTTTTGTTTTTCTTTCTCGACTTTGTCCGCAATAAATTCTCGTTTAAAATTATAGCAATTGACAAAAATAACAATTCAAATATAACTATTTGTTTAAAGGCAATTCACTTTTGGTTAGAATTATGCAAGCAGAAAATAATGTTTTTTAAAGAACATGAGAAAAAAGAATAAAAGAGTTTCAATTCTTCCATATAAACCGCATTGATTTCTGCACATCAATTAAAAATATCTTTTCCTAAATGACTTTTTAAAGACGAATATCTTTTTCAATTACAAAAAATCAGTACTTTCAGCATTTAAAAGAATCCATTTATTAAGCAAAAAATATAATCAATTTCAGAAGCGATTCTAGTAAACATGTTAAAAGTAATCAATTCTAGAATCATTTAATTGGGGAGAGAGTAGATTATTTTTTCATACACTATTGACTCTTTTTTCCCGGTGGGTAGTTCTACAAAGATATTTGGAAATGTATAAAGTATGCAAATGTTTTCCAAGCGTGCTTGGAAAAGGCTTGTTTTTTGTATTGTATATAAGCTTACTCCAATCACTTTTTCTAGATGGCTGATTGGGCACAGACACTTTCATCTACACATACATAGCTATATAACTGTAAGTCTGTTTAAAAACCCTGTAGGAAAATCAACTAATTTAAAAGTAGTTGATAAAGTAGTTTTTTGTCAACCACAACTAGTTGAAATTCTGACTTTTTTGCATAGAACGAACATATTTTGTATGGTGATGTCCGCTAAATAAGTCAATTGACTTTCGTCTGCATATATTTTCAACTACTTGTTTAATTAGTTAAATTGAAATTATTTTTTAACTACTTTAAAATGAATCACTTGACAAACACATATATTTTCAACTACTTGATAAACTAGTTATATATAAATTATTTTTTTAATTACTTTAAAATAACCAATTGAAAACCATTACTGATGGCCTAAAGTTAATAATTTGATGAAATAACATGATTAAATATATATAAACATGTAATTTAATAAAAATTTGCAATTAAAACATGTCAAAATCAGAGTAGTTGCCGCCTTAATATAATTCAAAGTAGTATATCAATCACTTGATTTTAATTAGTATTTCAATTACTTCATATATAATGCAATAAAACTATTTAGAATTGAAGTGGATGCCGCCTTAATATAATACAAAGTAGTTTATGTATATACTGGTTTATTTTAAACTAGTTTTTTAATTAGTTGTTTTTAAGAACAAGTTAGTTTGTTCCTATAGGGAAGTGCAAGGCGAAACGGGTAGGGATTCTGCTATTTAAATACAATATATATATATAAGTGAAATTATCGAAATAAGTGAGAATTGGAGTGATGATGACGATAGCGAAAAACAATTGGATTATTTTATTTTGTACTTACCTCCCCCTAGCGTTGACAACGTTTTAGATGAAGAGCCTTACACAAAACTTTAAAATAATATTGCTTGATCAATCATTTTTAAACATTCAATTAATGAAAATTCATAAAAATAATAACTCGATTATTTTATTTACCGGTAGCACTAGCTTTCATATTTACTTATCTTAATTAATCCGTTTTCATTTATTTACCATTTATTTTACCATATTTCATATCAAAGATATATCACACATAGAAAGTTGATTGCTCTAATTATCACAGCGGTCGAGATTTCGACCAGCAATTTTCCGGAAAATCACATTAAAAAAAAAAATAGTCAAAAAATGATAATTGTCCTAAAATGTGTGAGAAATGCATTAGAAGAAGTGGTGCATTTTATATAATACATTTTAAGGGGTGTACATGATACTCAAAAAGGTAGTGTAAGATTTGCCTTAAAAGGGTAAAAATACCCCAAAAATAATTTAAAAAAGTAATTTATTTATTGCGAAATCAAAATGAGTATGAAAACTTGTTGAAATGTATTTTGCATTTACGAGTATGTGTTATTTTAACTGCATATCCCAATAAACAAAATGATTCACTAATGTTATCGTTTACGAATCGTTTTCTCGTGCATTTCATTCATTAGCAATTGTTAGTAGCGATTCATTTATAATATCGCGAGCGGGAGAAATTCCTCCGTCGTTAATGAATCGTCAAAACCGAAAAAAGCAATTCGTTAACGAGTCGCCAAAACTATTATAAGTAATTCGTTAACGAGTGGCCAAAACTATAAAAAGCAATTCTTTAACGAGTTTCCAAAACTAAAAGAAGCAACTCGATAACGAATCATATAAATCATACAAAAAATAAGAAATAAAGTATAAAAAAGTAAAATAAAAACTAATTTTAAGCTTACCACGTCAAGAATCGGAACCACGTCTCGTGAATGCTAGTCCGGCACCTTACCCACTCAGCTATTTCGGATGCTGAATATATCTTGCTTAATTTGCTTGTTAATAAAAGCCAGCATTCGCGGACACGGGTTCGAACCCCAACTTGGTCAAAAAAAAAATTTATTTTTTTGTTGTTTTTTATTTTGTTTTTTAGGTATTTTTTTTAAAGATTTGGCTTTTCAAAAGTTCGAAATTGTTTTTTTTTATCTTTTTTTGACCAACTTTTTTTTGGCTTCGTTATACATTCGTCAAAACCGAAAAAAGCAATTCGTTAAGGAGTCGCCAAAACTAAAAAAAGCAATTCGTTAACGAGTCGCCAAAAACTATAAAAAGCAAAATATAAAAATATAAAAAGCAATTTGTTAACAATTCGCCAAAACAACAAAAAGCAATTTGTTAACGAGAACCTATTCCTATGAAAATCCTGAAGAAATTATAAGCGGAAACTATTTATATAAAGAATAAGCACGAAATAACAACAAAAGAAAAATATTTCACAAATTTTTTTCATATAAAAATTTATGAAAATTTATATTTAAGTCTTTTTTCACTTAAAATTAAAAAAAGATATATAAAATTTAAAAAAACAAATATTCGCTTAAATAACGTATTAAGAATAGAAGGTTTGTAAGAAATTCTTTTCTTTTTTTTTTAAATTTGTATATTGAAAAGTCGGAAAAAATTGTTATTTTTTGTTTCAAAACATCTTAAATGGAGTTTAGGAAAGTCATGATTTTAATCGGGTCTTTCTTTAATCATCAAGCCAACCTCTGATGAAGTCGTTATGAAACTATTCGAAAACTTTAAAAAAAAACGATTCACAAGCGATTCGTTATCGAATCACCTCTCGCCACAATGTTTATTGGGATGACAATAAAATCTTTTATTTGTGAGCTTGTTAACAACATTTGCCTTGGCAACGCTAACAAATATTTCTCATATGCAAATGCTTCATCTCAGTGCCATGAATATTGTCTGATATTAGAAATGTGACGGGCATATCGTGACTCAAAGCCAGCAATACAAACTGCCACATCTACTTCCAGCAAATCAAGCAGTTTTCGCGTATTCAATGAAATTGTGCACCTTGAATGCAATCAAATTTCATAAAAATTTAATTTTATTCGTTATGTAAAATTTTGTAGCAACTATCTGCTACTTTCAGGCTATAACAGTGATGCTTTAAAGAGGTCTTTAGAGTTAGTTTGAGTGTGTGTGTGTGCGTGTATGTGTGTGTGTGTGTGTGTGAATCTGTACGTGCAGAGAAGAGTTTACGATACTAATTCGATTTAAGAAAGTTGTGTGCGCTAAATCGTTACCATATTCAATACTCTTAACCCCATCACAAGCAACCAGTTTATTTAATTTGAACACCTTTCAAAGAATGCGAGTAGATGAGCCCTGTAAATATTTGTTATTTAAACTTTAAGCTTGAATACCTGATATTTAACACCACACGAAGAAAACTGATAAACAAATCCACTCACACACTCAGTGGCAAAAAAGCACACATGCATACATGAAAAAAACAAAAAAAAGTATATATATTCCTTGCTGTATCGTCTAGAAAATTCTGGGGTTGAAAACGATGCATCTTAACTGAGCCAAATATTGAATGAACTAATGTGTCACGTGAGCGTTATGAATTTTAATATGCAAAGTTGTTGCACGTCATATACGAACGGATGGGAAAACGGGTGAACGGTTCAGACGTTCTAGCAGCAACGTCAACATAGCTTATGAGTATCGCAAAAGCAGTAAAATAGTTGATGGTGTGTTGAAGTTGGAAGTCCAAAAATATGTGCAGTGAATATAAAACAAGTTTTCTCCATTTCATCCATTTCGTAGGAAAAAAAAAACTCATATTTAATATGCATACTGAAAGAAATGCTCTAGCATAGCAATGAGACTGAAACTTATTTTTATAGTTATTAAATTATGTATGCATCAGTGCTTAAGTTGTTTTTTTGTTTTTATTTTCCTTTAGTGACATTTTCCAAATATTATCTTTTCCTTTGGAAGACAGTTCTTCTGGAGGAAATATTAATATTATTCATCCACTTCAAAAACACTTTCTTAACAACTTACACATGGTTTAATTCCGACGTTTTAAAAATTAAAATATTTAACACTTACATTTTTTTTATGGATTTTTTTTTTTTAATTTAGAAGTAAGAAATTTATAAGTTTTTTTTTTAAACTTCAACGCTCCATATTTTTGTTAAATTTGTCATTCCACGCATTGCAAAAATATCTGTATATTGAAAAACAATTATTTGATGCAAATGTGTAATTTTTTAGCCCCACACCCCCATTAAGGGAGGGTTGAACAACAGGACGTGACACCACCCATACAACTCTCAAATTTAAAAGACAATAACTTTGCACTTATATACGTATTAGCAGCAGTCTTAAAATGGAGAACGGAAGAAATTTGATTATAATTGAATTATGAGGAGTGACACTTGTAATACAAATGTGAGATTTAAAATAGGATAATTTGGCAAGTATAAAATCAGGCGTTTTAAAATCGGGAACGTAATTGAATAATATCAACCAGAAACACTGCAAAATATATGAGCGACATTGGACAATGAGGCATGGGAACTCCCATAGAACTTTGAAACTAAAAATGCGTTTGCTTTTTATTAAAAATTACCAGGAGTTAATATTTCTAGCCAAAATCGCTGAAAAAAATGTATGGGATTAAATAACGTATGGTGGTCGCCATTTTGGTCTTTAAAAATGTTCGCTATTATTTATTTTAAGGCGAAATTTTTATATTTAGGAAAGGGAGTGAATAATATTCGACATACGTATATCTGCAAAAATTAAGAATGAGACTGAATAAAGAGTTCTTAAATAAGTTATTCTTAGTCTTACTTCTTACTTCTTACTTAGTATTACTTCTTAATGAAGTAATTGAAATACTAATTAAAAACAAGTGATTGATATACTACTTTGAGTTATATTAAGGCGCCAACTACTCTGATTTTGACATGTTTTAATTGCAAATTTTTATTAAATTACATGTTTATATATATTGAACCATGTTATTTCATCAAATATTATTAACTTTAGGCCATCAGTAATAGTTTTCAATTGGTTATTTTAAAGTAATTAAAAAAATAATTTAAATATAACTAATTTAACAAGTAGTTGAAAATATATGCAGACGAAAGTCAATTGACTTATTTAGCGGACATCACCATACAAAATATGTAAGTTCGTTCTATGGAAAAAAGTCAGAATTTCAACTAGTTGTGGTTGACAAAAAACTACTTTATCGACTACTTAAAATTAATTGATTTTCCTACAGGGTCGGGTCAAACAACACCTGAAGGGCAATATTTTATGATTTTTGCTGAATCGAACGAATTGATGCAACCAGTGAAGGAACCAACTTTTTGCCACGAAGTGATTTGCATAACCATAATATCTTAGACCTCTTTGGCACTGTTTACACGTCATTCAAATTGAAGGAGCATTCAAAATTTGTTGCTGTTTTCCCAGCGAAAAAAAGATGAACTCACTGCGAGAGCGGAAATTAACTTTCAACACTTCATCGCATCAATCCAAATTTTGATTGATCTCCAGACCTGCATCAATCAATCACAGGGTTGCATAATCAACTTTTCTGATACTTACAACAACACTTTCAGTGGGCATCGGCCATTCAATCAAAAAGTCACGTGTGAGCAGCTATTTAATCAAATATCTCGCAGAGTAAGAGAGAACAACACGCGATATTCTCATTCAATTTGAATGACGTGTGAACTCTGCCTTTCTGACTTTGCATCATCAAAAATATGATGTGATTGTCAACACACATCTTGGTAATTTGGAACATTGCACCATCTCCGCTGTTTTTTCATATTCTAACCTTCGCAACTCTACGCCTGAAGCCCTGAAAAGGACTGCATAGTTTTATGGAAAGACAAATTGAACTGCACTAAATAATTTTTATCGCACCTTCAATTGGAAATTATGTTTCGCTAACAGAAATTTGAATGCCGCGGCTGTATGGTACAAGAAATCATCTTATTGGTTATCCGGTCTTTCATCCCCAATAAGATGAGAAGCATTAAACCAAAAGACCACTCATGACTTAATGCGACTTGCAGGATTGCAGTCAGGTCCAAGGAACAAATCTTTCAGATCTGGCGCTCTGATAAGAATGCCGATACGAAAAGTCTTCGCATTGAGGCTAGGAATCGCTGTAATGCAATTTTAAAAGACGCGTAAAGTTCTCCACGAAATTCTCATTAGAGAACAGGTTCTTCTCTGCCCCAAAGAGAGCAAAAACTTTTGGTCATTTGTTAAGAGAGTAAAATCATCGACTATTCCAGCTCTTTTAAAAGATGATCAAATCTTCACGGACTCGATTGATAAAGCAAACCTGTTGGCCGGATTGTTTGCCAATAGCTCCAAGCAATCAGCCACTGCCTTTCGTTGAAGGTACGTCTTCTGTAATGCAGAAAATATATTTTCATACGAGAGCAGTTAAAAAAGTCCTTGCAAGCCTCAACGTTGACAAAGCCTCTGGTTCGGATAACATATCACCACTTGTGCTAAAACCGTGTGCTTCTGGTATTTCCATCTTGTTGGAAGGTCAAAAGAGTCCAGCCGGTGCCAAAAAAGGGCGATGCCACTAACCCTGCAGTTTACCGACCTATAGCGATATGCTCTACGGTCGCCAAAGTTATGGAGACCGTAATTAACTTCAACCTTGTGAACTAACTGGAGCACAATGAACTGCTTAGTGGCCGTCAGAATAGTTTTCGTAGGGCCCACTCTACTGGTGACCTTATGACGTACCTTATCCAAAAATGGAACCAATGCTTTCACTCACTCGATGAGAGCAGGGTTGTTACTCTGTATATTTTAAAGGCGTTTGACAGAGTGGTGCATAAAGCGCTCATGTCAAAACTAATTGTTTATGGTGTCGGTGGTAACTTTGCTACATGCCGCAGTTGACCGCATAACGTCCAGAGAGCTCACCATCAACGCAGGAGTACCGCAGTGCTCAATACTATCGCCAACTTTGTTTCTGATTTTTATCAACGACCTTCTGTCGTTAACTCACACCCCAATTCATTCGTTTGCGGATGACATCGGCATTTTCCATTTATATTCGTTCAAAAAACGCTCGACTTCTTTGCATATTAAGAGAAAGAGGCAACATATGAGTGACACACTCAATAATGAGTTGTGAAAAATCTCCGACTGGGGTCATGCTAATAGAGAAGAGTTTAATGGAAACAAGAACCAGTGTTGCCTTTTAACCCACAAACGGATGAACTGTCCCTTAGCTCCCCTGAATATGAATGTGGTAGATCTTTTGGAGTCAGATGCTCTTGACGTTCTGGGCATATCGATACAATCAAACCTTCGTTGGAACAATCACATTTTCCGTGTTTCGAAAGAAGTGGCCAGTGCCTAGGTTTCTTAAAACGGTGCAAACGATACTTCACCTCATCTAATCTTCGTTTTATCTAAGCCTCATATATAAGGCCGAAAATGGAGTACAATTCTCACATTTGGGCAGTAGCTTCAAGATCATATTTGGAGCTTCTGAACCGGATTCAACGACGAGCGATATATTTGTTAGGGGATGCAAATATTTCATCTTCTCTCAACTCACTTGGACATCGTCGCAATGTTGGTTGCCTAAGCTTTCTGTATTTAGGTATTACCATGGGAAGTGTTCAAGGGAGATACATGGTCTGACGCCACCAGCTCGTGTGCTTCCTAGGTCAATCTGGGTAGCTCTGCAAGCCCATCCCTTTACCAATGCCTCTTTGCCCAATAGAACATAGTATTACCGAGATAATTCGTTCTTTGGTCGCTGCGTAAAATTGTGGAACAATCTTCCTGCGAGCGTATTTCACGGTAGTTTCAATCTGTCTGTGTGACACTACTCTATCTTTCCACTCTTCAACTAACTGTCACCCGTCTTACGAATCAACACCATGCTTTCGCATTTATAGGGGGCATTGCCTGAGTGTTGGCCAAGTCAAAAAAAAAAGAAAAATCCTGGTGATCAAAGTAGTTCTTTTTTATCCAAATTCTTACGAGAATCATAGTATTCATAGTAAATGTAGTATTCCCAAAGTTAGAGTTTCCCAATCTATATTTCAAAATCTAAAAAAAAAAAATATGATTACAATAACTCCATTTTAGTGATGTAAATTATCACTCAGCTTTTGGTTCTAAACTCAACGACTCACATATTCAAGAAAGTATGTGTAAATATAAGACTATTCCTTCGCTTTTATCCTTTTTTGTATCGTATCGGTCCACTCACTATAGTCACTTAAGTGAATCAAAAAAGTCACAAAAACTGCAAAACTAATTATTGCCAGATTGAAAGCATTCAGCGAATAAATTAAATCATATTCATCAAGAATACCAGCATCAAAAGGGGCATCGAATTTATGCGATTTTTTCTGAGTGATTGCAGCCAATTTGCGTTAATATCATGCGGCACAATGAACAATTTGCGCCTGAAATTAGAATTTATTCAAATGTCTGAATGAGAAAAAAAAAAATATACAAAATTATGTACAAACAAGTCAAATTTTAATGCCATTTCCACAAAATAATAAGCATGAAGAAAAATATACAGCTAAACTTAACAGCTTAATGGTATTCATTGACACTGCGTGACACCCTGATGCTACTGGCACACCGCCAAAGCATGAGCTCAGACTAAGTCAGCTAAGCCAACAAAACCACTTCAACCTACCAGATCGCTGCACAAGCCAGGATGAACTGCGAGACGTGGCGTGAAGTGAAGTGAAATTATTAAGCATATTAAATTAAGGCGCTTCGAGCGTCACTAATAAATTTCTGTTGACACAAATAATTTTATTTTCATTTTCTCTCCATTCAGGTGCAATTTAGCAAATTCTAAATTAAATTCATCCGAGTTCATTTGTATCTCTCTGTTGGATGGTGTGTGTGTGTGTATGTGTGTGTTTGTGCGCCTTATAGCTACCTATTTGTTTGTTTCTTGTCTGTTTACTGCTACTCCTTAAGCATTCTTAGTGGAAATACTACTTAAAAATCCTTAGGGAAAATACAGCCCATGCAAAACTTAAGGTGGTATGACAACAAGTTTTCGCCATCTAGCTTACAAAAAAATCAGCGCATTTTTATTACCTACTTTTCGAGGTGTTGAGTAGTTTGTTAATGTCAACCAGATGACAGGATGACAACTTTTCAAATTTTGTTTCTCAATTTCTGTAGAACAATATTAAGAAGATATTAAGAAGGATTTTAAGAATAAATAGCATGAACAATTCTTTAAAAAACTTGATAATTTTTTTATGTTCAAATAAGTCAAAATTAAATTTTCAACTTATGTTTTAAAAGATTAAAAATTTTTTATCATATATTAACGTATTTATAGTACATTGTCATGGCTTCGGTCTTGTATTGTGTTTTTTATGAACTATTTAAGAAATACATTAAAATTCAAAATACTTAGCTTTACAAAATTAACAACGAGTATTTCCTTTTATACATTTTCCTTTTATAAATTTCAAAGAGTTTCTTCACTTTATTCAGGATAGAAATTTGTTCAAAAAACTCAATTACTTAAAAAATGTGATGAGCCTCAGATTTGTAGTTGTTGGAATATACTTTTCGATTTGTGATAGAATTCTATGCTGTTAAAATTATCTATTGGTAAACGTAACTAAAGCATATCCATCTCGTAACTGCATATCGAAACATACAACTGAAAACTGCTTATGCCCGTATGATACTTCATTTTTTTTTACAACTTTTGTTATTGAAAATTAAAACTAGAGCAGTTCAAATAGTACGAATGCATGGATTCAATTGGTGTGAGTGAGTTTGCATATAGTACGAATTGGAGAAAAATTTGTAGGACGGACTGTATTTCTCTGCATTTTTTTTTGAGTAAACAAAACTCTTAAATATAAATGTATGCTGAATGGGAAGTGATGCGTGTAGCTAATATTAATTTATTTAATACAGCTGCTCTTAAAAACGCCAGATATAATGTAACAACGTTTATCCTTTTCTTACAAAATATGTCTGTCCTGCCCACGCGCCACTTGTTTTCAGATTTTAAAATTGGACAAAAAAAATATAGTATCATACGGGCTTTAGCCTGATAGATAATTGATTATAAGAACAGACCTTTACATTTTATTAACATTAAATTTTGAATTTTTTCTTATCCTTTTTTTGACTTTTTTGATAGGTCACCATATTTTAAGTTCAGGTCTAGAGCTTTTTTCAAAAAAAAAATAAAAAATATATATATATATACAGTGGGTGGCCAAATTATTAGGGACACTGCTCACTTTTATTAATTTTCTTGTTTTAAGCAACTGTTTGAGCTACCAAAGTAGTTTTTAAAGGTTTGTTTTATTTTTTATTGCTACTGGTATCATAATTATTGTTTTTGGTAAGTGGCAGCACTGGGAGCATGCTTCATTTGTTAATTATCTAATGTTTCTTCTTATTCGGTTATGATTTAAAAAAAGTGCGGTTTGCTGTATTGTCGTGTTTAACACAGCCTTATTATTTTTTTCCAGTTTTCACGTCTTAAAAATTTAAAAAGTAAGTAATGGTTCTTATAACAATACTTTTTTAAAAGTTTTATCTGTGAATTAACATTTTCTTAACGATTTGGTGCGAAAACTTTAAACTTCCTCCTTTGTAGAATGGGCAAGGCTTCGGACACTTCTCCAAGAAAATTTAGGGAAATCCACACGTTGCTAGTGCACTCCACACATTCACAGAGAGAGATGGCAACTATTGCAGGGGTTTCAAAGTCTGTTGTCAATCGAATTAAAATAAAAATTGATAAAAATGTAAATCTCGAAGCAGACCGTGTAGGAAAATGTGGCAGGAAAAGGGTTACAACTGCTCGTGCTGATCGAAGAATCAGAGACATCTGTTTAGAAAATCGGAAAAAGAGTGTTGCCAGTCTCACTACGATGATAAACAACGAAGGTGTAAAAGTTTCGGCCAGAACAGTCCGGAGGCGGTTAGCCAAAGAGAATCTGATAGGTCGTCGGCCCACCATAAAACCACGCCTAACCGAGGCTATGAAAAAGAAACGACTGCAATGGGCCAGACAACATCGATATATGACTGTGGCAGATTGGAGTCGAGTAAATACATTTTTCTTAAATAGTACGATGCATCATTAATGATTTTCTTTTGGTAATTGTAATCTTTTACAGGTGTGTTTCTCCGACGAGTCAACGTTTCAAATTTTGGTTGACAAAAGTTCTTTTGTCAGACGACGCCTTGGAGAAAAATACAATTCGGATTGCCTTGTGGAGAGGGTTAAACATCCGGTTAGTGTTATGGTGTGGTCTGTCATCTCAGCCAAAGGCATGGGACGCCTATACATCGTGGAAGGGACGATGAAACAAGACCAGTACAAACGAGTCCTGGAAACCCGGCTACTGCCGCAGCTTAATGAATGGTTCTCTGACAACGATGAGTACATTTTTATGCACGATTCGGCACCTTGTCACAAAGCCAGGAGTGTTACTGCATTCCTGGCAGAAAAAAACATTGCAGTTTTGCCTTGGCCAGGGAATTCACCGGACATGAACCCCATTGAAAACATGTGGGAGCTCACCAAACGGGCGATTGCGAAAAAAATGATCACCAACAAGCGCCAGTTGATTGAAACTCTGATCAGCGAATGGCACCACAACTCTGATCTCCAAAAAAATGCAAAAACATGTATAGAGAGCATGCCTCGACGCCTAGAAGCTCTTATTGCAGCTAAAGGTGGGATCACTAAGTACTAACACTTTATATTGTTATATTTAAATATTGCTTTTATGAAAAATAATAAACAGTTTTTCCTAAATTTTTTGTTGTTTTTATGATCACAATAGACCACAGATACAAATAAAAAATACATAAAAGACCTAAAACCATTAATTTGCCTGAAAAAATCAGCTAAGCTAGAAAATTTTAAAATCTGCGTATTGTCCCTAATAATTTGGCCACCCACTGTATATAAAACTTACCTCAAATAGTACAAAGTACATTCCGATGCAACTCTGTCCGTTGTTTAGCTAGAACTTTTCTCTACTCCTCGCGTATGGTTGTAATTGTATTGTTTTCATGAAAAGTGTCTTTGTTTTGTGTCATGTCTTTGTCCATGTTTAGTCCGTAGATAGTTTCGGAATTGCAGTAAACAATAATGGTGGACTGGTCTAGCTTACGGAGCTGATGCAAATAACTCGTTGTGGATCTATAAAATTTCACCGATGAATCAATTCCAACAATAATAGTAAAGACACACAGAAATTCCACTTCATATTGATTGAGATTGTAGGTAACGTAGAGGTAGTTAGAAGGAGGGGCCATTCAGCGGCTACGGTATCAATTTGCCGTTTTGAATTGAGAGCTATATACATTACCCACCAATCCAAAAATTATTGTTACGCAAACTTGTTGATTCAATGTTAAGTATAACTGAAGCTACGTTGCAGCAAATTACAATAATATTTTTATTAAATGGATTGAGTATTGGCTACCCTAGATATCCGATGTATATATCAATTATCCAAATAATAATTATAACAGAAATGTTGCTGTAATTTGCTGCAAGATGTCATCAGCGTAACAGTTTTTTTGGAGTTTACTCCTTTAGAATCGATTTCATATATTGCCCGCGGTATGAAAATGTTATGGCGAGTGAAATCTAAAAAAGCGTTATCTAAAAAATCAAGCGTTACGCAGTCAGCGCTATACCAACAAAATACATACTCACAGCAGAGAAATACCAACAACGAAGAAATACCAACAAAATACATACTCACGGCAGAGAGAGCATGGCAGAATTATAAGGTACGGCCGACTCGGAGAGGAATGTAGTAAAAAGCAGAATAAAGGGAGACAGATGTCAAAATCAGCTGTTCATCGCAAACTTCTTTATTCTCACGTTTCGCAGGTATTTTTAGGTTAGAATTTGTTACAGGTTTTTTTGCAGTTTTAAGACTCACATTTTATAGTTTTTATTACACTGTTGTTATAATATTTTCACTCAAATTCTCACAAATTTAACACATGCGACCGTACTCTTTGCAACTTTATCGGTGGAAATTGAGTTGGTGCTACATCGCATGGTCAAGACACCAACTGCTGCTGGCCACCATGCAGCTGGCGAAGGTACAAGAGGTTAAAGCTGATGCTTTGAAGGTAACCTATGGCTTCTTGGTTTTGGTGTGCAAGGTTTTCTTCTCGCTTTATTTGCACAATTATCACAAATTACCACAAATTAACATATGTCTGCACTGTTTACGATTTGAAAACATAATATTTTTATTTCATTTGACGTTTCTACGTGCTTCGTCGTTTTGACATCTAACGAACCTTTTCATTATCCATTCTTCGTTGACGCGTTAGGGCACTCAGCGAAGCGGCCCTACCTTATGATTCTGCCATGAAAAAGAGTTTCATTAAACTCGATGTTGCTCTCAACTCTTCTCTTTTTAACATATGTTAAGCTAGCCACAGCACAACAAAAAAATTGTGTGTTTGAATATGTGTGCATTTGCAACGCAACCGTTGCTCATACGAGTAGTTTATATTAAAGTGCGCTTTTATTTTATTTGATGATAATATAAAAGCTTGGTTAATTATGTATCCAACAAGTTTTATTTCAATGAAATTAGTTAAAAAATCGTCGAGTTATTTAAAATTTAAGCATTAATCTTTTAAAAACAGCACAAAATCGTTGTTTTTCATGCTGCTTTGCCTAAACTGAGCTTTTCGCAAATAAGATCAAGCAAAAAATAGTTATTTTAGTGATTTTGTAGTGAAGTAGAAAAACTTCAAATTGAATAAGTCGACGAATTTTCATCCAATTTCAAATAAGTAAAACTTGCTGTATTTAGAATTAGCTAGAATTTTTTTGCTATGACATAACGGGACATTTAATACAGAATGTGTCCTAAAATTGATCTTAAATGAAGGATTGTGCTTGACACAATTTTCGAAAGAAAAAGTTCATTTAGATTTAGTAATGAATTTATGTAATAAATATATTTTAAAATTTAAAAAGTATACGATCCTTTTACTAATATAAGAGATTTTTTCTTTATTCACCCCTTTTACCTTTAATATACATCTCAAATTCCAAGGTAATCGATCTAGAGGAGTAAACTCCAGTCGCGCGTCGGAGCTGAGACGTACACTTCTTTTTTTCTTTTTTTTTTGATGTGAATACGTTGGTGTTGTTGTTGGTACATGTTTTTTTTTTTTTGTTTTAGCATAGCGCAAAGGATAAATTAACAATTGCCCACAAGTGCGTTGAAATAATGAATGTAACTCGTAAGAAAATAAATAAAATAATAAAAAAATTTAATAAAATTTACTAGTGTGAATATAAACGAGTGTTTTCCAATTTACTCTATATTATTATATTAAAAAAAAAACCATTAAATTATCAAATCTATGGAACTGCGAAAAAGCTGTGCTTCTCTTGTATGTCCAAAGACGCACCTGTGTTTTTATATGAAAACTAGCAGGACCCGGTTGTCCGCCACGGACGTTCCAGCAACCATATTTTTTTAATTTGTGGGCGGTAAAATGGGTGTGGCAAACATTTTTTTTTCATAAACCATCTCGTGCTCGAAAATAATCTACTGCCAAAATTTCAGCGCAATCGGTCAATAAGTTTTGGAGTTTAAATAATTTCTTAAAGGTGACCGTAATTATATTGTCAGCACGCCTATTTTTTATACAGTTGCCAACGGTAAGTATATATACTTAATTACCAAATTTCAGCCTTATACGAACAAAATAGTCTGAAATATACCATTTTCATTGATTTGTGGGCGGTAAAAGAGGGCATGGAAACCCATTCTTGTTTGAAAGTTACCATAAAAACGAAATTACCAAATTTGAGTCTCATACAAACGAAACAGTCGGAAATATTGCATTTTTATTGATTTGTGGGCGGTAAAAGAGGGCATAGAGACCCATTCTTGGTACAATTGCCGAAAGTTACCATACAAACGAAATTACCAAATTTCAGCCTTATACGAACGAAACAGTCTGAAATCTACCATTTTCATTGATTTGTGGGCGGTAAAAGAGAGCGTGGTTAAAACTAAGTATACAATTACCTATTATAGGGCGCAAGTAATGCACGTTTTAAGCTTGAGCGATGTCCGTTCAGCCGTTAAGATTTGTATAAAAGTCAAACAAACACACAAACAAACAAACAAACAGATAATAATTTTTATTAATAGAGATTATCTATACTATTTGATAAAAGTTGCTTTGCTGGCTGGGTTCCATTACAAAGTTGTGGAGGTTTTAAATAGCGCAATAACGTAATAGGCAGATTAATTTTAAATGTTAGTTTATGTGGGAGAAGACCGCATGAATGTAATGAATTAAAAAATTCACTTGGATAGTGTATCATATCATCTTCATTAACAATCGTATCGATTGACTTGTACATCCACATCTGCATTTTTGGTGGACACAATAGCTCTCCACATAACCATGCGTCAGATTTTTGACGCAAATTTTCAATATCTGGGTAAACATTTGAAACCAAATTGTCTATAGTCGAAGCGCATCGCATGTACCCAATGTATCTGAAACATGAAGCAATCCATTGTCAAGAGCAATCTTCCTTTTCCTATTTTTAGTAAAAAAGCTGCAAATATAGCGGCAACGTGATCTTCTCTTAAATGGATGCGCATATTTGTTGTCAATTGAAGTATCTTGACATATTGACACACATTTGATTTCATCATGATAACTCTTACTGTATAAGCTCGGGTGGCTTTAAGTACAACCGGTAGTGTTTGACGGAAGTCGTCAGAGAATAAAAAAGTTACACCCCACCATCACACGACCTGATGACCTAACATCTTCTAACATGGTATTAACAGAATCGATATGGGCCTTATGTGCCATGGTGCATTGATCCCAAACAACTAATGATGCTTCTTTGAGCACTTTTGCAATAGCACCGCTTTTACGAGTTGAGCATGATTGTGTTGCTTTGCATGGTGAAACTGAAAGCCGCAACTTAAATGTTGAGTGAGTAGTTCGATCGCCACTTAGCAGTGTTGCTGCGATTCCGGCCGATGCTACTGCAATTGCAATTTTTCGTACATGACGAACTTTAGCAAGAACTATATTAGTTAGGAAGGTCTTACCAGTTGGTTTCGCGTTTTTGATCCGGGGGCATTGTGTCATTGCCAAAATAGTGTCATTGAATAAAAATTTATTTAAGAAATTATACAATAAAATAGAATTTTCAAGTCTTAACCAAGGCTCTATCAAATTCAACTTGAAATTACGTTGAAATAACTTCAAATATTTAGGTGAAATTTCCATCTAGGAACTTTCATGTCTTCAATCAGTTATTATTTTCTTGGAATTTCTGATAACTATTGAATAATTTTATTTTTTAAATAAATTTCTTTTATAGCTTAGCGTATAAATTCTTTTAACATGACCAAACTACGAACACCGAACTTATCTTATCTCCGTTATTGCAGGTAAATAAATTTTGATTGTATATAAATATTTCTTTACTGCTTAAAAGCACACAAACAAGATCGTGCCTAAAAATATGCCGCATTGAAGTGAAGTTCATTGACCCACTTTACAAAATGCTAATAAAAAATCAACAAAAAAAGGAATAATAATAAAATAACCCGAAAAAGCAACATAAGAAAAAAGAAAACTAGCAAAACAAATCATGCGCCAATGATTTTTCTTTTTTTTTGTTCAGCCTTAGATTTGAGGCCGTAACTCAGCCAGCTGATGCACATTTTAAGTTTTCTACTGCTATATATCAAATATATACCGACATTTGTAGAGTTCAGTGTTTTTCGTTTTTTATTTCTCCTACTTTATAGCCGCTGCCACCGTCGACTGGCTTTTGGCCAGAAGCAATAAATATTTTTTTAAACTTGAAGCGTGGCACAATGTAAATTTTACCTAAGGCTGTGTGAGTATTTTGTGTGTATGTTTATGGGTTTGATATTAAGTGTTGTATTTGTTTATGTGAGGCAATGGAAATGAGTGGCAAAGCTCAAACAAACCACCGACCTTAAATGAGCTGTAACATTTTTGCTTTGCTTACACTTTTTATTTAGCCTGATTTTAGCTTGTGACGGTAGTGCCACACCTTAATAAAAGCTTGTGGTTAACAGCTAAAGTATATAAATTAGACGTTTTATTTCAATGTGCTCAATTAATATGAACTGCCGTTGTAATAGACAACTTTTAAAAGCCTAAAAATATGCTTTATATATATATATATAAAATGCGCACGCTAGCTGGTTTAGAAAAGTGTTTCATTTGGCTCATAATTTAATAAATTCAGACAGTAATATTTATTTTATGTGTTCATATATTTTGAAGTCTTAAAATATGCTGCGTTTTTATGTCTTACATTTTATCATCATTTTAATGTGCTGCTGCTCATTGTTTAAATTTTCATAAATCCACATAGATTTATAGAAAAAGAAATAAATTTTTGCTCTTAACACGTGCCTATAAGTATGCAACAAACATTTCTATCATATAACATACTACATTTTATGTTTAAATCGTGTCTGTTCTTTTTTGCTTGTGCTTTTGGCAGTCTTCGTTCGCTTTTATGCAGTCGTGTCGCCCCTTGGGGACATCTATCTAGATAGATAGAGCAACAACAATAACAATAACAATTACAACAAAACGATCTTATTCTTTTGCTGTCATTTGTGTGTGGCACATTAATATCTGTTTATATAAAATAAATGTTTATATATCTATGTTTATAAATGTATGAATGTCCATGTTACTTGCGCCTAGAATTAGGCTGCATAAATTAAAGAGAAGAAGTCACAAGCATAGCGCGGCTAGCTAATATTTATTTTGGCAATTTGTGCTGCATATTGTTTTTGTTTTTGTTGTTGAAATTATTGTGCTATGACAAAAATTTTTTGCCGTTTCGTTTAGGTTTAATTTGACGATAATATATGTATTCATAAAAAAAAACTAAAATAAGCTTCAGGATTCTATGTTTTCGCTATGTGGGTCCCATTAAGTTTGAGACTAAATAAGTAGAAAAAAAAAATATATTCCTCAAGTAGACATTTCTCGCTTCTTTCGTTCTGTGTGACATCGTATGAGTCATTTTTTAAAACTTATTGTAGGAAACCACAAAGTTATCTTAATTTATTTCGTCTATATGAGAAAGTTTTTGCTAAAGTTTTTTATAAAACGGTCACGAAAATAAAAAAAAAATTAAAAAAGAGTATGTAAAAAATAAAATAGTTAAGAAAATAAAAATCAATAGTTTAGGTAAATTTTGTATTATTATTGCCTATTTTATTCGAGAATGTCACGTATTTTCACTTTTAAAGCCTTTTTTCAACTCTTAAGTAAAGAATATTTTCTTTTATAAAGCATATGGTCTTTTTCCAGCTCTCAAGTAAGGCATAATCTATATAATATTTTTGTTTGTTTGTATGTATGTATGTATGTTCTGAATAGACTCCTAAACTACTCGACGGATTTATATAAAACCTATATCAAACGATTCCTTAAATTACTGCGCTAAACATAGGCTATATAAATTTTGACACGCCCCCTTTACCGCCCACAAATTAATAAAAATGCTATATTTCAGACGGTTTTGGCCGTATTAGACTAGAATTTGGTAGTTAAGTTTGTATGCTGACTGTTGGCAACTGTACGAAAAGTGGATTACCACACCCCCTTTTACCGCCCACAAAAAAATAAAAATGATGGTTTTTTCATATGGTTTTGGTTATATTGGACTAGAATTTGGTAATTTTGCTGACTGTCAGCAAATATCATTAAAATGGGCGTAGCTGTAGTAAGTCTATTCATAAATAATTATAATTATATTACTAGCAGAGTACCCGACCTTGTTCGGATGGAGCTAATTTGAGTTGAATTGAATTAATAGCAAAGAAGGATTAATTTATATTCTTTTTACTTACTAAACTTTTCATAACTTTTCATGAACTCTATCCTGCAGTGCCTACATTTGAAAAACGGACATAAAACAAAAAAAAAAAAACGGAAAACGGACATAGAGTATATTTTACTGCAGAAAACAGACACAGAGTGATTCAAGAAATACCTGAAATTACACTGATTGCGTTTATTAAACTATGTTCAAAGAAGACCTTGCTCTGCAGCCAAGTTTCTTGATATTATATCGTACATGAACACTAAAGAAATAGATTCTACGGAAACGATCACAGTATGTTGAAGGATGGGTTGAAGTTAAATAATATTCGGCTCTAGGTAGAGTTTACACGAATCATTGTTATTATTCTGAATACTTTTACCTTCGACTTCTGTTGAAACACATAAAGTGTTCCACAAGTTTCACTTATTTAAGAACTGTAGATGGTGTCTTGCATCCCACATACTGCGTGGCAAGCGAAGCTTTAGGTCTTCTTGAAAGTGGCGATCATTGTAGAAATGCACTGTCTGATGCCGCCATCTCTAAAAAAGCTCATCCACTCAGAGAGATGTGTGCAATAATGCTGGTTCTTTACCAAATGTTCAACGCGTTACAGTTATGGAACGATTTAAAAAATCAATTTTGCGATGATATTTTGCACAGATATCGCTCACAACAAAATAATCAGGAAATTCCTTACAATGATACGTTACTTTTCTTAACGAGGGCTTGGCTTCGTTTGAGAGTACGATTTATATGGTTGGGAAACGTTTCAAAGATTTCGGTTTGCCAGAACCCCAAAGAGATAATATTTGAGGAGGAACTAAAATAAACTTGAGAACAGATAAATGTCTACAACAAAATATTACAAAGTGTAACGAATAATGAAGTCCTGTTAGTCCTGTTAGTACTGGTGAAACCTTCCTAACTAATATAGTTCTTGCTAAAGTTCGTCATGTACGAAAAATTGCAGTTGCAGTAGCATCGTCCGGAATCGCAGCAACACTGCTAAGTGGCAATCGAACTACTCACTCAACATTTAAGATGCGGCTTTCAGTTTCACCATGCAAAGCAACACAATCATGCTCAATTCGTAAAAGCGGTGCTATTGCAAAAGTGCTCAAAGAAGCATCATTAGTTGTTTGGGATCAATGTCTTTTTGAAACAAAATGTAAGTGAAGCCTGAAGTTAATAATATTTGATGAAACAACATTGTTAAATACATATAAATTTGCTATCAAATAAAAATTTGCAATTAAAGCATGCCAAAATCAGAGTAGTTGCCGCCAAGTAGTTCATGTGCAAAACTTCAAGACATTTCCTTAATTTAACGTTTTAAATAAAGCCAATTTGTATGGGAGGTGGGCGTGGTTTTCATCCGATTTTGTCAAATATCATAGTAATGTGGGAAATTCAAGAACTTTCTTTAATTTGAGCAGCTTTTTAAGAGATTTTTCTGTCCCTATAAAGCGCAACTTTGTGTGGGAGGTAGGCGTGGTTTTCATCCGATTTTTCCAAATTTCATAGTCAGGGTTAACATTGAAGATCAAAGCTTACGCACAAAATTTGAAGACATTTCTTTAATTTTTGTGGATTTTTAAGAGGTTTTACTATAAAAATTTAAGTCACTCTGTATGGGAGGTAGGAGTGGTTTTCATCCGATTTATTTTATAGAAAGAAACTTATATTTTGAATTTTATCATGATAACTTTAAAATTACGGCTGTTATTGTGTCGACAGACAGACGGACAGACGGAAATCGATTCAGGAGGTGTTGCTGATCAAAAATGTATATACTTTTCTATACCTACCACACCTTCTTATTGGCGTTACAAACGGAATGACAAAGTTAATATACCCCTTACGCAGTACGCATTGGGGTATAAAAATAGCAAGAAAAACCAAAATACTGACTTGTTGACATTAATTATGATCTCATTGGATACTTTAATAACGTCACTGAGGCAAAAAAAAAAAAAAAAAAAAGAAGAAAGTTTCTCAAGATAAACTTGACAATATCTAAAATGATTACTTTGAGGTTTGTACGTCCTTGGGTAAAAGTGATATTTTTATTAAGCAAAATTTAAATTCAAAAATTGAATAATTCTTACAAGAAATATAAATTTTGCCTTTTAAAGTTAGTTAATAACTTTTCGATGCCAAAAACTGCATAAAAGATTATATAAAAAATAAAAAACCATCCTGTGAAGTAACCCCAAAGGTTTTTTTGTAATTTTTATTTGTTTACTTACTATAGTGCAATCAATTTTTTGCAAATTAAAAAATTATAGGGTTGAAAAATCATAAAACGTTTAAATTTATAGATTTTAAAACAAGACAAAAACGAAAGTGTCAATAAAGTATTTCTCTTAAAAAAGTGTCAAATACAGTCCAGATGGTGGCGAATTTTGCATAAAGATCATGGTTTTCACCTATCAAGAATGAACTTCACATCAGTGAATGTAGTTTCAACAAAATGGTTCCACATGCCACAAATCTGGTCAAGCATACGACAGCAATCTCGAAAAATGGTCCAGTCGAATGGTAGGTAGCTATTGATGGTAGGTAGCCCATGCGATTAAACGCCATTAGATTTATTTGTATAAGGTTACATTAACTCGTTGGCTTACACCAATAACGTAAAAGGAGCTAAGGAACAATATCGAACGCAAAATTGCCAACGTTCTGGCTGGTATGTAGGGAAGAGTGGTTTAACATGTGAACAATATTGAACTCCATACATAATTTTAACATGTTTACTACACTTGGTATAAATTTCAGCCTGGTGCACAGTATGTTGAGCCCAAAAATACAAGGAACAAAGATAGAAGCAGTTGTCTAATTTAAATAAAACTTTTTACATAACTTCATTTCTGATTGCTGATATCAAAAATATAAGCAGATTTTATGCAGCCCTTATATTCGCGAAAATAACGATACCGAAATTACTTTATTCGATATCAGTATCCAAAACTTCAAAAATTGTTTTAAGTAATTTGATATGAATAATACTAAAACGAGGGAAGCTTATCATTTTCCGTTCTGTTATTTTTTTTTTTGCTTTTAGTGAACAAAAAGCACTCTGTTTTCAATACAGTTTCAAAGCTGATTTAGATGTTCTTTTGTATTTCATTTATCGCTATTGCAATACGTTATTTAAATAAAATTGTACGTTCAATTTTCGTTATTCCCTCGTTGAATTTTGCAATCCAATTGAGTTGAAAACAAAAAAATAGAATCAAAATAGCAAAACCAAAACAAATCAAATGATATCATCATGAAAGCAAGTATAATAAACTAAAAGCAGTCTGCACCGAAAGTTAGGAAAGGTTTTATATTTTTGGTTCTATATTATTTTAATTTAAAAAAGACTCAAAATCAAGATAGTGCATTGAATTCCATAGTCAACGTTCGATGGTAATTGATGGCGTAAAGTGGATTTCTTATCATGACGCGCTTGGCACCAGAGAACTTTTTAAGTGAAATACGCTAATAGTATTTCCCTTTAGGTTGGTCTCAAAAGCATATCCAATTATTGTCTACACCTTCAAAAATACTTCACCATTTGTAGTTAAATTTTTTTTTTTTCGAAAGCAAACAAATATTTAAAAGAATTGATTTTATTTTTTTAAACTTAATTTTTGACATATATGTCCAAAAGAATTTATAATTCCATCTGTATTGTGTAGAGTACACACATTTCCACACAATTTACAAAAAATAAAGGTATTTTTCATGGCAACTAAATTGTAAACAAAACATAAATTAAAACCTTTCAACGAGCTATAAAATCAACAACAATGAAAACAATAGTCAAAAATATAGCAAAAAACTAAAAACCATAAAAAAAATCAAAAAATAAAAAAAAAAACATGAATAAACATTCACAACAAATTGATATCAGGGGCGTAACTTGCAAAATCCTTGAGGGTCTATTTATAGACTTATTGAAATTTTTGTTATATATTAAATAAGTTAAGCTTATATTTTAGGCCAATGAACTTAAAATGTCTTCAGTTTTCATTTCCACATCCCTGTGAACATTTAGAAGGTCTCTCTGCTCAACTTTTACTTCATAAGTATGTTTTGAGCTTTAGAAGTGACGAACATTCAGCAGTCACCGCAAAACATAGCCGAAAGTTTTAGTTTACATTTTTGATATACAAAACTATTTTTGTGTTAATGTCTAATTTTTTAAACTTTAAAGTCTTTATTTAAAACATCTCAAATATTATTTACCTGATTAATATATTTCAAACTTTTGGCTTAAAAAGCAAACCAAAAGGATTACTAGACGTATGTTTTAAAAAATAAATCCAGAAAAATTCATTATTGAGGCTTAAATAACAGTAAAATTTTAAAACACATTTAAGACGCTCTAGGTCAAAAAAAAAAAAACAAAAAAAAACAAAAAAAAGTATGTACTTATTGTGACACATAAAACCAAAAGGTTTCCAATTCAGACTTAAATTTAATTTTTAAAGTTTTCGGGTTGCAAAAATAAACCCAAGAAGTTTAAAAATGTACGTATATAACAGTTTTTAATTAAGACTTAAAGGAGTTTCAAAAGGTAAGCCCAGGAATTATATCGAATAGATACCTAAAGCTAAATTCTGGTTTGTCTGTATGTAACAGAACGCTTTCCACACCGTTTGTCCCACTTCAAACAAATTTTACTCACATTGGTGCAGTAAAAATTGTCCAATAGATGCTTACTTACTTATGTGGTTCTTACAACCGTAAGTCGGTCTTAGCGTGGTTGAGGAAATTGCTCCAGCTATTTCTGTTTTGCGCATTCTGGCGGCGCCAATAGATGTCTTTAGTAATATGTATCTCGCGTTGTATAAATGCGATCTGGTTAGGCTGTTTGGCGTTAGATTTTGTACTAAAAAAAATTCTCGGACGGTTTTGTGATTGCTTGATTGTTTTGTATTGACAGTATTCTTCGCTAAATGAGTAAAAGCAAGCAAGGCGGCTGAAAAATGTGAAAAGTGTCTACAGTCTTTTCGTCGATTTTCGTCGGTAAGGTAATTTTGAATACAAAAATGAAGATTCTGGAAGGTCAATGGTCAAAAGTGTCGATAAAATCATAGAAATTGCGGAGTCTGACCATCATTGTTTCGATTGACTTGGAGCTAAACGTTGTACGAAAACCGTTTGGAAGCACTTAAATAAAGCTGGATATAAAAAGAAAGAAAGGAGTTGTGTCAGGACCACGCCAGGCCTCATGAATCGACAAAGACTCGCCAGTAGCTCCAGGCTGATTGGCAGGTTTTTATGCATCCATCTTACAGCCCGTATCTGGCACCAAGTGATTTTCACCTGTTTCTGTTTATGGCGAATAATGTTGCTATTAAAAACTTAGCCTCCAGAAAAACTTGCGAAAAGCGTCGAAAGTTTTCATTAGAGAGGCATAGTTAACCTTTAAAATAACAAAAAACTTAAGAATAAAACGATGCTTATTTCAACTTAAACAGATTATCACAACTATGCTAAATAAAATCTGCTATTTCATGCAAAAATAATGTATTTATTAAAGAGAAGCTTCTCACGCCTCGTTTGTTGATTTGCTTGAGTGAAATCTCAAAAGCGACACTTTTTTCGACACGGTTTTTCTAAGAAATTGATGTTTCTTTGTTGCTTGCGTCTATAACAGCAAGAATAAATAATTTTAATATATTAAAAACATTTTTCTCTTACTCCGTGGAGAATCGAACTCGTACCCAGCGATTGAGAGTTCTATATGCTACTCTTCAATCCAAGAGCCTTCGTTGTGTGGAATTGTTAATCCTATATTTAGTATAACTGAAGCTATGTTGCAGCGTATCACAATACTCTATTAATAGATAGAGGATTGCTTATTAGCTCTTCTACATATCAAAACATTCTACATAAAAAATTGCGTCAACTTGCAACGACAAACTTGCTTTCAAAGATTTGTACGAAAAAATAAAAAAAAATGAATGAAATAGTGAAATTTTTAAAAAGGTTTTTTGTATTTGCGTAGCAATCAAGTAGCAATTTTATAAGTAAAAGAATTGCAACAATCGATCATTAGGATTAGAGATATATGCAAAAATATGCTCTGGCTTGATGTTACAAAAAACAAGTAGTTTTAGACATCGATTGTAAAAATTGCGAAACTGTGAATTGGGCAAGACTTTTTCTATAAAACCTTTTTTAAAAGGTTTTAAAAATAATATAAATTTATGTTCCAAGTCATAAAATTTCAAAATTCTTTCCCGTTTTTTTTTTAATTTGGCTTAGTCATCTGGCGTGACGTTACTGGCGCTACGTTACTTAAATTTCCATTGTAATTAAATTGGGTAATTGAGTAGTTAGGTAATTAAGTAATAATGTAATTTAGTAATTAGAAAACAAATTTAGTATATTCTGTCTCTTCTTGCATCGACCATTTTCCATTATTTTTAGCCAATGCCTTCCATTTTTATTAAAACAGAAACGTCTACGAAACATTTATTAAGCATTTACAAAAAAGAAAAATTACATTTTTGTGAAACAATGCAGACGATTTGATCATCATGGTTAATGAGTTTATGTTCAAATTGCTTAAATCAATAAAGTTTCTCTAAGATAATATCATTAAATAATAAGTTTTTAATAACTTATAATTTTTGTGTCACGGTGGACTTTTTTCTGGAAATGCCCATATAAAACAAATTTAGCACCTCTCCAAAATTAACAAAAATGTTGTTGTTCTTGCTACAAGATGTCATCAGCAGAGTCAAAAATAAATAATTGCCTACAAGTCCGTTGAAATAACAATAAATGCACGCAGAGAAAAAATATGTTTATATATGTTTAGTTTCAGAAACAATATATTCAGAGGGAACCTTCTAATGATTCAGAACTTTCCTTCAATAGCATTATTTTTCGATATAAAAAGATATTAGTTGTGTCCAACATTAATACAACTTAGCTAAAAAACTTACGTATACTTTAATTTGTTTGTGACAAAATAGAATTGAGTGTTTCTACCCAATAAAAATATATTTGCATCACTATTAAACTCAAAAAGAACAGAACTCAAAAATTTAAAACAAACATAACTCCTTTCTTTTATATATTTCGCCTAGACACACATATATCTGTTTCTTTTGCACTTGCACGAAAAATAGCGGAAACCTTGTTGGTTTATGCGCTTGCTTTTAACAGTTGCCAAGTCTTGCCGTCTTTTTAAGTTTCAAGCAGCCGCGCCAAACGTGTTGAAAAGTTTAGCTCTTGTGAAAAGTGTTTCTGAAAATGTTTGTTTAAATTAAAAGTGTTTGTGTTTTCAAATTAATAAAATAAAAAACAAAATTAAAGAAAAATAAGGCGGTTCAGCAGTAAAAATATGTGAGTTTGGAAGCAACTTATGTGTGCCTATGTGTGATTATAAAAATTATTGTAATGTCGGATAAACATAATATGTTTACTTCTCAACATAATTAAATCCGAGAAAAACTTATTTACTGTTTTCTAAACATATATTGTTTGATTCAAACCAACAATTACTTCTAAGCAAATATTTTGTAATCACAGTGAAAACCTTTTGGCATTTCTTTTGCTAAAATATGTTTCCAGGTAAATATAGTGTAATCATCGGTAAATATATTATGTTGTTCTTAATTATCGTTGTGAAAATAATTGCTTGACTGCAATTAAATTATATATTCTCCAATTAATATATATTTGTACGTGAATATTTAATCTAATTCTTGACTAAATTATATATTCAAGCAAACAAATAGTAATAGTCTAAAAGTGTTCTCAGTCCATTTATAATTACAATATATTTATATGAAAACATATTTTCTTTAAAACAAATTATATTGTTTTTAAATTCAAACAAGTGCAATTAAATAATGTTAAGATGCAAATATATATATAAAGAAAAATTGCATTAATTAATCATATTATATGTGGAACCAATTATGATTAATTGTTTCCAAGAAACATGCAGAAACGTATTATACTTCCTGCAAATTATGTTTGGGAGGGCCTATTATATTTCAGCGTGTTGTTACACACAATAAAATAATAATGAAATGTAAAATAATAATAAGATGTACGTATGAATATTTACGTGTGTTTTTTAATATATGTTACTTTATTTTATTAATTTTTAACTTTTATCTTATTAAAAAAAAACATTTCATTATAAAATCTATGAAACTGTGAAGAAGCTTTGCTTCTCTCGTGTGTCCAACGACGCACCTGTATTTTTTCACTACACCTGTATATTCTCTGGTATAAAGAGTTGTCCGTAGTCCAGAAGAGTGGACGAGATTAGATAGAGGGGTGTGATATTTCACTTTTAATCAAACTTCTTCTACACCGTTTGTCCGTCTTCAAACAAAATTTTCACATATATACTCTGGTATAATGAGCAGTCCGTAGTTTAGAAAAAAACTAAAGGAAAATTAATAATAAACCTATGGTAATCTATCCACTGAAAATTTTTATATTTAATCCATGTCATTTTATATGTATGATGAATTAGCGATATATTTTTAAATTTTTTCACCTTTATTGTATAATTTTTGCATCAAATTAAAAACATTCCATTTTATTTTCTATATTTTATCTTTAAATGAAACAGCTCTTTTCAATTATTGTCAGTTTATAGTTCTTTGAATATTGATTGTTTTATTCCATTGATTAAATTTTAATATTATAAGCAATACTCTAAAATTTTTAAAACTTGTGCGAACACTTACTCGAATTAACGTCTTGGCTATTTCAAGAAGAACGTGTTATCCATTGTACCACGGCAGCTGCTTACATTAAATTGCTTTGCTTGCTTAATAATAAAACGTTAAAGCAACCCATATAAGCAGTTTAAAAAATAAATTTGTTTTATAATTCATTAAGCACCAAGCTCGAGAAACATATTCAAATTTAAACACTTACATCGTTTGTAAATCTGATAAAATTTAAGTCTCAGACAATTTGGTCCGGGATTTTTTTTAAAATGGATACCTCAGTGACAGAAAAGGTTATTTGATAACTTGAACCGAAGTAAAAGCTACTTTTCAATGAAGACTGAAGCCCTAATTTAGAAGTTTTATTATCAGAAATAATGAAACATAAATAAAAAAAAAAATATGTAGTTAAGGTTGCAATCACGTTGCATACAGTAAATGTATTTTTATTAGTATAAACAACCTAGTATAAAAAAATAGCTTAAAAAATTTTCATATAAATAATTATATCTTTTTATTTAAATTCCTTTATTGGCGAGGGTGGTTAATCCCCAAACCCCCTTTATACGCACCTGACTGAAATAATACCTTGGACAATTATTAAAACAAAAAACATCAAAAGCACAAATGCCAAATCGAATCGCATTTTATTAAAGGTTTATTTATTTGATTGTTTTTTTTTTTGCAATTGAATGTTACAGATGTGATGAATGAAAATTCTGATAATGGATAATTGGATTTATTCGTCCGAAATATACATGCAATTTTCTTCTAGTGGCTTAAAATTAAATAAAACATAGCAAGAAATAATTTTTTTTTATAAACAAAATTCATTACTTAATTCAATACAAAAAATATCCAAATCTTTTCTGCTTACCGACATAAAATAAAAAGTTGCTATTGTATTCGGAACACTAAATCATAAGCAGAAGTGACAAAGTGTTCATTGCTTACCAGTCCTTTATTTATCGAACTTGAAACACCCTAGAAAACTAAACTGAGTCTGAAAACTTTATCAAAACTATAAACACGAAAAATATTTATTTATAGCCCAACAAGAAGTATTTATTATATTGGAATTGTAAGCGGAAACACAATCGTAAATAATCGTTAATCATGTTCCAAGAACCGCAAAAAAAAAAAATTTATATATATATGCCATAAACTGATTATAAACGAAGATTTATTGAAACGATGTCGAAATAAAACTCGTAACAAAGTCTGATTTAAGGACAAAATAACTTTATATTTTTCGAGGCTTTAAAGTAATATTTAGATACTAGCTTATAGGTTGCGAAAAGAAAATTGTTTATGAAAACTTAAATTCATAACTAATCAAATAATAAAATACATTGATATTCTTTAAGAAAGTTTATTTAGAGTAAAAGCCAATTGTTCTTTTGACGTCGATGTCAGTCGGAGTTACGTTATTGCTTAAATGTCAGAATATAGCAGTGGTGGAAACCTGCAATCACCTCCCAACGTATAAATGAACAAAAATATGTAAGAATATAACAACTTATTAAGCTATTTTACACAAATACACTCAGGGAAAATGATCTTACCTGATCCAGGTTCGGTATACCTGACGAATTTGGTTAAGGGAGTCAACAAAATTGTATTAACTTGATCCAAGTTAGTTTCACCTCACCAATGTGGTTTGCAGAAACATATTTAAAAAGTAGCGAAAAAAAAACAAGTAGGTTTTTATAGGGAAAAAATAATCCGCTAGCTGTCAAGTTCTGCTGTAGTGATGCTGAATGTGTATCCCGATGCACTCAAGAGAAAACCGCAGGTTACGAGTAAATTCACCTGAATGGTACATGGTATTCTTAACCTGACTATTCCGGGAAAACATTAACCGGACAATTGGTTAAATTTACATGACTTCATTCGGTCCAACCACAAAAACTGGTAAAAATTTGGTTAAGTTAACCACATTTGTTAATTTCATTAAACCACAAAAACTGGTTAAATTGACCTGAATTTCATGTGGTAATCTTAACCTGACGATTCATGTTGTTAAAATTTAACCTGAAATCTAGTTCAAATTTGGTTAAATTAACCAGATTTTTTTTCTGGGTGTAGGCGTAGGCGAAACAGTTCGTAACAATTTTAACTCGTGTTTCTCAAAACTTTTTGATAAATTTTTTTAAACTACCCAGCAGAAAAGTGTAACAGTTTTGAAATAGGTCTGAGCTAGTTCCAAAAAGGACCAGTACTAGTTCCAATGCAATACCCTTTACTATTGAACAAACTGACGCTTTTTTCGGGTTGATGTCATCGGAAAAGAGGATTGTCCCCATAAACACTTTTTCCTCATATGTGAACTGGTTGCATTAGGAACATTTTTAAACTGGTTTCTTTCGTAGTAGCCTAAAAGTCATTCTTTTTTAACTAGTTTTAAAGTGAATATTTTAAAAGTGTCAAAATTTTGTGTACTGGAGCAAATGTCCAAAAGACCTGGTTTCTACGATCTTTTCCATTCAAAAGATTTATTAAAGAAGAAGGTTATAAAATATATCTCTTTTATTCACACTATGAACTTAAACTGGTGGCCGTGGCGCAGTGGCTAGAGTGTGTGGCCAATACGCCAGAGAACCCTGGTTCAAATCCCACCTGACACAGAAAGTTTTTTCAATTGAATTAATTTTTCTGTTCGGCCGTCACCTCCCTGCAGACAATGGCAAACCTCAGAGAGTAAAAACTGCCATGAAAAGCTTCTTGAGAACATAAGCCGTTCGGAGTTAGCATTTTACATGTAGGTCCAGTTCTCGATCATTTGTATTGAAAACATTCACAACACACACAACACAATTGAATATAAGAACAAAATAACTGCTGGGTAATTAGAGTTGGAGGAAGGAGTGCACCGAATATTTTTTATAGATATATACCTGCTAACAATAGGTCCAATGATGTATAATGTATTTCACCCATTGTGAGTTCATATGCACGTAAAAGATCCGCACAAGAAGGAAGAAAACCGTACGGCATTTCTTGCTTCCGGAAGTCAAAGAAAAACTGGAATTTGAGAGAGCTTCCCTTTCATCCAAATCTTTTCAAACAACCGACAAATTATATTCACGGTCTGAAGCTGAAAACAATTTGAACAACTGGTAAATAACAGATTTTAAACAGAAAACAAAGCAATATTGTCTTCAGCCTTGCCAAACAGAAAACTATGTGTAGCATACATACTATGGACGAAACAATGGGCAAGAGGCATGCAACGTTTGCCTACATTGGCACATGAGTGAATAAAGTTAGAGAAGAAAAACAAATAATATGATCAGAGAATATATACGATTTTCTGTGCATATTTGTCGACCAAACGTTCATGCAAATAAAGCTCCATATAATCGGTGAAGATCCGCAAAAAGTGAATAGAAGGAAAGCTCGCTCACATTGAGCTCTCTTTTGAGCTAGAGAACTGGTGGCGAGTTCATTAGGAAAGCAAAAGTGATGCCAAGTATTTATTAAAAAACATATTTTTTGACTTTAATTTTGTATCGAATTTTATTTCAATGCTATTTAAATTTCAAATTTGATAATTTAATTGAAATCAATATAAGCGTTGTGATGTCGAATTCTTCTGAAAAATGTTACCAATCCAGAAAACTATGAAACCTTAATATAAGCAACAGTTCAATGAATTTTTTTTTTATTTAGATTCACTTCAATAACAATTCCTTTTAGTTCTTAAAATTAATTCCCAATTCAATGTTTTTTCTTTTCCAAACGCTTTTCAATAAAAATAAATAAAAAATAAAACAAAACCCGTTTTTATATGGTTGAATTTCAACAAATTTGTGACAAATTCCGTAAAAATTAGGCGAATAATTAAATTTTTTTAAGTATTTAAGTAAATTTTCTTATAAATATCGCAGTACAAAAAAATCTTTCTTATTTGTTAATTAAAAAAAACAAATAATATTCATAAACGTTTTTAATGATTTTTTTTTTTTTTTTGGAAAATTTACTTTAAAGCTTTCCACAAATTATATTTTCAGATTTGAAAAATTGTGTCAGATTTATACACAATTCTACTCTTAACGTGTGCAAATATTCAGTTTATTGAAATAAAATATGAAATGAAAATATTTTTTAAACTACCGTACTTTTCTTAAAAAATTTAGATTTACAGATTACATTTTCCCTCATTCCACCGAAGCTACCGATTTTGATTTACATAGTACGTATGGAAGAAAGATAGGTGCAATATTTCCTTCTTATGTTTGTCAATAATTTATTTAAATCTGTGAATTGTGCCGAAGACCACAGCCGCAGTGGTGAGGCACGAACATATTCTCAAAAATCGCAAAAATTTTAAATTTCTCTAAAACAGCTTTGTCGATTTTTTTAATAGTTGAGAGTTTTGGAATGCGTGGAACAAAATAATTTAAAAAAAATTAAAAAAATCTTTTGAAACAACTGTTTAACTTTAAAAAAAAAAATTTTAAGTAGCACGTGATATTTTATTTCAATACCTCCTACATGAATTTTGAAATTTTGATCTTTTCTTCGAAAAATTCTTAACTAGTTGTTCAAACAAAGCTTTAGAAGTTGAAGCAGCATTGGATTTTAAAATTTGATATAAAAAAACACTTGAAAGAAGTCTAACAAGTTCACGAATAAATTGAATAAGAACTGAAATCCAAGCATAAATAGGCTCAAGCAAGCAAGGCCAAGGTTTTTAAAAAGTAATAACTTAAAGTTATGGGTAGAAAGATTCAGAAACAACCATTTTTTACTACAACATAATTAATATTTTAACATTATTGTTGTGAATATAAGCATGAAATAAAATATTTTTATTCAGTTCTATTCTTGCTATCCCTTAGAAGGAATATTTAAAAAATTCTGATATTAAAGTTATTTTTATACCAACTTTTTAGTTGGATTTCAAATCTGTGCCCTAGTACAGAAAGCCCATGTTTATTTCTTTATAGAGGACCCCTGCCATTACAGCTTAATCCCTCTGGGTTCTAAACATTGGAGTTATTGTTCATGAATGATCAACCGTATTAAAAAATACACATCCTAAAAGGATGTGCACCTGAAATACTCTTCCGGACCTGTAATTTACAAGTACATTAGAAGAGCAACCACGTACTAGTTTTCACATTCACAAACACAATAGCATTACTCTGTGCCCTATTCTGTAAAAGCAGTATGCAATAATAATTCCATACTGCCCTTAATAGTACCAGTTTAGCTACCGGTAGATGGCGTACCTTCATTACCATCTACTGGTTGAGACATCGAGACCTATCCAATCTCTTGCATACTAAGCAGGTATGACAGCCCGGTCGTACAACTGCGCGACCCCGCCGGTCAATCTAGACCTGTGCAAGCGATGTGCACAAACCACAGACAGCACGAGTCTCCCCGAAGGGCCAACCCATGATAGTCACCTGGGCAACTCGGTCCCGTCGAAAATGGGGGTCTACAACATCCCAGCAAATAGACAAAACAGTTCTTATATACATATATGTGCCCAGCGTCACAGGTCGCCTTTGTGCCCACATACGTGACACTCCTTGTGCCCTAAGACACCATTTTTTGTCTTTTTGTTGACCATATAGGCCATGTCTCCATGCCGTGGATAGATAAGGTCACCTCATTTTTTCGACGGGTTTGACTATCCCCGTGCTAACAAGTTTTATGGACCATTGCTATTCCATCGCAGGCTTTTTTCAATACAATATACATATTGACCTGCTACCAAGATGGGCGCCACCCCGAGCTCTTGGTTGGCTCTATCTTTTTACGGCATGGGACGTATCCCATAACCAACCCTCCTCCTTTATCCTGGCTTGGGACAGGCAGGCCGAAACCTGGCGGAGTTAAAAATCAAGTGCCCTAGTACAGCATTAAAATATTACATATTTTCAAAATTGTAATACGCAGCATATTCAAACCTCTTCTGCAAAAGCAAATCTAAAATTTTGTAGAGCCATATAAAGAATAAATAAATATAAAGAATTAATAATTGGAATTTTAATTTTTTTTTTGTTTTATATTTGGATTTTCCTAGATGTCATAATAAAAATTTTATAATCAAGCTTTCGACAAATTTTAAGCACCACAAAATGTTTAAATACTTTGCTGTTGATAACATGGGAATGTAACTCAAACGATTTGTTACATTTTAGGAATGTCTTAGGATTGAAAATTTTTCATCAACACACGTACATCCATGGGCGTCCGCAGGATTTTGCCTAGGGGGTGGGGGGAGGAAAAGACTTACGTGGAAAGTTCACTTATTGGGTAATTATTTAGGAATGCTCCTTGAAAAAGATGACCATTCAAATTCTGTTTTCTGTGATGTTTGGTGTAAATTTAGTAAGCATTGTCGCAATTAACACCGTTCCACTGCGTAAGATTTAACCGAACTATTAGGCCAAAATTCGAATTTTTTGTAATATAATTCGCTTGTTCATTCTAACAAAAAAATATTCAGAAGTTAGTGTACATCTGAAACACTCTTCTATATGCAGGGTGTTCATAAAATTGGCTATACTGAAAAATACACTCTTAAATATTTAATAGTAATATTTTTAAATGTAAGTTATTGTCATTTTGTAAGACATCGTAGATTTATTAAGAAATAAATGTATAATTTAAAATAAAAGTTGCAAAAAGTTTTAGCTTAATGTAAGTATGTTTTATCCACGGGACTCAAACTTGGTAAAAAATTTCATCTAATTGCGTCTTAGGTGGTGAAAATAAATGGCATTCTAACAAAATGCAACATAATTTTTTTTATTTTTTGCTTCCAAATTCCAATAGATAATTTGAATACAAAATTTGGTTTATTAACCTACTTATATAATTGAATATAATCTATATGCCTTCGCATGGTCAATACGTTTACCACAAAAACTGCTTACTTGAGGCTCAGAAATAGTTTAAAAATACACAAAAAGCAGTTATTCGATGCTGTATTTTAGGATTTTATGCTGTATTTTTTTTTTATTTTGTCCCAGTAGAATGAGACACACTGGACGTTCAACACATGCTTGCTGACATAAGAATATTTAATATATTCTGAAAGATGGGATCAAAAAAAAATGCATCCCAGTTTCATATAATAAGGAATTCAGACCTGTATAAGCACATAATTAATGATGTCTTAAATCACCTACTTGAATGAACTCAGTTTAAGATATTTGTCAGTGGATGCTCGATTTTTTTAAGAAAGCATTCGTGTTATTGGAATATTCTAGAATGCTCAAGTATGGCAAGAATCTACGGATATGAGGCGAATAGGCTTGAGAGTGCAAGTCTGAAAAGTTAAATATTCATGACTTGTATATTTAAATGAATATTTGACATGTATTGTCACATAAAATATGAAGAATGTCATGTATATTTAAGCGAATTTAAGCACTTGTTGGTCTGAAGTAAGCCAATGATATTTATTTAAATTTTTTTTTTTTAATAAACTGTGGCTTAGTATCAAATTTATTTTTAAACTAATAAATTATTCTGTTTGAAAATATTTTCTTGATTTAATAAAATGCTTAAGAAAGTGTAAAATCACAATGCAATTTCAAAATCTTTCTGACCTGACACAAAAAATTTAAAATGCACGGGTACAATATTTAAATTAATTATATCACACCTAAGTGGGATTTCTCTTGTGTACAATGCATTATATATATGATTATAAAATCTCAATACGTTGAGTATAGGCAGTTGCTCGGTAAAGCAAATTTTAAAATTAGGATATTATATTATTAATAAAAAGGGTTGAAAAGGGCTGAAAATTTAAAGGAAAAGAAAGTAAAAGATACTACAAAAATGTATGTGCTTAGCTTAGTTCAACTTATAAAAATTGTTTAACTAAGCAAATGATCTTATTTCGATTATTCTTTTTTTATAATATTTTATCAAAGTCTTTAAGCTATAGAATAGTTTGCCTATAAATGTTCCTTAAAGTTAAATCTGTTATTTCATTGTAATATTATTATATTTAAAATAATAGAATAATATTAATGATTTTCACGGAGTATTTCGTATAGTTCTGTTCATACTTCCATTTTACAATCCGGTTTGTAAGCTTAGCTAATATGCATTATTATATCCCAATAAATTCCAAGTCAGTGACTTCATACTTTTTTATAATTGAAGACATGAATGAATGAAGATGATATGTCGCTATTATTTAGTTTCGAGAAAATCGAGTTCAAAGTTTCACATTTGTACTGAAATATATATTTAACCCTAGGTACTAACCTACGTAAAATTTACTCATTCCTAACGAGTAATATAACGTATAGTGAACGGAAGGTTAGTATTTAAGGGGTAAATCAAACTTTGTCAAGTAGTTTATTTCTAAAATAGCCACAAACATAGTTGTTTTAAGTTTTAAAACAGTTTTTATGCACATAAGGGTTCATCCATGCATAGAACACAAAAAAATCGGAAAATGCGACACATCACCTTCATTCATTCATGTCATAATTTATGATATATGTAAAATTAAAGAACACATGAACACTTCATTCATTCATGTCATTAATTATGTTATATGTAAAATAAAAGAAAATAATTTTTATGTTTTTACTGAATTCATTCCAAATTCTAAAAATTGTTCTATGATTATGTAACATATATAATATACTTATATACATTTTTTTTGGCTGAGCTCTATGAGAGGGGAACTGACCCATCCTCTACCCACCCCCTGTGGACGCCCATGCGTACTTCTCCTACCAAAATACTCTTACTTTAAAAAAAAAATTATAATTTGTTTTCGTTTTCCATTCAATATCGAAAGACCTTCCTATCATTAATTCTGTTAAATGATTATCGCATTAATCTTCTTCAGTAGCGAGGAACAACAATACTAGCAAACAACAACGAACAGCAAATACAACATATACAAAAGGAACAAATTGCATGGAATTAATTGTCAAAATGATTTAAGCAAATTCAATTTATAAAAGTCATTTTCAATTGGAAAAATTGGTTTTCACAGTCCCTCCATGCTACCACAACGTTGAAATTATCCGCGACTGGACCCACGCGCTTATTTGGCGATTCTGCTTCAATTACTGTAATCCAAATAAATGAAACTGTCAAAAACTTGTGCACACGTTGACAGCCAACAAACAGCAAAAACATTCCTTACATTTAGTTGCTGCTGTTGCTGGTTGTTTGCTTTCTTTATCATGGTTTTCCTTTTTTTTTTAATTTTTCTACGCTTTAGTGGGTGGTTTCATGCATTTCGAATGATTAAAAATTGTGAAAATTTATTACGCTGTCTTAAACAGAGCGCAAAATTTCCACATTGTGTCGGCGGAGCAGGGTGGGATAGGTTCCATGTATTTAAAAATCAGGGTACGGAAAGGTTCACTCGCGTACCTTTGTGAGCGTACCATTTTAATAGGTGAAGAAAGAAATAGAAATGAAGGGCAAAATTTATCTCCTAGTAGAATTCATTGCAACTTTTATGATTTCTGTAGACTCTGTGGACAAAAAACTACGATTCCATGGCCAAAAGGTGTAACATATATTATATAAGTTTCTACTCTGTGGACTTCTTGGAAGAAAATCGTGGATTTTTTGACTAATACTTTCCACAAAATGGGACAAATTGGTTCCAATTGCAGTATGTTTGGAAGTTAGGTAACTGGGACTTTTTCGGTTTAGTTGACTCCTTGAAAAAAATTTTTTGATAAAAAGGTTTCACAAATAGGTTACACTTTCAAAATTTTTTTAACTATCCGGCTTATTGGAAATTTGTATAATAATATAACTGACCACTGTTTACGTTTTTGCTACAATTTCCACTTCGTACAAAAGGTAAGTCTCCTTTAGCAAATTGTGTCAAAAATATAGATAAAAAAATGTATGTACCCAGTAAACAAAATGATTCACTAATGTTATCGTTTACGAATCGTTTTCTCGTACATTTGATTCACTAGCAATTATTAGTAGCGATTCATTTATAATATTGCGAATCGTCAAAACCGACAAAAGCAATTCGTTAATGAGTCGCTAAAACTATTAAAAGCAATTCGTTAACGAGTCGCCAAAACTATAAAAAAGCAATTCGTTAACGAGTTGCCAAAACTAAAATAAGCAATTCGATAACGAATCATATAAATCATATAAAAAATAAAATATAAAAAAAAAAAACTAATTTTTAGCTTACCACGTCAAGAATCGAAACCACGTCTCCTGACTGCTAGTCCGGCACCTTACCCACTCAGCTATTTCAGATGCGGAATATATCTTGCGTAATTTGCTTGTTAATAGAAGCCGGCATTGGCGGACACATGTTCGAACCCCAACTTGGTCAAAAAAAAATTTATTTTTTTGTTTTTTTTTATTATTTAGGTATTTTTTTTAAAGAAAAGTTCGAAATTATTTTTTTTATCATTTTTTGGCCAACTTTTTTTCGGCTTCGTTATACATTCGTCAAAACCGAAAAAAGCAATTCGTTAACGAGTCGCCAAAACTATGAAAAAGCAATTCGTTAACGAGTTGCCAAAACTAAAAAAAGCAATTCGTTAACGAGTCGCCAACAACTATAAAAAGCAAAATATAAAAATATAAAAAGCAATTCGTTAACGAGTCGCCAAAACAACAAAAAGCAATTTGTTAACGAGAAGTTATTCATATGAAAATCTTGAACAAATTATAAGTGGATATTATTTATATAAAGAATAAGCACGAAATAACATAACAGAAGAAAAAATATTTCACAAAATTTTTTCATATAAAAATTTATGAAAATTTATATTTAAGTCTTTTTTCACTTAATTTTTAAAAAAAACATAAAATTGAAACAACAAATATTCGCTTAAATGACGTATTAATAATAGAAAGTTAGTAAAAAATACTTTTTTTTAAAAAATTTGTATATATAAAATTCGGAAAAACTTGTTTTTTTTTTTTTTTGTTTCAAAACATCTTAAATGGAGTTAGGAAAGTCATGATTTTAATCGGTTCTTTCTTTAATCATCAAGCTAACCTCTGAAACGAATCTTTAAAAAAAAAACGATTCACAAGCGATTCGTTATCGAATCACCCCTCGCCACAATGTTTATTGGGTAGGTATAAAAGAGCGATGAAATGAAGTGTTTTATAATCATAATGTAACCAGTCTGAAAATTCAAAAATGGAAAAGCGATGGAAAACTGAAAACGTTATATTACCTGTTAGTGCTAGTGGTCTTTACTTATACATAGTAAGAAAATGTCTTTATATACCAACTTTTTGAGAAAAGGATACATAAAATATATGTAACGGACTTTTGGCGTGTTTTTTTTAACTCGGAGTGCTTTCGTTCTCGCTGATTACAAATCTGAAGTCCGAATACGAAAAACCTGAATTTGAGATGGCAGATCCAAATGGTGATCATAAATTTAAATAAAAAAAGTTGTATGGAGTGATATTCATGCGAAAATTATTACAATCTTTCCTATCTCATTTCTTGTAAACTTTAAATTTACATTTTAAATTTAGATATTCAAGCTTATCGGGAATTCCTTAAGAAAAAATTTTCCATCCAACATTTTTGTGTCAAAGAAAATAATTTCAGAGCCATGAATTTCCCACGCAATTTCTTTTTTCTCTGGAAATAAAACTAAATAAGTTTTGCTCGAATCTGTCAATGTAGAAAATAAATTTTTAAGCAAAATTATCAAAATAATTAGTGAACTATTAACCAATTAGTGACCAATGTAACAATGCTGTAGAGTAAGTTAAAAATATTGTCGTCATATATTGCTAGTGAAAAAAACTTAGAAATGCGCGTAGTTCTTGTTACATCTATTTAATTTCGTTGACAAAGAGTCTTAATATGCGTGTGCATGGATCCGAAACACTTTTGGATTTTAGTACAAAATTTAACTTATCTGCTATACATGTCACTATCTATATCTTTAGTTATTGTTCAACAATTTATAACTTTATTAGAACTTTCTTAAAATGCATTTACATTAGGATTCGTGCTTATCCTAATAGAATCAATTGTCAATAACTTGAGATATTTGGTAATGTTTTCATGGCTCTGGGGTAGGTTCGTACCCACGGATACCCTCCATATCTACGCGCCTGGTATATGCTTTATGTTTCTTTGTAGCCAATGTGTAAAAAAAAAAATAAATAAAATTGTCGTTAAAAGTTTAAATCATCAAAAATGTACTTAAGAGGAAGTATTCAAAGATTTTAGTGGAAAAAACCCGTTTTCAACCGTGCGCCTGACCCTACTAATGCAAGAATTTTCTGAGTTATGAAGATATGTTTTGATGTATGTTCATAGTTTTGATGTTTAAATAGGAATTTTTTCAAATTAATTATATGTTTAATAGCTTTCCACTTAGCTCGATAAATTAGTTTTGTCATAGCGTAAAAATTTTTTGTGCCATGATTTTTCATAGTGCTAAAGATAAGTGCTTAATTTTGGCATCAAAGTACGGAATTTTTTGCAAAATAAATATTTAAATGAAACATTAATAAGTCGCAATTTCCTCATAACAAATATCACGAAGCAAGTTCCATTCAAGTGATGCTTTAATATACGCATAAATTTTTTAAGAAAATACCAATTCTGACATTTTTTTATAGATTAACATATGTGTAACGCAAAGATTTTTATTTTCTTAGATCTTCCTTCCTTCCTTCCTTCCTTCCTTCCTTCCTTCCTTCCTTCCTTCCTTCCTTCCCTCCTTCCTTCCTTCCTTCCTTCCTTCCTTCCTTCCTTCCTTCCTTCCTTCCTTCCTTCCAACCTTCCTTCCTTCCTTCCTTCCTTAGGTGGCACCTACAACCGTAAGTCGGTTTTCGCCTGGTGTAAGAAATTGTGCCAGCCATTTCTGTTTTGCACTTACTGGCGCCAGTTGGAAGCTCCAAGCATCGTCAGGTTGTCCTCTACTTGGTCTTTCTAACGGAGATGTGGTCGTTCTCTTCTGCGTTGACCACCTCTGGATACCGAATCGAATATTTTCTTCGCTGAAGCGTCGTCTTCCATCCACTCAACATGACCTAGCCAGCGAAGCCGGTCGATTTTTATGCGCTTTATTATGTCGATGTCAGCACCGTTCCATCGTATTCGGTGATCGCCATTGACGCATATTGGTCCGTAGATTTTACGAAGGATCTATCCCTCGAACACTCCCAAAGTCTTTTGATCAGAGCTGCTCAACGTCCAGGTTTGTGCTGTATATTACAGGAAGGGCATGATTAGTGACTTTAGAGCAGGGGTGTGCAAAATTCTACTTTAACGTTTTTGTGATTGTATTGCAAAGCTTTTATTTCAGTTTGTACTGAACGAAAAGCACGACATAACGCCCAAATGATAGCTTGTCGTGTTCTATAAGGTTGCGAAAAACCTTAAAAAAGGATTGGAGCAAAAGAAATGCATGACTCGGTTTCTTTATTGCTGCAAAGTGTTTTTTCGATCGACTCCGCAATAATCTTTCACTATGTTCGCAACCTTTGGCAACGCAGAATAGAGCGGCCGCAAGTTAACAGCATGAAGTTCGTACAACAACTGATCGTATCGAAGAAATAAACAAACGCGCTAATGATATGTTGTCGTATTCAGTAAGGCAACGCAGAGGCGAGCGGCCGCAACCTTACAGTATGAAGTTCACACAGCGACTGATCGTACGAGTATTATATTATTCAGTGTAATAAGTTCTCAGCTCGACTAAAAAGCTTTTTCAATGATTCACAAAGCAGTCGTATGCGTGTGAAAGCTATCCGCCCATGGGCGGATGGGCCCATGGGCGGCCTTTTGCGTTCTCCTGCTTTAGAGCGTGACTTTTGTTTGACGAGAGAGGGATCTGCTTTTTAATTGCCTACTATTAAATATTCGAGCCCAAAGTAACACCTGTTGGCAAGAGTTATCCTTCGTTTTATCTCTCTACTGATATCGTTGGTGGAGTTAATACTGGATCCAAGGTAGACGAATTCCTTCACAACTTCGAAGGAGGTGTTGTCAACAGTGACGTGGGTGCCAATACGCTGGGATTGTTTGTTTGTTGACACCAGATATTTCGTCTTTTCTGCGTTTACTGCAAGTCCCATGTGACTCGACTCTTTTTCTAATTTCTGAAATCTATTCAAATTTAAGATATCTTTTACTTATTACTTTCATTTGACCCTTTCATTTTTGTAAGACAGTTTTGAGAATATATATTCATGGGTTTTTTTTTATCCTATTTACGTTTAAAATTTTTTCTTCTTAACATATTATCTTCATGCTTGTAAATTTTAATTTACAACAGACACACCGACTCGACTGCTAAAGTTTTGGCTTCCACATCGCTGAAAATGTACATCGTAATTAGTATTTAAAAAATTATATCTCACGTACACACTGTTTTGTCATTATAGGTATATGTATTGTATGCATAGATTTACTAAAATAAACCACAAACAATAATTCATCAAATTAAAACTTAATTAAATAAAATAAAACAATGATTATCAAGCCAACTAACCCGTATTGACAGCTGCACAAAAATGTCCTTTAACACCATTAGCCTTGATAAATTTTCTATATTAAATTTATGTGCAACTTTTAGAATTTGCTATCGTTTTGTCATAATAATAAATTTGGTTTCATAATCGATTTATTTGTGTGAACCTGACTGCTCTCGATTGGGTTTCAATTGTGGCTGCAATAATTCAAAAATACTTTAATATTTCAATTCATTGCTTATCAAAAGCATTCTGAGCACGAACTCATGGCTAAAATACTTTTGCAATTTTCACTTTTTATGGTGTGTGTGTGTGTGTGTGTGTGTGTGCTTTGATAAATGCTTGAATGTAAACGGTTTATACGAACGACAAGCTAACCAATAGCAAATACACCCAAACATACAATAAATACACTAGTTGTGAGCATATCTTCGACAAGTCTGCGTACATATTTGATGCGGTTGTGGTTATGATGAGTTATGGTTTACAAGAACATCAACATAAATTTCCATAAGTTTTTTTTTTTTTTGATGCAAACACACAAAAATTTCTTATAACACTTTTTTGACCACATTTCATGCTGCAGCTAGAGCCAGTTACTTCTACTGTTAAACTACTACTTTTTCTTTATTATGTACTCTTTTTCTCACTCTCTCTTACAATGTGCTGCATGGTTTTCTTTTAACTCTTTCTTGCCACGAACCGCAACAGCCATAAAATATAAATTATGAATGCAGAGTTCTTGTAGCTACTTCTCTACCGACTTACCGACTCTACCTACTTTCAAAGTTCCATAAGTTTTTCTTGTATAGTTATTTTTTTATTTTGCATTTACTACGCCATTTTCTGTTAACTCTTTTTTGTGTCTGCTCCCATTTTTTGGGATTTTCTTAATATGTTTGCAAGGATATTTTATGCAGTAAACTTTGTAATGTGTGTGCTTAATTCTATATTTCCGTTTTTCCTCTGCCATTTTTTTCAACTTTATTTCTGCTAACGTATCACATTAAATACAACAAAAAATAAAAAATAAGTAAACCAAAACCAAACAAACTAAAGCCGGAAAACATTACCGAAATTGTACATTCGTTAAACTTGTCTTGCATAAAAAAAACATGTGAAAGAATTCAACAAAACGGGCAAAAAAGAGGAGCTACATAAGTGGAAGTAGGTTAAGCATGCAAATAAATAACAAGAAAGTGATATAAAAGTGCTAGTAAAGGATTTCAATGGAGATAAAGATTAAAATGATGCCAAAGATAGCAGGTAGCAAAAAACTGAAGGTGTTATTTTGTGTGTGGGGAAAAATAAACAAACCAACGATGTGATTTCAATACTAAGCAGCAGCTGTACTTAGGAATTATTTGTGGCTTGCATGATTTTAATGGTTATACGAAAAAGTCCTTGGAGAATAAGATCTGTCTTAATTTTGTTTATTTTATTCTTTTTAATTCTTCAGAAATCTCTGATGCTCTCAATAAAAATATTACTTTAAATAAACAAAAAGCATTGAAAATTAGATAGTATATATTAGATAAAAAGTTCAGATTTGAACTTCAATCAATGAATAGTCAAGCAAGAATTAATATCAAATATCGACTTTGGATTTCTATGGTAATGCTCGTGGAAGGCTACACAAAACATTGTGCCTTATTTTCCAAACTTATAACCAATCAAATTCAAAAACTTTTTTTGATCTCTAGAAAAGATGAATGCATGAAAAGTAGAATAAAAAAAAAATACACATAAAGGTACTAAAACTAAAAAGTTAAGAATAAAAAGATTGTGTAAGTTAAAACAATTTTAGATTAAAAGTTGTTGAAGCAAATATTAACGAAAAAGAAAATTTGAACAAGTTACACAGATTTATAACGAACGATTAAATCAAGTTCAAAATTCAGGCTTTCGCGGAAATTTTAAATTTTTAAATTATAAAAATAAAAAATTAATATATAAAATTTTCCATTGAAGGATATTAATCATTTAAATTTTATATCGCATGGTTCTTGCGAATCATATCTTCCTTGTAATAGTTAACCTTAGAGATGTTCTTTTTTGACTGTTTGTATGAGCTTCATAAAGAATGTGTCAAGAGTCACTGACACTTTTATTCCGACACTTATGAACAAGACACAATGAAGTAATCTATGGCAGTTATCAAGCATAAGATTTAGTCATGGAGAAATTCGCTTTTTAGTCTAGCAACATAGTATTCAATTTAATCAATAAATTTAAGTCCACTGGCTCTGTTGTGGACGCAACATTATTTGACTTTTTTTCTGAAAAAAAAGTTCAGAAAATTTCGAAAAACTCTTTCTATTTAACTACTTAACACTCAAAAAATCTCTACGGAAATCTATAAAACAGGACTAGATTAAAACTAAACTAGGCAAAATCTAAGGAATAAAAGCTTAAGGGGAGGGTAAGGTTTCTTTCGTCTAAAAAATACCTTTTTTTATGAATTTCTTTGAAGAAATTATTACTAAAGGTTTATTTTACATATTATTATATAAAAGTAAAACATTTGAAGAATATTTAAAAAAATTTTTCTTCAGAAATAGAGAGAAATAACGGATTTATTGTAGATCTCCGCAAGCGCCTCGAAAAAAAATTTTTGTGCTGTGACCAGCCTACAGCATCACTGAATTATCTGAAACCAAAAAATCAATATGCTTTCTTTAGTTTCTTACTTTATCTCTCCAGTCTCGTCGAGTTTATTTAATTTTTAAATTTTTTAGTTTTTGGCACCATTTTGAAGCCAAAATGACGATTTTTGACGAAAAGATCGACCTATTTGTTATTATGAAATTGTTAGAAATTAAAAACTCGACGTAACTAGAGAGCTATTTACATGTAGAATAAGAGTACGTTCAAAAAGTCCATAGGATGACACATAGATGGCGTTACTAGATTTTTTCCATATAATTTTTATTTAGTACCAACCTTCAGATGATACGTATAAAAATTTGACAACAATCTGACAAGTAATTCGTGAGTTATAGCATTTTCTGTGCAAGTATTGTTAGTGAAAAAAAAAAAAATGGAAAAAAGTGAATTTCGAGTTTTGATATAGCATTGCTTTTTGATGAAAAAAAAATACAGTGGAAACCAAACAATGGCTTGATAAACATTATCCGGACTCTGCTCCATCTAGGCAAATGGTAGAAAAGTGGATTGCTGAGTTTAAACGTGGTCGTACCAGCACATATGATGCAGAGCGCAGTGGACGCCCAAATCAGACTGTTATTCCACAAAACATCAAAAAAATCCACAAATTGGTTATGAACGAACGCAAATTGAAAGTGCACGAGCTAGCTGGCATTGTAAGGGTATCAGACGGTAATCTTTTTACCATTTTACACGAACATTTGGGTATGCGAAAGCTCTGTCCAAAGAGGGTGCCGCGTGAGCTCACAGTCGACCAAAAACAACAACGAATTGATGCTTCAGAGCAGTGTTTGGCGCTATTAAGCCGCAATAAAATCGAACTCTATCGCCGATATGTGGCAATGGATGAAACATGGCTTCACTATTACACACCAGAATTCAAACGACAGTCAGCTGAGTCGACGAACCGAATCCAAAGCGAGCAAAGACCTAAGAGTCGGCTTGTAAGGTAATGGCGTCTGTATTTTGGGATGCGAAAGAAATAATATTCATCGACATCGATCTGTTTTCAGATCTCAAGAGAATGCTTGCTGCAAAGAAATTCAAGTCCAATGATGAAGTAATCGCTGAAACTGAGGCCTATTTTGATGAGAAAGAGAAATCGTACTATAAAAGTGGTATCGAAAAGTTGGAAAATCGCTATACTCCTTGTATCGCTCTCGAAGGCAACTATGTTGAATAATATAATCGAGTTTTATCAAAATTTTGTTTTTTTTTACTTATCCTACGGACTTATTGAATGACCTGTTATGTGTACAAACCTTCAAAACGATCGGTTGAGTAGTTTTTTCTGTAGGTAAAAATTACATGTTTGGAAAAATCGATTTAAAGTTAAGTAGACTGAAAAAATTAAAATGTCTTGAAAAAAACTGGATTTTGTTATAAAATACGTAAATGTCATCATCGATCCCGGTACATCACAGTACATCACTATCATCCACGTTATCTAAGGCATCCTTTTGCAACTGTCTACGTAAAACTCTGCCTTCTTTGGCCTCTCGAGCAAATCTTGCATGAAGATCGAAAAAGCAGTAGAACCTTCAGTAAAAAGTGATGCTGCTACATATGCTGCAATTTCAACGACAGTTGGTTGTAGCTTTCGTTGTGGTTCTGCGTGAAACCACCCAGGCAACGTTCCAACAGCTTGTCTTTGCTTAAATCTTCATATATTGTCTTTATTGCGTTTAAAACATCAGCTGGAAGTGGAGAGTCACAGTGCTTGAATGATCGTAATGTTTTTGCAGCTTCAGCCTTCTTCCAGTCGCACCACGATTCATCTCATTTTTAAAGTCGCCCATATAGCGTTACTATTTTTTTCCACAGAATCATGATTTCTTCGAATTGCTAGCCCATAATTACTATATTACCGGATTACCATAATTTACCGGAAAGAGTTTTCCTATTCACTTTTTTAGCAGATTTCGTTTTTGCATCGACCACGTGCGATTTCACTAAGTCACGCAGACGTTTGCCCATCCTTTTTGGGAGTGTCCAATACACTCTTTCTTGTTTATTATGAAGTTATCACCGTAAGGTTTCGCATTGACTACTCCGATGTAGGTTTTGGAATCGCATTACCAATTTAATTACGGTCTTTTACTTTTAAAAGCTTACACTCAAAAAACATTTTCACGATAGCGCTCACTTCCATATTATACCGGATGGCCCACTGTGATTTGATTCACATTGTCCTTTGTTCACGTGCTCCTCACGCCACTCTTTATATTTTGAAGGTCCTATTTTTTACTCCATGTTTCACATAAGTTACAGTACGAACTGCTGACAAAAATATCAACAGATTTGCCGGTCCAATAGCCGATCAATGACGATACACTATTTTCCCACGTGCCGTCACCGGATACTGATACTGTGTCTTCGCGATTATTTTGTTTGCAAGTCTCTTCTTTTTCTTCTTTGAGGGCAGAAGCAAAATATTTATTCGCAACAGTTTCTACGCTGGTGCTTTTTTTTTTAATGAAAGTATTGTAGCATGGTTTTGAAATAAAACTACTTGCCATGTCCATCAATCCACAAAACAATTCACACACCCGGCATGTCCTAGGCCTAACACTTGCATTACGAATGCAAATCTATTATTTATTTCGTAGGCATAACCATCAATTCTTTCACTCGACGGAACATAGTTTGGGATTTTGCACTTTTCACACGTAACTTTTATTGTTTTATTTTGAATTTTATTTGAACTTATATTTTGAAGCCAGTACCTTCTTTTGTACAAGATTCAAATGCCACTGAGCTATTACACGTTTTACACTTCACTAAATTTGCTACAGTGGAAAAAACTAGAAGAAAGTCTATAATTCGATAATGTTTTTTAAGATCCTCCTCGACATCAAGCCAAGCATTCAATTTGATTTTTTTTCGCTAATGCACTAGACGCTCTTACTTTCGTTTTTCGATCCTGCGGCATTACTCTTTTTCTTGGTCGGCTTACTCTTGGGCCACCCTGTGCACGTCCTTCTCTGCCAGTTGGTTTCGGTGTTTTTTCGATGATATGTACAAAATCACTAAGAAAACTAAGCAAAAACAAAACGGAGCACAAGTTAGCGAAATCGGAGCAAAACTGAAATGACGCACTTATCTGCTCTCCTAAGCGTTCAATTTTAGACTGAAATCTATATTCTACATCGAAGGATACAATGTACATTACACATTTTATTTACCTGAAGATATTAAGACGAAGTGAGGGAATAAAAGTAATACAATAGAGACCGAAACAGTTGCCGCTCGCCGCTCAGCGCAGGTAGCTAAAATGCGCGTAAAACTAAGTTAGAGGTACGGTAATTCAACGTACTGTAACTTCGTTAGTTTTGCTCCGAATGACCTAAACATTGAATACAATATTCTTCAGATGTTGTACTTTCAGAAACAAAAATTAAAAAATATGGAAAAAAGTTGTCAAACCTTACTTCCCCCTTAAAACGATAGCGGTTTTTGATAAAAAAAATCTGTAAATAGATACCAGTAAAAAATAAAAAGCAAGGATATGGAATTTTTCCAAGCAAAACCGTTCTCTTTTAAAACTATTCGTGAATATGCCTGTTTTTAAATGGCCATAAGAGAGATGACAAGTACAAAGTTTTGGATTTTTAACTTTAATTTTTTGAGAAATTGGGAATTTTTAGTTGTCGTTTAATTGCCGAAAAGTAAAAATAACTATTATGCCGCGTTTCCATGTGATCTTTCAGTATATTATCTTATCCCATATCACAAAACACATGCTATAAAGAGCGAGATGCATATATGTACTTTTTCCTATAAAAATTTGACATTTGCAAAATATGTAAACAAATCATAAATTTATCAATTTCTACAAGTTTACTGATTGCAAGACGTGCTTATTGAAATAACTTCTTGGCTACTTACCCTAAATTGTTTAATATAATTATTATTGTTCAGGCAGCATCAGGTGTTACAGGTAATCTAATTCGTGTGCCACAACTGTAGCAGCATCAGTGAAATACACACGAAAAAAATATAAAACAAAAAGTTTTAAAAAATAAGTTTTGGTGAATCTACCAAGCACCAAATTAATGAAAAAAATCACTGATGCTTTCCATAAATGCGCTTAGGAAATCTCTGGCCAACTCTAGATTGCATACTCCCGAGTCGGGAAATCATCTGCATTAATTGCTTACCCACGCGATGGTTAGAAAAACCAAGAATGTTTATTTATTTTAAATCATACCCCTTGACCTGATTTGATTTTCTTTATTTTCCAATTTGTATTCGTAATTCTGTACAATTTCAAAACAATTAATATTGGCGCAAATAAAATTGACAGCTTGACAGCACAAAAACCACAACTATAAAAATGAATGTCATATTTATAGCATGTGATCAACTTTTAAACAAAAGTTCAAGAAGTTGAACTTTTTCGATCTCCTAGCATCACAGGGGATATCACATGCTATAAAAATGAAAAAGGTATACCTGTTTCACACTCACATTCATCAATGCCATAAAGTAGGGCTCACATGCTATTTCTTTCTTACAAAAAATGTGATACTAGAAGATAATAGAAGATCATATGGAAACGCGGCATTAGAAAATTTCACTAACAGTTTTATAAACAGGAGAACCAAGAAATTATAGTCTTTATATTTGGTTTCTTTTTGGCTACCTTACGTTTCTATTGAATCCTAGCTTGTGTACAAGTAAGCTAAAATATAACTTTTGTCGAAAACGATGTCGACAATTTGACTTATATTCAAAAGAAAATATTTTAAAGTCTTTAACAATTGAAATGTTCCATCTTCTCATAAAGATTTGATATCATGACTGATAAAAAAACCATCCAATTCCCAAAAACAACATTATACTTCTTTATAAATTTTTTTTGAGAAAGTCATATTTCAATTTCAGATTATATTTCAAAACCCGTAGTTCGAAAACTGGACTTTGCACAGAACCAATATCTTATAGTCAATATATTTTTTTAATTTATCACATTAAAATAAGACTGTTTTTTTAAACCATTACTCAGCTAGATGCATTTTTATAAAGAGAACAAGCAGTAACTTTTTTTGGATATTTAAAAAAATGTTCAGTCGTGGATTTAAATTTACAAAATAGAAAATTGAAAAAAAAAAAAATTTCAACTTCTAAACTGATTTTAAAAATGCCGAGGCTTAAAACAATTTAATTTTTAATTTTCTTATGGAAATTTGGTAGCATGATTTAAAAAATCATCAAATCCCTACAGAATTGCACTCTATGAAATATTTTAAAGTTATTTTGTATTGAAAATTTTTTTTTGAAAAAAGCATACAGTAGAATCTGGATATAACGACTTCGATTATACCGACTAACGTTTTTAGCGACCACTATGCAAACTCAAGTTTGGTTTCATAGCTCAGTACTGGGAAAACATATCCGTTTAGTACGACTCCGGTTTAAGCGACCATCTGCTTATAGCGACCTGTTTTATAGACAATTCGTCCAGTTAGAACGATGAGCAGTGTGTCTGAAGCTCTGAAGGCTGCGGAAACGCTCGATGTGTTTATTTAAACTATCTTTGATGATGATGTTGTGAAAACTAGGATTGTCGAGTATTCACAATGTTGTACGAAGTTCTTACTATCGAACAAAAATTAATCAAAAACAAACTCGAATTACAGACTTTTTACGCTAGTAACTGCATATTTAGTTGCATAGAATGTAGGTTCAGACATTGTAACTCTTTGTATATATTACTGTATGTTTTTAATGCGGAGTGTTTAAGTAACATTAAAAATTATTTGTAATTGGTAATTAATGTATTATTTTTGTGAATGGAAACTTATCTAACTGTACATTTAAATACATATAAATTACTTCATTCTTTATTGAAACTCAAACTTAAACTAACTTTAACATACCAAAAATCTTACTTCTAACTTAGTTATACCGACTGCGCTGTTCGATCCCTATAGGAACAAACTAACTTGTTTTTAAAAACAACTAATTAAAAAACTAATTTACAATAAACCAGTATATGAACTACTTTGAATTATATTAAGGCGGCAACTACTCTGATTTTGACATGTTTTAATTGCAAATTTTTGTTAGATTACAAGTTTATATATATTTAACCATGTTATTTCATCAAATATTATTAACTTTAGGCCATCAGTAATAGTTTTCAATTGGCTATTTTAAAGTAATTACAAAAAAAATTTAAATATAACTAATTTAACAAGTAGTTGAAAATATATGCAGACGAAAGTCAATTGACTTATTTAGCGGACATCACCATACAAAATAAGTTAGTTCGTTCTATGGAAAAAAGTCAGAATTTCAACTAGTTGTGGTTGACAAAAAACTACTTTATCAACTACTTTTAAATTAGTTGATTTTCCTACAGGGATGCTTATGTTTATCCATCTTTGTGTGGGTGGTGTTGCAGTCGCCAGATGTTCATTTTTCAGCGTCAGCACATTTGTGTTCCCACGATTTATGGGAATCGCTGGGAAGCTGACGATAACTTATATATGTACATATTTAAAAACAAGCTTAATTTATTCGTTCGTTTTGTGCGTCGTCCGGTTAGTACGACGGAGTTTCGCCGGTCCCTTCCAGGTCGTTATATCCGGATTCTACTGTATTTAGATTTTTGATGATTTTCTGAAGCCTGTAATTCGGAAAAGACTTCGCACAGGCCTAAATTGTTGTGGCAAGTTGGAGATTTAAAATGTCCTATATACCAAGAAAGCAATAAAATAGAATGGGCAAATTGTTTTAGTCATCCGCATTGGGGGGAATACGACCTAATGTGTTAAATTTCGTGGTTCACGTATTTTTTGCATAATCCAGTTTTTCAAAATTTTAAAAAAATCCATTTTAAAAACGAATGTTAATATACAAACTTCCTGCAGTTGAATTCAAATAAGATGATTATGACTTTTATAAGCAAAGTGAATGTTTCATTTGACCAAAAAACTTTTCATTGATTAAGTGAAGTTTCTTAAGCTTGCGTTGAAAATTTTCTTAAAAAAGATTATATTTTGAATGTAATAGTTTCATATGCGTTATTATTTCATACGTTCTCGACCCTAAGGGTGAGGGGGATTTTTTAGAAAAATAAAAAAATATATTCACTAAATGCTTCATTTTATCGATACGTAAATATTTCTTTTTACGTAGCTAATTCTACCACAAAAAAGCGGATTTTGTTTTTCATTTTCAACAAGGCAAATGGCCACAAAAATTCAGTAAATGCCGACACAACAAAACTTTAACACTTCAACATTAAAAATTAAAAAAAAAAAAAATAAATTGTGATGACATTGACATTGTCAGGCCAGGTGCGAAGGAAGAATTTCAATAAAATTTGGTTGTACTTTTTTTTTTGTCGAATTTGTCACACAGTGTAGAATTTTATTGAAAAATTGTTAATTATAAATTGTAAAAAATTATTCTCAGTTCTTTATTTCTTTGTTATTAACTTAGACTTAATAGTTTAGATACAAGTCAATTAGTTTAAAAGTATTTTTGTTACTTAAAGTGAGCTTCAGACAATTAATGGTTTGAAGCATTTTTCATTTTATGAATTTCAAAGTAGAACTAAACTTAACTTAATATAAAGTTCATTCATAATTTATTGCTGCACAAATCATCAAACAAATAACGTTGACCTAATTTTAATTCGCAACCTTCTGGAAGCAATTAGAAATATTGAAATGAACGGAATTATTAATAATGGTAAAATTTTGTTGACGTTAACTTTTCGTTGACCTGTTTTGTTGGCTGGTGTTAATGCCGCCCAGGCTTATTATTATGCCGATTTTTGTTTTTTGGGTTGAGTTAATACTGTTTGAACTACCTTTTCTTTAATTCCGTTAAGTTAATATTGTTGGTGTTAATTTACATCTTTGTAAGGAAGTGTTTTCTAAAGTGAAACTTTTATAGCTACGTACGCAACAATACGGCTAATGAGATGGGGGATAGATCCGACGTAATGAAAAGCGATTCCTAAACAAAAACAGTGGTTCGTCTTACTGTATGAACTCCAAACCTTTCGTGGCTACGGGTTGGTTTACGATAAAAATTTGATATTAAATATTAAATACAAAAAACTTACAGTGCGTATATGCGAGTTAAATATGAATGTAAAATATATTTGAATACCTATCGATAGCAGTAGATATTAATTCAACTGCAAGCTTAACTTTTTAATTTCGGGCTTTTTTTCAAAATGTATTTTTTTTTTTTTTTTGTATCAATGAGTACAGTTTGTATGCTGCTGCTGTACCAACACATGTAAATTAAAAAAAAAACAATCTCAATACAAGCACTTCATCACTTCCGCTGGGTGGCTGTGTTGCCAACATCTACTTGTTTGCAATTTATTTGCATCGAATTGTTGTCAACTGGGTAAACAAGCAGCGTAACGTGGCTCACCTAAGTGCGCAGCAAAGCAAACACACAAGGGGCTGCTGGGTTTTTTTTTTGTTTTTTGGCTCCACCATAAAACCCACACACAAACCATATGTTGGCAAGTATTTTTTTGTGTGTGTGCATGTTTGTGTGTATCAGATCGTGACTTCGTAGTTCATTTCAATTTATTTATTCTTTCATTTTTTGTTATATTTTGTTTTTTGATACTGCCTTGTTTAGGTGGTTTCATACACACACACACACACACATGCTTAATATACAAAAACATACGCATACAAGCCTGAAGGCGGCAGAAACAGCGCACAACACTTGCACCTTCGTATTTGTATTAACTTCACACACACTAGGAGAACAATATTCAGACAAATTCACTCACACACACAATAATACACACAAATCTCTGGCGAATTTGTTTTCCAAATTAAATCGGAATGAAATGTGCGAATGATTTGTTGTTTCTTGTCGGTTTTAATTTATGTTTAAATTACGTGTTGGTGCGACAAAAAAAAACACCAAAAAAAAAGAGAGCAAAAATTTTGAAAAATTCTACTCCTCTACCGAACTTATTTTATTTCTGTGGCATGAGCAACGTGTTGTATTTCGTAAAACACTCGTTTAATTTCTATCTTTGCGTGATGGTTAGTAGATGTGGGTCGGTTCTTTTTAGGCAGCTCATTTAAAAACACACGATTTGAAGAAATCTTAAAAGCCAATTAAGCACATTTGAAGCGATTTTATTTTTTCTTTTTGTACTTTTTCTTTTTTTTGTGGTGCTGCAATTATTTTCTCGGAACTAATTTTCTTCTAAGTCCCACAATAATTATCTAGATTATAATCTGTTTCACTCGGCGCACTCTGTTGTGTTAGAAAATTTATTTAATTAATTGTTAGAGTACGAGTGCCAACAATGTTTTCAGCATAGTTTTAGATTATAAAATCAAGTGGGTGTGAAATTTTAATTATTTACTTTTACACTACGCTAAGACAACGTAAATTTGTAATATTTGTGGAATTTTCCAACAAACAAGTTGGTTGGTAATCTCTTAAATAACTTGCATATTGAAGAAAACAAAAAAGTTTATGAAAAAAGTCATCTTAATTTTCGGGTGTAGCAATGTGCCTTAAAAAATGCTCACTTAAAGTTGGTGGTGGAATAATTTGTGGAAAGGTACGGTTAGCAACTTGACTTGACATTATATATCTCCGCATAGAAAGAAACTAAAGTAAAAATGTCTACAATTTTGTGTAAAAAACAAAAAATCAAAAATTTGCCACCTTTTTTTTTAAACTTCCGTATAAGTTTTAATTAAAAAAACTGACATGAACTGATATTTATTCTTGTTAGGTTATACAGGCCCGTAGCCAAGGGGGATTTTGGGTGTTCAAATCCCCCCCTAAGGGTCCAGAAAGTATGAAAAAAAGAGCATAAATGAGACTATGAAATTCAAAATTTGATCTTATTTTTTAAGATATACTAAGATAATGATGTAAATTTATTTGAAGAAACAAAAATTTCAACATTTTCAATGTAAAATTTAAAAATCTTCGGTTATTTAATAAATCATTTTTTGGCCAAATGAAAGATTAACTTTGCTTATAATGGTCATAATCATTATACGAGTATTTAAATTGAATTACAAGGAGTTTGTATGTTAAGGAACCATTTTCAATTGTGAATTTTGATGCTCAAAAAGCCCCTGATATCCGGAAAAATATATATTTGAAATTGTACCTACAACGAAATAAATTTTTTAAATTATAAACATCTAGGTGGACATTTTTTATGCAATATCTTAGCTTATTGGACCAAAAACCTTTGAGGAAGTTTTTTTTTTTTAATTTTTAAAAGCTGTATAATGCAAAAAATATATGAACCACGAAATTTAACACATTCTAGGGTATTCCACGTAAAGCGGATGACTAAAACGTTTGCCTATTCTATTTGGTTGTTTTCCTGGTATTAAGGCATCTAGAATATCCAACTTGGCACAACAGTTAAGACCTGTGCGAATTTTTTTTCAAATAACAGTTTTCGGTAAATCACCTTAAATCTAAAAATATTTTTTTTCGAAAAGAAATTTTCAATAAGAAAAAAATATTTTGAAAATATTTTATACAGTTTATTTTCATCGAGATTTGATGATTTTTTTCAACAAATCTTTTAAAAAATTGAACAATTAAAAATTTAATTTTTAATTTTTTAATTTGAAAATAATTTAAATTAAAATCCACTACTGATCAAATTCTTAAGCATCCAAAGAAAAGTTGCTGTTTAACTCTTTTTATAAAAATTTATCCAGCTGAGTACTGGTTTTCAAAGAAAGTCTTATTTTGATGTGATAACTCAAACAATATATTGGGTATAATATATTGGTGCTGCGCAAAAACCAGATATCTAATTAAGGGTTTTGAAAAATAATCTAATATTTTTATATGACTTTTATCAGAGTCGATTCTTCTGCTCAAAAAATTTTATTAAAAAATATATATAATAATTGTTATTTTAAATTGTATGATTTTGTCAGTCATGATCAAATATTTATGAGAAAATGGAACAGTTAAATTTTTAAAGATTTCTTTTGAATATAATTTAAATTGTCGAAATCATTGTCGAGAACAGTAATATTATCACTTTTAGCGATTTTTCGAACTACACCGAAAAAAAAAACAATAGGTAAATCACCTAAGTTGGCTTGGGTAAAGACAATTGTATGGGAATTAAAAACTTATGCTTATTCACCTAAGCAATTTATTCTTTAATATATTGCTTTGAAAGCACATACTTCGATAACTTGCCAAAAAAAAAAAAATAATTGATTCACCAAAATCTAAAAATACAAAATTAAAAAACAACTAGCATGGATGGCTTAAGCATAGTTTTGAGCTATTTTCTGCAAAAAAAAAAAACACAGCTGCGTCATTAGACACACGAGAGAAGGATAGATTTGATAATTTAATGATTTTTTTTTGTAATAATATCAATTTTAAATTCAAAAATAACATAAAGTTATTTTTATCAAAAAAAACATACGTTGATATTCACACCAGTAAATTTTATTACATTTCATGAACAAAAAGAAAAGAAAAAAAGAAAACAAAAATGTCGTTGCTCGCCTTTTGGTGCCAGTCCATCGCTCTTCCAACTGATCGAAACAGCCTTGCTGCTGTTTACTGACATAACTGCAGCTACGCTAATTCACTTAAGCAATTTATTGTTTAATACATTGCTTTGAAAGCACATACTTCGATACCCTGCCAAAAAAAATATTTGATTCACAGATGTTACCAGATGCTGTATTAACAGATGCAGTATGTCGAAGTATTCTGTTGATAGCTGCAGCATAGCTTTAGTTGTAATTAATATTAAATAAATCACTCCGCGTAACGAAGGTGTTTGGCTCAATGCGTAGGTAGTTACTTCATACACAGTAGTGGTATCGGTTGGTGTGGGTTCGAATCTCAACGGCATGCGAAGTTAAAATTTTTGTATTTGATATTTAATTTAATTTAATTGAATTTAATTTAATTTAATGTTGTTATAATATACGTCAAGCAGCAAGAAAAGCCGAGAAGTCATTGATTTCTAAGAAAAAAACGGTGTCGATAAAAGAAAAATTTTGTGTAGTTGCCGATTTCAGTTAAGCAATACACTGACCAAAGGCGGCAGCTTCAAAAAAAAGGAAAATAGAACAAAACCAAAACCCAAAAAATTGTTATATTTTTGAAATTCAATTTTTTCTTTAAAGTACTGTATAAAAAACTACCAAATACTTGGTTAATTTATCACCTAATAAAAATTGGCAAGTCAACATGTAAATCTTAGGCGTTTTGATAAATAACATGGGTGGCTGAAAACTGCCATGGCCATCTTATAAATTATACTAGGTTTTTTTCAATTTAACATAAGCTTTGCTCTTGGTGTAGAGTTGATACAGGTCCAAATACTTGTACACAAGCTGGAGATCAATAAAAGCGTCAGATAGTCAAAAAGAAACCAAATCTAAAGAGTAACATTTTTTTGTTCTCCCATTTGTGTGAAATGTCCCATAAAAGATGTGAATCAAGCTGCAATACGTGAACACATTAATAAAATTTTAATTTTTCATAGTTATTTTTACCTTTCAACATAATATTGTTGGATTAGTAAAATTTATTGATAGTAATTTTTACTTTTTGTGCTAATTTTCGGAATAATACTTTTTAAAGTTCTCAATTTGAACCATTTTACAAAAAATTATAGTCAATAATCAAAACCTTATTACTCAAAATTAATTAAAAAAAAAAAAGTTAATAAACTCTTGTCATCTCTCTTATGGTCATTTCAAACCAGGCATATTCACGAATAGTCTTAAAAGAAAACGAGTTTGCTTAGAAAAATTTCCATATTCTTGCTTTTAGTTTTGTACTGGCATCTACTTATAGATTTTTTTTTTTTAATCAAAACCCCCGTCCTTAGGTAAACCCCCGTCCTGGCTACGGGCCTAAAGTAATTTAAAATTTTTGTTTTAGGTATGCATTCAACTTAAAATTTGGCCTAAAATATTTAAGGTATTTTAATTTCTACTTTTGTTTCCGTACTTAGGCAATGCTTAACCAAACTTAGTATTCCCTAGCCAACTACAAATTCACTAAGTTAAATTACACAAGTCTTATGGGATTCATACAAAATTTTCTAACTAAGCTGACTCAGACAAAATTACTAATGTTTTTGTCTTTTTGCCACATCCTTCACTTGATTAATCCTTTTTTCATAAAACTGTTATTCCTTCTCAAACCAAAGCAGACATGACTGCATATGGTATGTATGACACATGAAATTTTTGGAAATAAAAAAGAACGCGATAAAATTATAGAAATTTAAAATATAATTCTTTTGTACTTCCACGTAAATTTCTTTGCAATTTCATATCATATTCTTTGAAATGAAACTTCGTTAGCCAAGCATAAACAATACAGTGAGCTTGATAGGGGGTGAAACCGACGTAACAAAAGTTTTCAATAACGACAAAAAACAACAAAAAATTGCCACACTAGGCAGTATAAAATTTAAGAGCATACTTTTTGGCAGTTGCATAAAGCGTTCGGAAGTTGTATAGCATACATGACTTGTTTATTCTAATTGTGTTGTCTAGAATCAATGAAAATTTATTCCACTTTCAGTTATTTGAAGATATTCGAAACACATTTCATGATAATGAAAGTTGAATATATGAATTATTTCAAACGGATTTTATTTCAAGCTCTGGATTTCATAACTTACCTTGTTTATAGCTTGATATGCAAGTAAAATAGATTGAGATTCATTCTGTATCACGAAAAAGCACACACTCACGATGAGCAAGGTAAAAGAAGTAATAGATTTTTGTATGGAAAATACTATTGCTGTTCTTGTCTTACCTATCGTTGGAGTACTTTTTCGTGTTACTAAATGAAGGGGTAAATAATATGTAAGAAATAATTTTGGAAAAGAGTTGGTTTGAATGTGAACACTTGAAATATAGTCGTTTTGATAATTGAACTAAATAAATAATGAAAAAAGAAGATTGAATATAATTTATAATTTACCTTAATCATATTCTGAAGTGCAACCAAAATAGATTTTATAATATTTGTTATTATTAATTCCTTTACTTTAGGGTAAAATTACTTTGAATATTACATTAATCATTGTAAAATTCAAAGTAATTTAATTAAACACAAAACTATTCAATACAATTGATATTGGCAAACTTTGAATATGGTCGTCAGTGGCATTTAACAGTATGAAACAAAATCTTTGTAATAGGACTCTGGGCAAGGTACTCATATCAAGTGGAGTTGCTGCTTAACTATTAAGTATAAGTTTATCTGTTCTCCTTTATCTGATGACTTTGGATTGTGTCTTAACTATATTAATAGTATTGCACAAACCACAAAGCTTACAACATAAAATTCCCAAAAATGTTCTAAGACATTTTGTCATTGAATAATTTTAATATAGAATGAACTACGCAAACATTCACCATTAAAAGTCTATTTAATTATTTTATTTATTGTTTGCTTTCGAAGTTTCAGGTAAATATTTTTTCTATTTAATATTTATTTTATTTTTTCCTAAGAACATTTTGTGTGTATTGGGTTAGGCTCAAAAACAATATTAATAAAACTAATTTTTTGTGTTGAAATTTCACTTCTACCGAGCGTGGAGGCTACACACATACTTTGTTTTTTTTACATTCATTTTCAATCGCTATTATAAAAAAAAAAAAATATTCATTACTTTATACAACTTGGGACTGACTTAATGATACTTGGCAGTGCGTTTACTGATAAATTCAGTAAGTTCCTTTGTGAAATTATCCAAAGCTTAAGAAACTTCTAAATGTATTGTCATGGGAGGGAATAACGTAGTATACGTATACGTATATGTAAATGTGTTGTTGTTGATGTTCTTTACAATTTTTTTTTTGTTTTTTTTTTTTTTTTGTTTCGCATAAATCTTCTTTAACATCGTACTGCAATAGAGATAACATCAAAACCACGAAGTACTTGTTTAAATTAACACAAAAGAGCGAAAGCGTTGACATCAGTCGTCTGCCGACTGCACCCATAACACAGGCGACGCACCTAACACAAATAACAAACACACATCTATACACACACACGTATATTGTTTTCAATTATCATACATTGTTAAGTATTCGGTTATCCGGTTTAAGAAATATTAGAAAAATTTGAACATCCATTATATGAATATCAGATTGTCCCTTAAAAATCGAAGTTGTTTTTTTTTATGACTTACCTCCTTAATATCTTCGCATGTTGTTAACACATAAAAAAAAAATAAATGGCCAGTTTAGTCCTTGGAAGGACTTTGAACGAGCTTCTTTCGATCAATTGTGTTGTGCGTGTTGTGAAATGTTTGAACACAAATGACCGAGAACTGGACCTACAGGCTTTATGCCGACTTCTTATGTTCTCAAGAAGCTTTTCATGGCAGTTTTGACTCTCTGATTTTTGCCATTGTCTGCAGAGAGGTGACGGCCCAAAAGAAAAATTAGTTCAATTGAAAAAACGTTCTGTGTGGTGGGTTTTGAACCTGAGTTCTCTGACGTATGGGTCACACACTTTACCCATAACGCCACGGTCGCCACCGTTTAAAATATATGAAAATAAAAATTGGTATACCTAGAACCAAATGAAGCCGTGCCGACATGCATCGGTACATGTCATTGGCGATATGAGAAAAAGTGGTAATTTTTTCAAATATCCAAATAACTTTTGTATAAGTGTAAATTTTCAAAAAACTGGTTCACAGCTCGTTTTCTATTTAATATTTCTTTAAAATAAGCTTCCAAACAGGAAAATTGGGCGAAAACCTCCAGAGTTGTGATTTTATACTTTTTGGAAAAAATCCTTTTTGTTCTTGTTGTATTAAAAGAAAAAAAAAAAAATTGAAATTTGAAAAAATTTAAATGAAATCTTGTGAAATTATTTTTTTTAGATATACCTAACGGAGATGCAAAAAATTGTGTTATTATGTTGAATAATAAATAAATTTCGAGTTTGAGTATTTTTACGAAAAACAAACTTCAAAAATCTAAAAATACAAAATTTCTTAAAACAAAAGCATGGATGGTTAAAGCCTAATCTTGGTCTATTTTCTGCAAAAAAAAAAAAAAAATAATAAATTCGAAAAATTTATAAATGTTGGACTAACTTTAATAATTATAAAAAAATATTTCTGATTTTCATTCGAAAATTTTTTGAGTTCCACAGTTGCCAACATACAGTTTTTCCATTCCATTTTTTTTTAGGATAGATTTAGGTAGTTTTTCGAAAAAATCCCTAAAAACCCCCAATAATAATGCTTGGTTGGGTAGTTTAAAAAACAAACGGCCAGAAATAATTGTAATGAAAAAGTTCTTCCAATCTGCATCAAAAAATCCCACATTTTTGCCGTCGGACCAAAGATAATGTGGATTTTCGTGCATTGTTTTAACTTTTTTTATATTATTTTTACTAAAATTCAAATTGAATTTTTTTGACGTAGAATTACATTTCATTCTCGGAGGTTTGTAGGGTGGTTGATTGCGATCAGAAATGGTTTTTATATCACACTTTGAGCCTTTGATGTTCTTAACACATTGAGTGCCACGTCGTACGTTTCCGAACGACAGTGATTGCTTTTACTTGGAGCCTGTAGTTCTTTTATGTACGACACTGAGTGCAATTTGTTGTGATTTTTAAATAAAGAATCCTTTACTGAGTATTTTTGCAAAAGCATGCATGGGTCTAGGATGATTTTTTGAGGTTTTATTAAGTGAAAAATGTATGAAATGTATTTTTTTGAAATTTACATTTAATTTACAAGTAATTTAATATTATATTCATTTTTGAAAGGATAAAATTAAGTATACATATTATTATTTTAGATGGGAGTATGTTGGGAAACACTGCAGGCACAAGTGGGGGGTATTGGGGCATTTTGGACAATAAGTACTCGTTTTTTTCAAGTGATTCCTTGCTTTTTTCTGGTCCAGCTGTTTTTTTGCAGTTGCGTAACACAAAATACAAGAACGTCGAATTACTTTATTGTTGGCATCTACCCTTTTAGTTATAATGTGTTTGCCGGGGTTTACGGCTTGCGGAGATGTTAGATCCAAAATGTCATTAGCTACACGTTGACGGAATTTGCGTATGTTGATGTTTTTCTTTATAACTTCCTTATAAACAATATGCGCGCTTACTATTGACAGGCCAAGTAATAATTCAATTGCCAATTTCCTATACCACTTCAAACCTTTGCGTAGGGTGCTACCATACGAGACCATTTGGTCCGATAAATCTATACCAGCTTTTCCTTTGTTATATTCAGTGATAGCTAACGGTTTTGACTTAACTATACTTTTGCGTCTTTTTGCTCTACTAGTTGATGAGATATTTGGATCATCTTCTTGATTTGAATCGGATGTCATCACTGGAGCATGCTTTGATGAAAGCATTCTGACATCTCGCTTATCCTTCCATTTTAGTACTACTATTCCGTTTTCATCTTCTTGGGCCACCAATTCACCTTTTTTAAGCGCAGAATTCATCACTTCTTTTGGCAAATATTTCTTGTTTGCGCGAAGAGTGCCAACAAGGTGGGTTTTATTATTTAGCATTGAGCGAGCGAGTTTGTAGCTGGTATAAAAGTTGTCAACTTATAATGTACGACCTTCTCCTTTCAATTCAGTGATTAAATATTCACAAACATTTTTTGCTAAGCCAACTTCTCTTACCCCAGTAGCTGATTTACCACAATATATTTTCAATGACCAGGTAAATCCTTCAGTAGAGCAAAGTTTAAACAGTTTTATTCCATACGGATGAGCCTTATTGGGAATATATTGTCGGAAAACAAGTCTGCCTCTCCAAGAAATCAGTGTTTCATCAATAACGATATTTTCTCCTGGTACATAAACTTTTTGGTACCGCATCTGGAGCATATCTAACAATGGTTGGATTTTTCCAAGTCGATCACCTGGAATAAGTGCATGAAGCTTAGCAGCAACTGAAAACGATTTCGAGACATTGTTTTTCCAGGAATGGTAAAGTTATACAGGTGATTTTTTGACCAATAATCTGAAAGAGACCCAACTTTCACCAAACCCATCCATAAAAGAAGTCCCACAAACTTTTTAATTTCAAGGTTTGTTGTCGGTACCCATTGTTTTTTTCTTTAAGATCTAGTTACGGCGGTTTTGTCCAAAATCTCTTGTGCGTATTGGTTGGTTTCTTTGACAATTAAATCAATCAATATCATTGTCTTCAAATAGCAAATATGTATCCAAACAGGAAATGTCTGATGAAATATTTTGCTGGATACCAGATTTTACAGTAAATGTAAAGGTCTTTTGACGTGATGAAAATTCAATCTAACTGACTTCGGTATTCAACATTTCCGCGCCTGCTGTTAAACTGTCTTCTTCAGCTTCGACAGCTTCGTCTTCCGTATTGATACCATCTTCAAACAACATGTCATCGATTCCCACAGGATCTATGTTAGGCTCAGAGTCAGAATCCGAAACCTCCGGTATAAAATCACAATCATCATCATTAGAAAAATCTTCATCACTCTCCGTCAAGACTTCCAATATTTCCTTTTCTCTTAACGATCGTTTCGACATTGTAGGTATTTGCTTTTTATTTTATTATATTTTTATTTTAACTAAAAAGAAAAGAAAAAAGAAATCAACCAAAAATAAAAAACAAGAAAACAAGAAAAAACGCGTCGTACGTTTTTGTACAACAGCGACTTTTACAAATGCAGACCCGTCGTGCAGTGCCACGTCGTACAGAAATGTACGACACAAAAAAGCCTACATAAAATACAAAGTAAGGGTCAGAATGGACTAGAAATCGTTTTTTATCACTAATATACTCATTTAAAAAAAAAAATGTTTGGCCTCCTGAGAAGGTTTTCGTCAAAGCCGCTTGGCATTCAATGTGTTAAAGTACTGATCGTACAATGTTGATGTAAGCACTTGGTTGGTCTGGTTAATACTCACTGGGAGAAAAATTCATGTTTGAACACTTTTACTTATATAAATTTTACACAATTACATAAAATATACAGTCAACATTTTGAGTTTCTGTTATAGCAAGGACAACAACCAAAGCATAGCACAACACAAGAAAACAATGTGCAACAGTTTGCAGTGTAGGCAACTAGTTAAAATACTAGTCAATTTACTAGGTCCAAAAATACCAGTACTAGTTCAGCCCAAATGCTTTTTACATTGCGCAAACTGGTTTCTTTCCTGTATTGTTGTCACTGGAAAAGACAATTGTCCTATACTCGATATGATTTGAAATATTATTTTTACTGGCCGTTTTTGAACTAGTTGTGATAATAGTAAAAATAACAGTAAAATACTAGTATAATTAAATGCATATATGCTGGTATATTTTTACCAGTTAAATACTAGTTTAATATCGACTGGTACAGTTTCATACTAGTATTATTTTAGCCAGTTCATTGCTACACGGATAAAATTATTTTGCTTGAATTAAGCAATTGTTTTGCTTAAACGTTAATCGGAAAATGCTTGCTCAATTACGGTCTGATTTAAGAAAAAGTTTAGCAAACTGAAATCACTTCTCGTATATTTGCAAAATATTGCAAAATTTGATTTTATTTTAGCTCAACTTGCTAATATTAGTTATTCAAAACCAAACCTTCCAATTAAGTTGTGGCTTACTGGTTAAGGTGCTTGACTTGCAAGCGAAACAGCCCTGGTTCAAGACCCACGGTTGACAGATTGATTTTGTTTTTGACGTAGAATGGCGTCATTATTGGAGGTTAGTTGGGTGGTTGATTGCAATCAGAAAACGTTTTTATGCCACACTTTGAGCATTTGGGGTGCTTAAAGTACTGATCGTACAATTTTAATGTAATCATTTTTTGCTCTGATTGATCCTCACTGGGAGAAAAATTCATGTTTCAACTCTGTAACTTATATAAACTTTACACAATTACATGAAATATAAAGCCAACGTTTCTGTAGAAGCAAGGACAACAACCAACGCATAGCACACAACACATGAAAAAGAGCTACATTTACTGTGTTTTATTTATTCTTTCATTTATTGTGACTGTGTTTACATAGCACCCATCTTGAAAATTAATGCAATCTATATAGAATTTTTAAGCTTTTGAATAAAAGTTATAAAAAAAAAATTTAATTTTGGGGCAAGGGCATAAAAATAAGATTTTATTTTTTAACCTTTCCTTAAAGGGACTTCTTCAAAACTTATTACTGAGATACTATTTTCTTCGAAAAGGTCATGGTTTTTTATATAAAAAAACATTATTACTCTTTTATTAGTCCAACAACAAACCATGAAAAATTAAAGAACTTATGACTGGAAATTTCACAAGAGAAGTGCCATAACTGATTGTAGCTGAAAAATTAACGGTAGAAAAAAAATGTTTTTGTAATATTATTCCACATTGTCTTCCAATTAGGAAAGTTATAAAAAACCACAGATGGTGACCTCCACAATTTGCCGATTATTAGTGGAATCGCTCATATATTTCATATTAAAACTATATTTTGTTCGTTAAAATTAAAATTTTCAATTTAATTTAGAACATATATAAGTTCTTTACTGCAGGAAAAAATAATAATTACATATTATTTCGAAATATTTATTTATATTAAACCAACATAGTAATAAAAACGAAGAACAAATTCATCACCAAATATATTAAACAAAAAAATTCTACGTCTTCACTTCCGATTCTATCGAAACTGTGTCTTTTTTGTTTGGTTTAGTTATAAACAGAAAAAGCAAAATTTAAGTAAGCTTAGGGAAACATTTGCTTGGTTATTTAACAGGTCATTCAATAAGTCCGTAGGATAAGTAAGGAAAAAACAAAATTTTGATAAAACTCGATTATATTATTCAAAATAGTTGCCTTCGAGAGCGATACAACGAGTATTGCGATTTTCCAACATTTCGATACCATTTTTATAGTACGATTTCTCTTTGTCGTCAAAATAGGCCTCAGTTTCAGCGATTACTTCATCATTGGACTTGAATTTCTTTCCACCAAAGATTTTTGAGATCTAAAACAGGAAAAAGTCACTGGGGGCTAAATCCGGAGAATACGGTTTGTGGGTAAGCAATTCGAAACCCAATTCATTCAATTTTGAAATCGTTTTCATCGATTTGTGACACGGTGTATTGTCTTGGTGAAACAATACTTTTATCTTTTGCAAATGTGGCCGTTTCTTGGCGATTTCAGCCTTCAATCGATCCAAAAGTGCACAGTAATGGTCGCTGTTGATGGTGGTTCCTTTCTGGAGAAAAGCCGAAAAAACCTTACAAGCCGACTATTGGGTCTTTGCTCGCCTTGAATTCGGTTCGTCGACTGCTGTCCACTCAGCTGACTGTCTTTTGGATTCTGGTGTGTAATAGTGAAGCAATTGTGGTTTAACAGCGCCAAACACTCCTCTGAAGCATCAATTCGTTGTTGTTTTTGGTCGACTGTGAACTCACGCGGCACCCACTTGACACAGAGCTTTCGCATACTCAAATGTTTGTGTAAAATGGTAAAAACACTACCATCTGATATCTTTACAATGCCAGCTAGCTCGTGCACCTTCAAGTTTCGATCGTTCATAACCAGTTTTTGGATTTGTTTTGCACCACTCTGCACCATTTGTGCTGGTACGACCACGTTTAAATTCAGCAATCCACATTTCTACCATTTGTCTCGATGGAGCAGAGTTCGGATAATGCTTATCAAGCCTTTGTTAGGTTTCCACTGCATTTTTTTTTCATCAAAAATCGATGCTTTATCAAAACTAGAAATTCACTTTTTTCCAATTTTTTTTTTTAATTATTGTGATCTTCTGCAACATAGCTGTAGTAATACATACTTAATATTGAATCAACAACTGTACTTAACAGAGGCTTTTGGATGAGTGGATAGTGTTTTAAACTTCTAATCATAACGGTTCGGGTTCAATTCCATGCGAAGTATCAAAGAAATATTTTTAATATATTGAAATTGCAATTTCTTGTTATTATAGACGTAAAGAACAAAGTAACATCAATTTCTAAGAAAAGTGCTGTCTTGAAAAGTGTCGTTCTTGAGATTTCACTCAAGCAAATCACAGGACGAGGAGTATGAAGCTTCGCTTCAAAAAATGACAAATCTTCCTCTACTGTTGGAAGATAATTGGTGGAATCGCACATATATTTCACACTAACAATAAATTTTGTTTATTAAACTTTAAATTTTCAATTTAACTTAGAATATATTTAAATTCTTTACTGCAGGAAAAATAATAATTTTATATTATCCGATATATTTATTTCAATTTATTGAACTTATTTATTTATTGAATTTATTTATGGATAGAATAACATTGATTTTTAACTAACGTAAAAATGAATAAGAACAACAAATCCATAACCAAATATATCAAACAAAACAATTCTACGTCCACACCTACGATACTATCGAAACTGTGTCTTTGATATAAAAGAAAAAGAATTGTCTTGGCACTGAAACAAGTAATATTTTCTTTAGAATTTAGTAAATTTCTTTGACCTTAGGTAGTTTTTTTTCTGAGTGTAGTAATGTTTTTTTCTTTTTTAGTAACTCCAATGACAAATCTCAAGTGGTGAAAAAGCTATTTGCTGTCACGTTCCGTACTTCAACTCGCTGACTAGATTCAACACAACTCTTTGGCTTTAATGTCGCTCCGGTTGAGTCGATACCAGGCTCTTTTACCAAATAAATTTGGAAATAAAGACAGACTTTTGTGTGTGTATCTGCAGCGTATGCTGGGCTTACTTAGCATGAAAATCTGCTTCTAAAAAGAATATTTACGCTTTCTGTCAGAGCCTACGTCCGCTGTTTCAAAATCATCGATGATATGTAAAACAATTTCAGTTTCATAATGAAACTTCATTGTTGACTCTATACTGATCAATGAGTTTATCAACTCAACCTAGGAATTTGTCTATATGAGCAAATATTTCTTTGAGTGTACAGCAGATGCACTTGTTGCTTCTTCAAGTTTAAATCGAAAATATTGGTGATAATTTATTTGAGTGGGAGTTGTTAATTTGGAATTGAACCAACGCTTAAGCCAAGTTTAAGTTGAAAGTCTTCCATTTGGAAAAACTACGAATGGTGCGAAATCAAGCAATAGTAAAAAGATCTGGTTATTCGGATATTCTTATGCAGATTTGATAACCCTAAGCACGCGCTCTAATACTGACACATAAATATATATATACTAGCTTATACCCGGCGCGCTTCGCTGCGCTCAGCGCTTATCCCCTAAAAGAGGGTGTAGCTTTAGTGAAGCCATACTTTTATAGTAAGTTCGTACCGAGTTTTATTGATGTGTGACTTATTTCGAAAACTATACCGACTATTTGGGGTGCCGAAAAGTACCACGCCCCTCGACCAACGCCCATAAAATGTTACCAGTGGAACGGCATGTGTAAATTGAGGTCGAATACTGAATTCCGAGACTGTGCGACCTACAAAAAAAAACCAAAACTGTTCGATATCGAAAATTTTTGGTGTATTTAAGGAGCCTTTTGCGGTCGGCACCAGACTTCATAGGAACCCTCTCAAGGCTTTGGTATAAAAATTGGCTTAGCGGTTTCGGAGTCCTTAAGTGATATACACATATACCCACATACGTATATACATTAAGTCGCCTCACGCTCCTTAGAAAAAAAAGTTGCTTAGTCCGGGTCTTCAAAATAATCCATGGCTTATGTTACGATGAGCCCCAAAAAATTTCGACTAAAAATATTGCCTGGTATGGTAGTTAAAAAAAAACAAACGGTCAGAAATAAGAGTAATGAAAAAGTTCTTTTGCATCAAAAATCTTAAATTTTTTCCGTTGGACCAAAGATAATGCGGATTTTTATGGATTGGTTTAACTTTTTTCATATTATTTTCACTAAAATTCAAATTAATTTTTTTCCATACTACTTTTAGTCAAATAAATTGTAAAATGTTAAAAAATGTGTACATTTTTTTGTAATTTCATTCAATTTAATTCTTCACTTTACACTATATTTTATCATGAATAGATAATTTATTTGACCAAAAGTAACATGGCAAGACAAAATAACTATTAAGTCTGACCGTTTGTTATTAAGAACATAAGAAGACCGGTCAATGTCCTTTCAAGGTTTGAAATGGCCATTTCGATTTTGTTTTTTTTTTTTCAAACTATTCCAGCTTCTGTCGAAATATTTGGGGGATCATCATAACAAAAAGCGTTATTTTGAGCAACCGACCCAAAAACACCTTTTTTTTTGTGAGGAGCTCTAGTATACGTATACAAACAAACATTTAGGCATGGCAACATTTATATGTATAATGACCGCCACTTGGTCTTATTGCACCTACATATCAAGTTTCACTATCAAAACATGTACAGCTCAGAAATTACAATGATTTCTGAAAAGTCGGCGTAGATAAAGTGCGACTTTTACTGTAAATTTGGATTTATATACTTTCACGGATTTGTGGGCGTGACAAAATTTATATAAAAAGTGACCGCCACTTGGACTTATAGCATCTGCATACCTATCAAATCATTGACTATCAAAACGTTCACATCTCAGGAATTTAAATTATTTCTAACCGATAGCCCTGGCAGCTAGTGCTTACTTAGTTATAATTGTTAAATTGTAATTAACTATAAAACATACATAAATAAATAAATTAAATAAAATGATTGCTGAAGAGTGGGCACAGATATAGTGCTACCATGCACATTTTTGGTAAGCGTATGAACTTAATTACCAAATTTTAGTATTTAACGATGAGAATTGTCTGATTTATAGAAGTTCTATTGATTTGTGGGTAAAAAAAGTGGCGGCCGTGGCGTAGTGGGTAGAGTGTGTGGTCCATATGGGATAGAACCCTGGTTCGAATTCCACCTGACACAGAAAGTTTTTTCAATTGAATTAATTTTTCAGTTCGGCCGTCACCTCTCTGCTGACAATGGCAAACCTCAGAGAGTAAAAACTGCCATGAAAAGCTTCTTGAGAACATAAGCCGTTCGGAATCGGCATAAAACTTGTAGGTCCAGTTCTCGATCATTTCAATTCATCATAAGAAGCTCGGCCAAAGTCCTTTCAAGGGCTGAAATTGGCCATTTCGCGTTACTTTTTTTTATTTGCGGGTGGTACAAGTTGGCGTGGCAAATTTTATATATATATATTGACCGCCACTTAGAGCACCTGAGTATGAAGTGTTACTATCAAAACGCGTACAACGCAGGAATAAGCATGATTTCGAAAAAGTGGGCGTAGATATGGTGCGACCACGCCCATTTTTAACAGTTGCCGATAGTGACCTTATGTACAAAATTACCAATTCTTAGTCTTCTACAAAGCATTTTTACTGATTTGTGGGCGGTTAAAGTGGACGTAACAACATTTGTATATACATAGTGACTGTCACTTGGATCCATAGCACCTGCGTACTAAGATTTCCAATCAAACCGTGTACAACTCAGGAATAAGCATGATTTCGAGAAAGTGGGTGTAGATAAGTGCGGCCATGCCCATTTTTTGTGCATTGGCCGACAGTAATCAAATAAACTAAATTACCAAATCCTAGTCTTCTACTTTTTTACTGATTTGTGGGCGTTGAAAGTGGACGTGACAACATTTATATATAAATAGTGACTGCCACTGGGATCCATAGTACCTGCACACTTAGATTTACTATCAAGTAATGATTAAAACTAAATTACCAAATCTTAGTCTTCTACGGCAAAAGCCGTCTGATATAAAGCATTTTTACTGATTTGTGGGCAGTAAAAGTGGGCGTGACAACGTTTATATTTACATAGTGACTGCCACTTGGCCCCATAGCACCTGCATACCAAGATTGACTATCAAAACGTGTACAACTCAGGAATAAGCAAGATTTCGATAAAGTGGGCGTTGATATAGTGCGGCCATGCCCACTTTTTGTGCATTGGCCGACAGTAACCATACGAACTAAATTACCAAATCTTAGTCTTCTACCGCAAAGGCCGTCTGATATAAAGTATTTTTACTGATTTGTGGGCGGTAAAAGTGGGCGTGACAACGTTTATATATACATAGTAACTGCCACTTGGACCCATAGCACCTGCATTCCAAGATTCACTATCAAAACGTGCACTACTCAGGAATAAGCATGATTTCGATCAAGTGGGCGTAGATATAGTGCGGCCATGCCAATTTTTTGTGGATTGGCCGACAGTAACCATACGAACTGAATTACCAAATCTTAGTCTTCTACGGCAAAAGCCGTCTGATATAAAGCATTTTTACTGATTTGTGGGCGGTAGAAGTGGGCGTGACAACGTTTATATTTACATAGTGACTGCCACTTGGACCCATAGCACCTGCATTCCAAGATTGACTATCAAAACGTGTACAGCTCAGGAATAAGCAAGATTTCGATTAAGTGGGCGTAGATATAGTGCGGCCATGCCCATTTTTTGTACATTGGCGGACAGTGACCATACGAACTAAATCACCAAATCTTAGTCTTCTACGGCAAAAGACGTCTGATATAAAGCATTTTTACTGATTTGTGGGCGGTAAAAGTGGGCGTGACAACATTTACATTTACATACTGACTTCCATTTGGATCCATAGCACCTGCATACCAAGATTCACTATCAAAACTTGAACATCTCAGGAATTACAATGATTTCTTAAAAGTGGGCGTAGATATAGTGTGACCACGCCCATTTTTTGCACAGTCACCGGAAGTAACCATCTGAACGAAATTACTAAATTTTAGTTTTATATGATTAAAACCGTTTGATATAAAGCATTTTTTTTTGGTTTGTGGGCGATAGAGCCAATTTGGGTTGTATGGGAGGTACCACGCCCCCTTGTCCAATCAACACCAAACTTCACAGGAACACTTCCCGAATGTTGCTTCAGTATCCCTAAAAATTGCATAAAGTTTGGTTCGGTGGTTTTGGAGTCTATACGTGATTTACACACATATCCACATACCCACATACCCACATACCCACATACCCACATACATACATTCATTTTTATATATATAGATATATATGTTATTGTATTCCATACAAACATATTTATTTTTATTCACTTTTACACACAATTTATTGTATTTGCGCTACATGAGTTCGTGTTCATTGTTTATCCTTTTATCATCATTGTTATCGTTAGCAAACGGAAGAGAATATGCGCCTGCTGTGTCAGTGTGTATTAGATTGTGTGTGTGTGTGTGTAAAAGTGCTTTAGCGTGTGTTCTGAAGTTCAGAGCTTTCTTTTATCTGCATAATTAAAGTGTTTTTTTTTTCGCCTTTTCCCTCTTTCGCTTTGTTTTCATATATTTAGCAAAGTGAAATCCTGGCTTTTCTCATTATTAACACAATAGAAAAGAGTTGGTAAATAAAATATATGGGTCTAACTCACATGTAGGCTGCTGTTTGGCTTACTTTAGAAAATAAACAGAAAAAACAGCAATTAAAATGGATATTTTTACTAACGCTGTTATGTTTGTTTGTTTTTTTTTTCTCCTTGCAGAACTCAAGGCCAACATAGTTGGCCCTTCGGATCTTTATGTGAAGACCGGCAGTGACATTAATTTGACATGCAAAATCATGCAGGGACCACATGAGTTGGGCAACATTTTCTGGTACAAAGGTACGTTTTTAATTAACAAGCTTATTTTTTTTTTTTATTTTTCTGCCTGTCTGTCAACGCGTTTTCCGTTCGTTATGTTGAACGTGCATATCCTGGCATTGAAGCGCGCGATTTTAAATAATTAAACCATAAAATGCCGAATTCAATTATGCCGGTTATGTGCGCACAGCAATTGATGTGTTAATTAATTGTGAAATTAAAGTATGACAGGATCTGTCTGTCTATTCTTTTCGCTCCACTGATATCTTTTTTTTTAATTTTTGTTTTTTCCAGGCAATGAAATCATTGACATGACAACGAATCAGAATGAAATCGATAGCGGGACGCGGATAAGCGTGGAAAATGATTGGACTGATGGTTTAACATCGCGGTAAGTGGAGGTTGGGGCTGGTCTGGGTGGCTTTGTGATAAATGTTTAAAATTTTTGAATAGTTTTAAATGCAGACTTTTATGAGCATTTAAGAGATGTTATCAAATTAATTAGTTGAAATTGAAATGAGCAGTGTTTAATTATCAAAAAAAATTAACGATACATTTTTTCAATACAGTTTCTATAAATTTTTCAAAAAGCTTTTAAGTGTAATAATTTTCAAAGCAATTTTTCTGAGCAAAAACTTACATTTAGTTTATTATTATAAGAATTGACTTGCTTAAATTATTTTCAAATTTCACTTTGTAAGCTAATTGCCACTTAATTTAAGTTACATAATATGTGAGAAACAAAGAGCTACGCAGAGACTAACCTGTTGCTATGTTTGTATTTTAAAACACTATATTCATAATACTTTTTTACACTCAGAAGTTTCTTCGTGCTATTTTCATTATTATCAACTAACTTCTAATCATAATTTTTGATGAAAGTAAAAACATCAAAGAACTCTTGAACTTTGCCTTCTTGTTTAATTCTTGAATAAAAACAGATTGATATTTTTTCGACAACCTTCCTTGGAATGAGTTCATTGAATATATATTAGGCATTAAATTACTGTGCCTCCGAATAAATTGTGAATTTCTAAAATACACCCTTAATAAGAATAATAAGAATTTAATCCAAGTTCAGCTAGGCTCCGAACATTAAATATTATAAATTAATGGAATTTTTGGTTGTTTATAAAAGCAAAACTTTTTAAATGAGAATTTTCTCTATTATTTATAACATTCAGATCTATTTCTTTGCCTTTGTTTACAATATTTTGTTGATTTGATATAATTTAAAATTTCTGTGAAGGATTTGACGTAATTACTTTTTCCCTGTAATGATAATGAGCACACGGTCATTAGAAGATAAGTTAAATATTATACTACCTAATTATTAGGCATACAATTTTAATGAAGTTTCTTAGAGAATTTGAAAACAAACAATATTATTAAGTCTAGGAGAACAATTGAGAAAGTTTTGACTTTTTTTTTCTCATAGTAACTAATTTTAAATTAGCTAGTCGTGTTCAAATCGTTTTTTTTTTTGGAAAGATACCTAAAAAAAAACTTAGTTGAAGGATATAAGTATTTTGAAAAACTTATATTTTTACGTCTTTAATCGGCTTTTATCGCATTGATAGTTGAATCTTTGATATTATTGAATAAAACTTATGATTGCTCTTATATAATTTACAATAATTAAAGTTTCAACTGTTCAATTTACTTTTAGTATGAGACCGCATTAAAAGAAAAGCCATGCAGGATCGAGTGATAAAAACTAAAAAGAGTTATAATTTGCTCTGAATAATAAAGATTAAGTTATATTAACACATAACTTAAAACTTATGAAAGAAGGTCGTAATTAATTTACAAGTAAAGATTAATATATTTATAAAAATAGCTCACACAAAAGCAAAACGTGCAATTTCATCCGAAAAGATATGATATTTTTCATCGGCAAAAATTACCCAAAAGTAAAAAGCAAAATTTCACCAAATAATGAGTAAAAGGCCTGTTCTCTACAGGCAAATTAATATATTTATTATTAAATAATTGAAGACATTTGATTAAAATAAAATATATTTTTAGTGTTATATCTTTTATTTTATTCACACTATTTTATTATTTTTTTAATACAAAACTATTATTATATATTTCATATAAAAACTTTTTAGAAATCAAAACTTTTGATATTCAAATTTTAAAGTAAAAATTTTTTAGTACAACAAAAATAAAATACAATAAACAAGTAAGACAATGTACAGTTAAGGCAAGTATTTTTTTTTTTTATAAATCAAATGTCTGAAGTTATTTTATATTAAATGCATTAATTTTTGGTATTATTGTATTATTAATTTAACGCCTTAATTTACTCCGCTTTATCCGCAGAAGTCCCACAGTGTAAGATTTCTCAGTCGTAGCTGTACTAAACTTAATATCTGCAAAACCAATCTAGGTAAATTAATCAAATTTTTCACAGACTTTTATATTGATGACATGCACGAAATACCCAAAAATGGTGCAAATCGCTTTACTTGAAGACATTGCTCACATACAAACCGACTTATATATTCCGATTATATGTTCTACAAAACTAAAATGATAAATTTCAAAAATTCAATAATAAACATAAATATTAAATTAAAATTAATAATAAAATTTTTAAACTAAGAAAAGTCCGCTATATGAAAGACCAGTACAGAAAATCAATCAGGAGCCCCGTTTTTCCTATGAATCTGTTTTGAATGTGCAATTTTCTCTCCACAAGTTTTAGTCTCTGCTCCGGATACTAGCCACTTGTTTAACCCTCATCGGTCCTTCGTTTCAATTTGATACAATTTTTGTCTTTCAAGTTGAATAAAAAAAAACTGTCCGATGGAAAGAACCGGTTTTAGAGAAAATTAGCATGATTTTGCCTGCAGAACCGGGCTAATGAGTTTTTAATGTTCGGGCATTTCTGCTTTTACCTGAGACGAAATAGTTACGAATCGGTCCCTCGTATCAACTTGGTACAATACATCTGCCGATGGTTATTGCAGTTGACACAAACGAGTGAAGATTGAATTGAATTTGTTTGAAGTGAAAAGTGATTTTAGTGAATTTTGAAGTGATTTTTATCTGCCGCATACTTTCATTGCGTTATACATACATTCAATTGATTTCAAAAAAATGGAAAAAAATCTATGTGAAAACCGTCAAAGAGACGAATATGATATGGATTCCGAATCTGGAAGTGAAGCAGAAGAATCTCTAGTAGATAGTGACGATGATTTCACAATGGAGGAAGAATGCGTTGCAGAAATGAGTGAGCATTCTGATTAGTACGATGTGAAGCCACTGGAACAAAATGTGGCAGAAGAAATTTCCAGAAATGCAACAGCAAAATATTTGTCAAAAAATAAAAAAATTCAATATTCAACGGAGCCATTTGAAAATAACCGAAGAAATTAATATAGGCGCGCTGATAATATTGTTTCAGGTAAAAAACCTACCCTTCTTATTTTGTGCTTCATATTCATTGTTTGTTTCTTTTTGTTGTTGTTGTAGGATCAAAACTAGTTGCAGCTGTTCATGTTGTAGATGTTTTGTCTGCATTTGATTTGTTTCTGCGACCGATAGAAAATACTATTTTGAATATGAAGAATTTATATGGTTTGCGGAAATACAAATAAGAATGGGAACAAATAGATATGGCTACTCTACATGCGTACTTCGGATTGCTACTGCTTGCTGGTGTGTATCGTTCGTATGGTGAATGTGTTACACAACTCTGGAATGAGAAAACCGGTCGTCCAATATTTCGAGAGACAGTGTCACTAAAAATGTTCAAAAATATTCATGGATGTATCAGATTTGACGATAAAGAAGAACGTAATTCAATACTGCTTCTGTCCGTGATAAATTGGCACCGATACGCACCATATATGAAAAATGGAACCATATTTGCAAGTTGTATACATTCCAGGCAAAAATGTTACAGTAGATAAACAGCTAGTTCCATTTCGTGGACTCTGTCCGTTTCGACAATACATACCATTGAAATCGGCTAAATACGGCATAAAGATTTGGATTTTGGCCGATTCAGCTACCTGGTATATTTACAACACGCAAATTTATGTTGGTCGTAATCGCAACGCCGCTTCAGAGCGCAATATTGGACGCCGTGTTGATTTGGATTTGGTAAATGGGCTGTCGGAGAGGAATATCACTTGCGACAACTTCTCTACATCTTATGAACTGGCTGCAGAGTTACATAAACGCCGAATGACTATTCTGGGCACTATACGGAATAATAGAACCGAAATTCCTCCAGTTTTGTTGGATATGAGGAAAAAACCTGTGTATTCGAGCGTTATTGTAAATGAGCACAAATTATAACCTATTTTACTGTCGTATGTGCCTCGGCGTTATAGATATGTTACTCTGCTCAGTACATGGCACAATGCCGTCGTTATAAGTGAAAATGCTGAGAAGAAACCGAATCTAATTCAGGATTATAACAAAACCAAGAGTGACGTGGACACTATGAACCAGGTGGTGGCTACCTACACCTGCAAAAGGAAGATAAATCGGTGGCCAATGGCAGTATTTTGCAACATGTTGGACGTGAATGCATTGAATGCATATATAACGTATATTCGCTATTTCCGGCTTGGAAAAACAACAAAACCAATAAAAATATACGTCGTCGAATATTTATTGAGGAGCTTGGAATGGCTCTTGTGAATAAACACATAGAAAAGCGAAAATCTCAGCCTCGAAGGCTCAATATTGATGCACTACCAGGGATTACCGATTTACCAAAAACTACTAAATGCGGCCGTTGCTACATATGTACATATAAAAGCAATGAAAATTTGTATTCAAATCGTTGTGATAATTGTTAAAATTATGTTTGTAATGATCATCATTATGATATTTGCGAAAAATGTGCTAATAAAGGCACATAGCCACAAAAATAAGCATTTTTGATATTTTTCTCTTTCAAATTTTCATTACATATGAATGTATTTTCTAAATTTAAATTTTTGAAAACAATAGAACTACAAAATTATAAAACAATCAGTTTTTTTAATTTTTAAAACGATTTTCTTAACTTTTTTTTTTTAAATGTGTAGCAAATTGATACAATGGGAACAATTCGATGCATTTCCTCGGGGACCGATGAGGGTTAAATCCAATGTATAAACAATATGCATTAAGCACTTCATAAATCTTATGTAGACATGTAAAGGTAATTTCCCTAGAGAAAACATCTTGAAATCAACATTTTGATAAGGAAAGACGTTGGAATCGTTCATTATTTTCGGTGTTGCCTCTCCAATGTAATATTTTTGAGTTGAATTATAATCTGATAATGCATTGCACACCTTACCGTTGATCATGTACAAAATTATCCAAATCATGCATTAATTATCTCGTCTGCTGCAGTGACTACTGTTGGGGTAAGTCTAGATATTTCATCTTCTACCTTTCGTATTACCTGTACAATCACATCTGACGTCACCTTGGTGAACATAAATTTTATTGGACAACTATGCCTTTTAGCTTTGATGACTTTGCTCAGCGCCATCACAGCCTCATTTTATGAGAATGTGTATCTCACATGGACTTCGAATTTTGATGTAAATACTTCTTCTTGGACTGCACAATATATTCAACAAGAGACTGCAATTTAATTGCGGCAGAACTTTCTATTACGGTGTTCTCACTTAGATAACAACTTTTTTTGCCATACAAACCTTTTCGTAACTTGGAAACAATTTAGGAGTCATGTGTTGTAAATGTTTTTTTATAATAACATATTATTGCGCTGATAAATTTGCATCGGCAATTATATAAAGAGCTTGTTCAGGTAACGCAGAAAGATATGAATAACTGCCCGATTTAAGTCTCGCTTTTTTTAGTTTAGTACTCCCTTTGGAAGAAGCATTAAATAAATAATTTGCTAAAACAGCAGAATTTCGTTTACCAAATTTTTCTCAATCTTGACTCTGATGCTTTATAAATCGTTTTTTCATCAAGTTTTTTTTTTAGAAATGCGGTAGGATTCCTGATTTTTGTCCGTTCGCAGCATTCCTGAAATTCTTTCATCAATCTACCACTACAAGAAGATTGTGGCGAAGTACACAAAAATTGCGCATAATTAATTTTACCCTTGAGCCAATCTTTGTTCATAGTAAGAAAAAGTGTTTTTGTTCGGTAAACTTCATCCACCGCTGCTCAAATTGTAGCATCAGACTTCTAATTTAACAAAATCAATAGTTTTTCTAGATTCACCAACGATATTACCCCAATTTCATGCCACAACTCAAAAATTTACTTCAGAGATGCTTGAGACGCCATATAAGAAAGTTGAAAATATATCTATTAGGCAAAAATATGCAAAAAAGTTGTGCGGTTTCTATTAGTGCATATATATTACTTTTTATATCTGTCATATGACAACTCTCATATTTTTTCATATAAGAGAAATTTCGTCCAAAGAAAACAGTTTTACTTTGAAAACACTTACATAAAAGATGAATTTCCTTAGTGCAATATATCTTCAGCTGCTTAAAAAAATCGTATTTCTTCTGCTTTCTTTAGTCTGACGTTACTAACACCATGAACAATTTGTGCGGCCACCTATTTGTAAAATATTTCCATTTTTGGGATATTTTGGAAATATTTTGTACAATTATAAAAATTTATTAAAATTTAAAAAAAAAAATGAGGGTTTTGTACAGCTATTTTTACAAATTCTGACACTGTGCGTCGTGAGCTATCAACTTGACGAGAATTTTTTTATTGTGAATCACAGCAAGAAACAGCCGAAAATGTATTTCTTTCCATAACTTTGCAATTTAGAAAAATATCATCAAAAAGCAAATAAATTCAAACCTGAAAACCAAAGTTGTAATTGGAAAGGTTAGGTGAGTAGGGTCGCACACTTAGGGTCTTTGAAAAATATTTTCCCCTTCTATCGGAGTCTACGATTCTGTAGATTTGGAGACATAGTAGGTGAGTTATTGTTTCTGTTTCTTCCTTTCCTGATCTTTGTAGCTCCGACAGAAGTCTGGCGCTGTTATGCCCATTCTATTGGCCATTACCCCAATGTGGCAATATTCTATTAGAACTCCAACAAGAATCCGAATTTCCCATTTGACCAAAAGCAGAAGGATTTTAGTTCTTTTCTCATTTAGCTCCGGCCAAAGCCTTCGAGATATGTTGCAGTCACCTCTGGAAGCCCAGTTTGTGTTAGCAATATCTCTGGCTTTAAGGTTAGGTGACTGCAACATACTCCTTTTGATGACGCCTATTGGAATGTGCACATCTGTATTAGCTCTATTTGTACTTCCGGTTACTCTCCGTCGTTACGCTGCGTCGTTCCCTGCGATATTGCTATGTCTGGGAACCCAGCAGATAGTGACATTATGGGTATTGCAGATACTATTTAGTTCAAGTTTACAGTTTTGCACCGTTCGAACTTTCGTCGTTTTACTGTTCAGTGCTTTGATGACCGCTTGGCTATTCACAAAAATTGGTACCCTTGTGGCGTAAGATTTTTTTCCTATGAATAGCCTATGCAGCTTTTTCAATAGCACATATTTCTGCCTGAAAAACGCTACAGTAATCAGGGAGTTTGTAACACTGTTTGATTTGCAGCGTTTCACAGTATACACCCGATCCAGTTCCGTTTTCCATTTTTGAACCATCAGTATATAATTTGGAGAATTGTCTTAGGATTCTACAGCCGTTTCTTCCCATTCTTGTTTGCTGGGGATGGATGTGGTAGATTCTGTACGGAATCTCACACTGGGTATGATATAGTCGGTTGTTCTTTTTGATTCCTCGGTTCCATAGAGATTTAGAATAGATGCATGTCCGAATGTGTTATTTTTCCAGGCTTGTGATTCGTTGAGGCGAATGGTCGCTGGTTCTTGGTCGCTGAAAACTGAAGGAATTCTTCTATGGGGAGAAAATTAAGCATCATTTCCTGACCCACCTCTGGCGTAGATCTCATGGCTCCAGTTACTCCAATGCACGCTATCCTTTTAAGGTAGCTCTTTTTGTGCGCTCACCATCGTTCACCATACAAGAGAACCGTAGGTAAGAATGGGTCTCACTATCGCTGTATACATCTAGTGGATTATGTGTGGTCACGCCCCCATTTCCTGCCAAAGGTTGTCTGACATGCGCATAGAGCGCACACTGCGTTTTGCCTTCTTTCTTTTGTGTTGCATTTCCAGTTCAGCTTGTTATCAAGGATATTTCCAAGTTATTTGACTTCTGTGAAAAGCTTCAGAGTTACTTCGTTGAGTTTCGGTAATGTAAAATTTTCTATTTTTCTTCTTCTTGTGAACAGAACGAGTTCGGTCTGTCTTATGAATAGAATCTTCGATTCTGCCCACCACAATAACTCATTCAATGTCCCAGACATTAGTTCGCTTACTGTTTACAGGTATTTCACCCGTATTAGGATGGCAACGTCATCGGCATAAGCTACCACTTTTGTTCCTCCAGTTTTGAGTGTAGTGAGAATTTTGTCAACCACAATCAGCCAGAGAAGGAGGAATATGACTCCTCCTTGCGTTGTGCCTCTTGTGACCTCTTTTCTCACCACGCTTATTCCCATTTGTTAGCTTATACGCCTGCTATTTTATAAATCCACTGGGTTATTTCACTGTTAACTCCTTTGTCTACTAAAGCAGTTTTTATAGAATCTATGTTTACAGTGTTAAATGCGCCTTCGATATCTAAAAATTTTGTTAAAGTATATTTTTTTTGTGATGAAGGGATCTTTCTATGACCGAAACCACCTCATGCAGTGCCGTTTCCACTGATTTGCTTTTAAGGTAGACGTGTTGCACACTACAGAGATTATTATCATTTAAAGATTCTCTTATGTGAAAATCTAATATTCTCTCTAGCGTTTTCATCAAGAACGATGTGAGACTAATGGGCCTATAATCCTTTAATATACTATATTAAAGCCTATAATACTAGTGTATCGGTTTCCCAGCTTTAGGAATGAAAACAACTCGCACTTCTGTCCAAAGTTTTTGGACACATCCTGAGGCAACCGGTGAAGATTGCTATAAGCCAGGGCATGATGCTGGGAAAAGCATGTTGCATCATGGCCGGAAGGATTCCATCTGGTACTGCAGATTTGTAGGGCTTGAAAGACCCAATCGACCATTCTACTGTTGACCATGTAATAATGTTGGGCAGTTCATATAAGGGTTCTGTTATTGTCATTTCTTAGTTGCTGTTAGCTCCGTTTTGATCCGGTTCTTTAAAACCTGGAAAATGAGTTTCCGTGAGTAGCAAAAGCATTTCTTTGCTAGATTCTGTACAGGATCCGTCGGACCTCTTAAAGTATTCCGAGACCGATGGGTCTTTGGATAGCGTTTTTCGAAGTCTGGCGGCTTCACTGGTTCCCTCAATGGACTCGTAGAATTTTGTCCAAGATGTTCGCTTAGCTATTCTTACTTCCCTAGTGTAAGCATTTAACATGGATCTATATATTGTCCATTCTTACTCTATTTTGCTTGAAATGGCCTTCCGGTGAAGTTTTTTAACCTCTGATTGCCTCTGAATGCCTTTTTTTGGGATCGCTGGTCTACGAATTCGCATAAGAAGGATTGTGAGTTCGAAACTTTGGGCAGAACTTCTTGAAAGTCTGGTTCATTTTTGCCGTTATAAACTCCACTGCATTGTCAATGGATGCATCGTTTGGGAGGTACTCTGTGTCTGGGTCTTCATTATTTCTGCTTATCCATACTGAATACCTTTTCCAGTAAGTTTTTAATGGGTGCCTAAATTGATTCCTTGAGTGGGAGTCGTAGTCAATAGTAAAGAGAATCCTAAGTTGGTTAGAAAACGACTCATTCTGTGACACCTCCCAGTTATCTACTATTTCCTCTTCTGAGTTACTAGCTAACGTAAGGTCAATTATCTCTTCCCTGACACTATTCTGAAATGTTGGCCTATTGCCCCTATTGCATAGAATTAGGTCTGTGGTAAGGATAAATTCAAAAATAGACTCACACCTTTTGTTGATATCTTTACTGCCCCATTGCGAGTGGTGGGCGTTTGCATTACAATCGGTAACCAGGAAAGGATCAGTTTTGCCGACCTTGTTTCCACGTTGGTTGCCACTACGTCTCCGTTGCTGAATCTAGGGAGAAAAGACATATTAATGGATTTTTTTGCTATCCAATTTAATGGATAAAGTATACAGCTCCTTAACTTACCTTCGTTTGTAGAGTGAAACCAGTTGTATTGTTTTGATACTAGGCCTTGGATCTTGTTCTTAGTGATCCAAGGTTCCTGGATGAGGGCCACATCTACATTCTCCCCGGACATGTACAGCATCAAGTTGTCGGTCGCAGCCTTACAGTGGTGCAAGTTGATTTGCACCACTTGCAGCTTCCTCCTCCTCTCAGCTATTGTTAGTTCAGCCTCTTCACCTTAATGTATCCAAGGCCGAATTTGAGCATGTCCGTATGCTCCTTAAGCCAGCCCGTGGAAGCAGCGTCTACAGAAAAGAGAAGAATTTTCCCTTTGCTGCCGTGACTTTCAGCGACCTTGTAATCGTCGGGATCACCGTGTTCAACGCTAGCCATCATGGTTTTAAGAATTTAATTTTCTACAGGCAGCCATTTTTCATCTGTAATTCAAAAAATATTCAATCAAAAAAATCTATGGCTATATATAATCCAGTTATAAAAAACCGTTTAAAATTATATTAAAATTGTGGTAGTTTTATCTAGTGACAGTTTGTCAAAATTTTTCATTTAGGCCCATTGTAGCTTAGATTTTTATGAGTACTTTAATGCTTTATTTTGTAGTGTTTTTTTTTGATATATATTGTTTTTTTTTTTTTTCTATTCACAGATTAAAAATCCGTCGTGCAATGCCAAGCGATACCGGAAACTATACGTGTGTGCCAACGATAGCAAAATCATCCAGCGTTTATGTGCACGTGATTATCGGTGAGTAGTACCGTCAACCTGTGGTAACCACTAAGAAGCGAACCATTTTTTGCACTTTTTTTTAAAAATTTTTATGTTAAAGTGGCACGCAAACGAATGCATACAAACACACTGACACATATTTAATGCTGTAGCATGACATACCAACCTCACACATACATTCATAAATAAACAGCGAATGAAAGCTTAACGCGTGACTGAAAATGGAGTCCATTAAATATTTTCATATTTACACGTTTTTGCCGCTGCTTTTATGAGGTTTTCTACACTCTATATAAATGTACAAATACACACACACACACACACACATCAACAGTACTCTTACATAGATACGGATACTAACAAGCACAAACACAAAGTTGTTAGCAATAAAGCAGTTTATAGCGGATGCTGCTTGTTAGCGCCCAACAACATAAATTTGTGTGAATTTTTCACAAGTTTTTCCCACCAGCAACTCCTACGAATACTACATTGCGCACTTATTCTACTACTTTTACTACCGTACTTTTTATTTTAGAGTTTTTGTTTTTGCATTTTTTTTTTTAATATTTTAATGCTGCAAACTCAGATGCAACGCTATAATCAGCACTGTTTGCTGCAGTCATGAACGACGTAGTAGAAGCAAAAACAACTGCAAAGTTTGTGACTGTGTCTAAGGCGGTCTTCCAGACAACTCTCAGCTCTGGTTTAATGCATGTGTGTGTGTGTGTGTGTGGTTTTACGCCTAAAATGTAGTTTTTTTTTTGCATAAATATGTCAAAATTTTAAGCGCTCATTCGTCAGTTATTATAATGGCTTAACAAGTGTTACGATAACAAAGCTTGCACTGGGCGTGTGAATGCCTGGGAGTATAAAAGGTTTGTTTTTTTTTTTTTTTATAAAAACTTGGGTTTCACGCTGTTGTGCAAACTTTGATTTGCATCATGAATATGAAAATCATATTCAAAACGCAAATCTTAGGTAATAACTCATGGTTGGGTATAAAAAGCTGCTGGCAGTAAAGACTGACTGACTACAGCTGCTGCGAGCAAACATAACATGACCACATTATTTTGTTCGAGCAGTTTAAGTTGAATAAAACAATACTTCACTGACGATAAGTACTTCAGAGACGATTTCAAAACGAAATAGCTGGACCCGTCAAAACACAGTAGTAAAAAATTAAAAAAATAAAAAATACAAAAATTCATGCACATTTGTAATAAAATTTTTTCTTAATGTTATTTCGAAATTGTCTTGTTAGCATGTCTTCAAAATATGTCGTAAAAGTTTTCACAGATATTTTGTGCAGAAACCTCAAATGACCACAAATTTTAAAGAGCTTTAAAAATACCTTAAAAAATAAAGCTTTTCTAGATTTTATTACAGAGAAATGAGAAAATATACTATACTGGTATAAAAGCCTGTCATACAACGGGTTGGAAGCATAAACGCTAAAGTGTAATTATATGAAATATGTTCAGCCTGTAAGTATGCACATACATAAAAGACAAGCATGTGACCGAAAAGTATGAAATTAATTTTGCGTGCATACTTTCAGGCTGATTACAAAAAATAATTACAATTTGAGCGATATTGGGTGTAGAGCATTGTGCTTGCCATTTATATATTAGGATTATATTTACGCATTTTCTTTTTAATTTTTTAAAAATATTTTTCGAAACCATTTTTCTATATATGAAAATAATTTATTTTTATAGCCCAACGCGTACTGCGTGAGGGGTTCGAAAATGAGCCAAGCGGATGAAAACCACGCCCACCTCCCATACAGAATGACTTTATTTTAACCGTAGAATCACTAAAAAAACCCCAAAAAGTAAAGAAATTTTTTGAAATTCAATATAACTCTATATAACTCCTGACAATGAAATTAAGAAAAAAATCTGCTGATAACCACGCCTACCTCAAAATTGCTTTATATTAGCCGTAAAATCTCTCGCAATCTCAGCGCAAATTAAAGAAATGTCTTGAAATTTTGCACATATGCTTTGATATTTAATATAAACCATTTCTATAATATTTGGCAAAATCGGATTAAAACCACGCCTACCTCCCATGCACAGTTATGTCATTAAAATATAAAAACTTTCGTAAATATATAAAACTAAATTCAATCGTGTCTATATGTACCCAAATTCCACCCACCATTTATCCAACCTATACCAATTTTTCAGATATATTTTACGGTATAATGTGAAGTTCTTCTTCAACACCGCGTTTCTGACTTCAACCAAATTGTGCACATATAAACCTTCGTTATTATTTGAGCAGTCTTAAGCTTATAAAATTTGATGGTACTGGACGGGAACCGTGGCACTTTATTTTTTTTATCTAACTTTATCTACATAGTTTGCACCATTTCAACCAAATTTCACACATATATTCCTTAGAATAATTATCAGGTCTTAGCCTATAAAAGTGGATGGGATTGAACAGGGTGACGTGTCAATTTTATTCTAATCGAACTCGCCTTACACCGCTTCTTCTTTTTAACTCTAATTCTCCACTTATATTCTTTAGTATAAGAAGCAGCTCGTGGTTCATAAAAGTGAGTGGAACTATATAGGGCGTGGCAATTTAATTTTAAGCAAACCTCTTCTATAGTTTTTTTGTCCGACTTCAAGCAAATTTCTACCACGTAGTCTTTGGAATAATGAGAACTCCGTATTCTAGAAAAATCACTTTAATTTTAAATTTAATTCTCTTAAACAGTTGGAAAATGCTGGATATATTCTTGATCATTGGTGTCATTAAAAATACAATTTTTGTATCATCATCTAAATCATTTTGATCAGCAATTATCTACTGAGTCAGACTAAAAAAGGTGAACGTTGCCACCAAGTTGCCTTGCCATTTGAAATGAGGTAACGTGGTTCAATATTTTTACTTTCAATCCACACAATTTAATGAAGCTTAAATATGCCAATTTACAGATACCGCGAAAAAAATCACCCGGTTCAGTATTGGCGGAAATTTGTTAGTGGAGTAAGAGCGTATTTGAAAATTAAAAAGAAGAAACTAGAAGAAAAGAATTATCACAAAATTAAATGGGAAATCCTGTTGCTGGGATGTTGATAGCAATGATAGTAATTATAGCGATGATTTTAGATTGGAACAATCAACACAAAGAGTTCGAACAATATAAATTTTTAAAAAATAAACTATTCCAACGCACAATTGTTTATTTAAAGCTCCTATAAATGAGCTTATCTTTGGTACTAAAAAAATCTTTGATACTAAGAAAATAAGGGAAAACGTACAAAAGTCGTCAATTTGATTTGAGCCATAGTTTATTTGAAAAGGAGATAGATAATGTCAATCAGACTTTAATCTATGATGAACAAATTCTCGACGTTTTTCAAGTTCCAACTAGTACTAGAATCTCAAAAAAATTTAAAAAATTTCACTTGAACCGGAAAAATATTAAATGCCCTTAAGATATAATTTTTAGCCAAATTCACCAAACCTTTTGTTATTTTGAGTGCCTTCATATGCCTTCTTTAGCTGGGTGCTTAAATCATTACATGCTGGAAAATTTGTCGCACAGTGTAATTTTTTATAAAAACCAAAAATAAAATTGTGTTGATATATTGAAATAATGAGTTCACAAAAATATTTTATTATAGATGCTCAAAAACAAAAAAATCTACAACAATAAAATTACACAAAAAAAAGTGATATTAAAGGTTTATAGGACCCTCAAATATTATTTTTTTTTTTTAACTGATTATTTGGATACACTTTATTTGACGTATTTCATTTACAACGGCAACCATTTTGTTGGGTTTCGAGACAAAAAATGTTTGATTTTTGTCCACTACACGATCCACTGTGTAATGTAACGAGAAACGGTTTCTTTACAAGCACTGGCCGTATAAAACCTAAAAAATTGTTATATTAAAAATATTCATATATTTGTTTCTAGCAAGATTCGTACTCGTTACCACTCAATCTTAAGATAGATGTTCTACCCACTGGTCCTGGTACCGTGCTAATTAGAGTTGCACATACTCTTGTTTAGGTTTCCACACTTGGTCAACGCAACTCCAACTCAAGTTGCTAGCCTGTGTATTTATACCGGAACCTTCAGATTAAGCAACTTGCACGCAATAAGTTCTCGACACGTTCTCAACTTGTTCAATGCAACGCAGCTTTCCGCAATTTTCATCAGCGGCTCGTTGCATCAGTTTGCTTGTTTTGTGAATCCAATTATTTGTTGTGCAGTACGCTTTATATTAATCAAGGTGAATAAGTTAATTAATTAGTTCCTTTTTCCATTATTAGAATCTAGAAAAAGAAGAAATAGTTTGCAGTATGAATGAGCAAGTGTTAAATATTGAATTAGTACAAGAAGTCGAAAAACATGAATTATTATATAATTACAAATTATCAGCATAATGCCACTTTTTTCATTTATTAATGCTTTTTCAAATATCTTACACATGTTGCATGACTTTTGAAGCAAGCCTGAAAGCATTCGGTTCATAGTTGCAATGCTTTTCAACTTTTACGCTGTTGCGTTGAAGTTGCGTTGGGATTGCGTTGACCAAGTGTGTTTCTCTTTTTTTTTCCTTATCTGATGGCATTGGATTGTGTCTTAGCTATACATATTAATAGTAATACAGAAACCACACAGTTAACATCAAATTGCCGAAAAAGTACTAAAACATGTTATTCTTGTGAATAATTACAATATAAAAAGGACACCGAAAACTACGAGTATATTCATAAATCTTGCTCAATAGTAATTTGGAGTTTTTTAAGTTATTTCAATGATTGTTGTGGAACTAAGCCTAATTTTGTATTGGACAATTTATCACCGTAAGCCTCTTAAAACCTATACCGGTTTTTGAGTTATTTTCAAATAATTAAACAAGTAAAACAGTAAAAAGTTTTCATTTCACTTTCGTCTTATTAAGTTTCACTTCAATTTATTAAGTTTTCCTTATGGATTCCATTAACTAACTCTATTGTACCGCAAAAGCTTACAATTCACGCCACTCAAATACATGCCAACTAGCCAATATCTTTCACTTGCACACAAAGTAGATTTGTTTGGACACGCCTTCTTCAAACATTCGAAGTTCAACGCAATGGAAGCCAGAAAATCTACAGAAACAAGTGCTTTTCAGTTAATTAGAAGTGCTTGTTTGCAATAATTTTCAGTGGCTTGTATTTTGTACTTTTGTGCTTTTGTTTGAAACTGGCAGTTTTTAGTTTTTTTTTTTTTTTATTTTCCTTCGTATTTTCTTTCCAAGTAACCGACATTGTGCTTTGTTGTTTCCTCAAGCAGATTGCTTTACTTGCTCCCGATGCTATTCGCGTTCAACTTTTTGTTGCGCTAACTGTTGCACTTTTGCTTTGTTGTCGTGGTTCGCTTTTTGTTGGCGGAAAAAGAAAAATTGGAAAATGTAGCACAACGTTATCCTTAATTGAGTGTAAAAAAGGATTTCATTGCCTGTGAATGGCAATAGCAGGAGCTGTTTAAGATATTGTAGTAAATATTAAGGGAACGTTGAAAAGATTTTGTGAGCAACAAAATAAGTGCATTGGAGTATAGTTATATAAGTATATTGAGCTGAATTAAAGCAATTTTGTATTTCTTTACGTTTCCTATCTCTTACTAAATATCCTAAAGACAATTTAGAACTAGGGAATCTTATAAAATTTATTAATTGACAATCATGTCCATATTTTTTATAACCAAAATACTAGCAAAAAAAAAAAAACAAGTTAACAAGCCTCTTTTATTAAATTAAGATATACAATTTGGAGCATATACTTCTTTTGGCAAAAACTAACTCAGTGAACCAAACCTACCGTTTTTTAATTCATTTATGAACCTTTTTGGGTAGACTCCTTCATTTGCGGCACTCATAAATAAAAACTTTTTGTATCATTCGTCGGACTTAAATACCTCTCAAAAATTAACCTTATTTTGTTCGGAAATGAGTTAAAAAAGAACCATACCATACCATACCATTGAAAGTTTTTTTCGGCACTCAAAAATGAACCCTTTTTGAATCAGTCCCCGGATGAAAATGTCTCTAAGAAACGATTATTTTTTTTTTTCGGAAATGAGTTTAAAAAAAGGACTATTGAAAAGTTGTTTTCGGTACTGGGAAATAAACCCTTTTTTCATTCATTTCAAAAAAATGAGAAATTGTTTTCTACTGATATAATAACCAATTTATTCTTTTTTGAACTAATTTAAGAATGCAAAAATAAACATCCACGATTCATTTCTGAATACATTTATGAACAAAATGATTCATTTGTGAGGCAGTCTTAACTACTGAAATGATAAAAAATTATTCCTTTTCGACTCAAAATAATTTTTTTATTAATTTCGCAAAAAATGTAAAATTTTTGTTTATGGGAAAAGTTTTCACGAATTTAATCTTTTATACAACGAGAAAAAACCTTATGTTAAATTGAAAAAAAAAACCAAGTATAATTTATAAAATGGCTTTGGCAGTTTTCAGCCTCCCACGAACTTCATCAAAACGCCTAAGTTTAACAATTAGGCCAATTTTTATTTGGGTGATAAAGTAACCAAGTATTTGGTAATTTTTAGTGTTTAGGTAATTAGAGTAGTGTTACTCTTAAAAAAAATTGAATTTCAAAAATATTACTAATTTTTTCGGGCTTAAATTTTTTCCCCCCCTTTTGTTTTTGAAGCTGCCGCCCCCCGTTCTGTGATTTGCTTGAATGAAATCGGCAACAACACAAATTTTTCTTTTATCAACACCGGGTTTTTCTTAGAAATTAATGACTTCGGCTTTTCTTGCTGCTTGACGTCTATTATAACAAGAACATTAAATTAAATTAAATATCAAATACAAAAATTTTACCTTCGCATGCCGTTGAGATGCGAACCCACAACCAACCGATACCACTGTGTATGGAGTCACTTCACTACGGATTGAGCCAAACTCCTTCGTACGCGCAGTGATTTATTCAATATTAATTACAACTGAAGCTAACGTATGCTGCAGCATATCAAAATAATAATTAAAAGATTTTTGTTGTATGGCTATCAACTGAATACTGAGACATACGGCATCTGTTAATACAGCATCTGTTAACAGAGCAGCAGTCATGTCAGCAAACAGTAGCAAGGCTGTTTGGATCAGTGGGTAGAACGATGGACTGGTACCAAAAGTTCCAGGCTCGATTCCGCACGGCGGGCAAAGAACCCGCCTTTTTTTTCTTATTTTCTTTTTTTTTTGTTGATGAAATGTAACAAATTTTACTGGTGTGAATATAAGTGTGTGTTTTTTAATTTTCTTTATGTTATTTTTGCATTTAAAAGTGGTTTTATTACAAAACAAAACCATTAAATTATCAACTCTATCCTTCTCTCGTCTGTCTAATGACGCAGCCGTGTTTTTTTTTTTTTTTTGCAGAAAATAGCTCAAAACTATGCTCAAACCATCTATGCAAGTTGTTTTTTAATTTTGTATTTTTGGATTTTGGGCTTAGGTGAATCAAATATTTTTTTTTTTGGTAATGTATCGAAGTATGTGCTTTCAAAGCAATGTTTTAAACCATAAACTTCTCAGATGAATAAGAAAAAGTTTATAATTCCCATACAATTCTCTTTACCCAAGCTGACTTAGGTGATTTACATATTGCTTTTTTTCTCGGTGTAAGCAAGCGACAAAATAAAAAATCAAAAATTAAAAAAAAAATGTCTACCCAAAAACGTTCGCAAAACTTTCACTTTACTCAAAAACTTCACTTATGGTTCAGTGGGAAGCCATATAAATAAATCTTCACGACCACTTCCCATTTGAGCTAAGATTCTTCAAGGATATTCACTTGTGTCATATTCCACTGGTTCTTTGTGTGAGAAAAATATTTTTAAATAATTTAAGTACTTGTAAATTCGAAGTACTTTAAAAAAAAAATCTTGGCTTTTAGATTAAACCTGAGTACACTGAGAAAAAACCAATACTTTATCACCTAAGTCGGCTAGGGTAAAGAGAAGTATATGGGAATAATAAACTTATGCTTATTCAAAGCATTCATCTAAGCCCAAAATCCAAAAATACAAAATTAAAACACAAGCTAGCAAAGATGGCGTACGCATAGTTTTTCTGCAAAAAAAAAAACCACAGATGCGTTGTTACACACTCGAGAGAAGCGAAACTTCTTCACAGTTTCATAGATTTTATAGTTTAATGTTTTTTTTTTTTGTGTAAAATAACTTTTCAATTCTAAAATTAAAAATAACTTATGGTAAATTAAAAAACACACTTTAACACTCACACCAGTAAATTTAATTACATTTCATCAACATAAAAAAAATAAAAAAAAAAAAACACATAAAAGTTTCTTTGTCCGCCGTGCGAATCGATCGTGGAAGTTGCGATGCCCCATCCAACGCTTTACCCACTGATCCAAACAGCGTTTCTACTGTTTGCTGATATAACTTCAGCTATGTTAACAGATGCTATAATAGTAGATGCAGTATATCACAGTGATCTGTTGATAGTCATACAACAAAAATCTATTAATAGATTATTGTGTTGTGCTGCAGCATAGCTTCAGTTGTAATTAATATTAAATCAATGACTCTTCGTAACGAAGGAGTTTGGCTCGATGCGTAGTATATTGAATTCTTAATCGATGGGTGTGGTCTCAAATCCCCACGGCGGGCGAAGGAAAGATTTTGTATTTGATATTTAATTTAGCAGCAAGAAGCCATAAATTTGTAATAAAAACGGTGTTGAAAAAAAAAAATTTGTAGTGCTAATTTCAGTCAAGCAAATCACAGAACAAGACGTAAAAAGCTTAGCTTGAAAAACTAACTTAACTTTTTTTGTTGAATAATGTATAAATTACCAAACACTTAGTTAGCTTATTGCCCGAAATAAAAATTGGCAATTTAACATATAAGTCTTAGGCGTTTTAGTACTTGGGAGGCTGAAAACTGCCAAACCCAGCTTATAAATTATACTAGTTAATTTATATTTTGGTCAATTTAACATAAGCTTTTTTCTCGGTGCATGCAAAATTTTTAGTAAAATACTTCAAACTATATTAAAATCTTTATATGCTATTTTTGTATAATTCATCGTGTATGTCTAATTTTTTCTAAAAAACATGAGAAATTCACCAAATCTAACACAAAAACAGGGTTTTTATTTTAGAAAAGCATTCTTGTGAAAATGTATTTGCTGTTTAGGTTAGCAAAATAATAAATATTAAACACAAAAATAATTTTGCACGTTATCATTCAATTGAAATGTTAATTAAAAAGATTATTAATACGAAGAGCTAACATTGTAAATCGTCACTTCAATGAACCACAAAAAGAATTGTCCAATGAACGACTTAGTAGCTGCATTTTCGTGATCGTTGATTTAAATTTTGGCTCTATTTTATTCACAATACAGAGACAAAAATTAGAACCAGCTCTTTTCCCGGCTCTATTTCTGATCTTAAAATGCTACGAAGCTTAAAGCATTTTTTTCAAAACGAACATAGTTGGCAAATCTGAATTACTCTTCGTCAAGTTTTCGTCCCACTGATCGCATTCGTATTTTGACACTTCATCGCCAGTGATGACAAATTGCAATAAAGTGGAACTAAACTGTTCTACTGAGATTTGATCTGATCCAATGCCACGGGAATGCAGCTCTTGATCCAATAAACCTCTTTTCACTGGTTTCATGAAATATTCTTTGATTTCATTTCATTTTCCTTACTCCCAAGGACCGCATTCTTTAAATAATGTACAGTACATTGATATCAATGTATTTTCATTAGTATAATAAATCTGTTCTTTGGAAGTAATTACTATTTCCTTGATTTAAATACATTATTCTTTGGATGTAAGAAAAAGTGCATAAAATTAAAGAACAGAGATTCATTGATCTATTGAACTCGTACGTGGGACTAATTCATTTCAACTAAGAACTCTTATTCGATTTTATGTACGTTTTTGATTCAGTGTTCATCGTGACCAAATTTAATGTTATCGTACAAGGCATCTTCTACTTCTTCATAGAAATTCGAAGAATTGCAAACACGGCACTTTTAAATTTATTTTGACGGTTAGGATGGACTTCAATGTGTACGCGATCTATCCTTTGTTCACGTTTTATTCATAGCAGCAAAAACTTTCTTTACGGGAGCAGTAAAACCGGACATGCAAACCCATGCAAAAATGCAAGCTCCGGGATTTTTGCATTATTCTTGTAGTCGTAGCTTTCAATTTCCATATGACAGAATAGTTCGATCCATCGGTTTATGGTCGTAACCTCATTGTCTTTCCATAGATAGATTTTAACCTTTGAACAATAGTTCTTCAACCAAATGCCTTGCGTAATTTTGATGCATTTTTGTCCGCGTGGTAGAAGTTTTGCATATCAACTTTTTGCATGACTTTCAATTCCTTAGTTGGTGCATACCAGTTTTCGATGTATTTAACAGCATCATCTGCAAAATCCACTTTAGTTGATCAAAAAATAATAATGGTTTTACAAATTACCATCCATCCATCCTTGGTAAACGCTTCCTTTTCTGACGCTGTCTTTGGCGATAAGAAAACAAAGATGTTTGCAGTTAATCAAAATATTGAATGACTAGTATAAAAGCCCGCCCTACGACGGATTGGAAGCATTAACGCTAAACTGTTACTATTTTTTTTCCATTAATACAGTTCTTTTACAACTGCTTTGAAAAATTTTCAGCCTGAAAGTATACACATATGCACATAAAAGGCAAGCATGTCACTGATAAGTATCAAATGAAGTTCCTTTGCATACTTTAAAGCTGATCGCCAAAAATAATTACAGTTTGAGCAATATCGGGTGCAGAGCAGCGTGCTTGCCTTTTATATATTAAGATATCAACTGCGGTGACATTATCGCCTTGAATTTTAAGCACATATCTGTGGAGAAAAACAGGTTTTTCGAGAGCAAAACCAGGTCGCAGGTTTTGATTCGAAAAAACAGTAGTCTCTGGCCAAAAAAAGGAGAGTTGGGACCATTATGTATGTACCATAGGTATAGACACATAAATAAACAAAAAAAAAAACACAAAAATATTAAGTAAACACTTTTGCATGGTTGAATTATAAGATTGTCGGAAGGGAAAGAGTGAGGATCCACAGTTGCCAAATCGAAGTTAATAGCTCATAGAAAATCGGCAAACGCTTTCTTTTTTCACCTATTTTTCTTTCGTATTCATTCGCAAAATTTGCTGATTTTAACAATTATGGGTACTGAGAAGAGATTGCAATCAGTCCTGCGACAACCTTTTAATTTAATCATGCTCTTTTAAGACTTTCAATTTGTTTATTGAAAATTGTGAAAAAATATACAAAAGTGTGAATACCTAAAATTTAATAAATTGATGTATTTTGAGTCAATTGGAAAACCTTTTCAATTTTGAAAGATAAAAAGTTATTCTGCTATAAAAGTTGACCACAAAATGTTTCTAATATTAAAAAATTTAATAAAATTGATAATAAAGAAGATATAGAAGAAGATATGACAGAGATATGCAAAAAAACTTAGCAAAAAATGGGTTTCTGGTTATATCTGAAAGTCCTCGGAATTACTTATGAATACATAAAATCCTCCACTAGTTCCACAATTCCACTAGGTCTCATTCCAAGTTTTTCACTTTTTTCAGATTTTTTTACCCAGTGTTACTTATTAAAATTCAACAAAAACCATTACCTTAAAAATGTATTTGTATATATTTCAAATATTAAAAACAAATTTTCGAAATTTTCGACAAATTGACTGCAATTGAGTCTATTTACTGCAACTCAGCCAAGAATGTGATCGACCTCTGAAGAGCGTCTCATTCACAATAAAAGATTCATGCAATAGGGGATGCAAGCAACAACTACAACAACAACAACTAAACGCAAATAGCATATAAATTGAAAAAATAAAAGCGTCTGCGATAAAAATCTACTTACAGGCTTCGAAGTATGACGCATTGTTGTTGTTACTGCCGATGGCGCCTAAAAATATGCAGTGAAGTTATTTGCGCAACAGTAGAGAGTGCAAAGGATGAGTAGAAAAAGAACAAATGCAGCATTTTTATGGCAAAAATAAGAAAAAAAAATCGTTGGTTGGTTACTAGCAGATTCAAGCAGGGCAACTCTATGCAACTGTTTTTAAGTTTGTAAATACATACATTAGTGTGTTTGTGCATGTGTGTGCGTGTGCATGTGTGTGTTTGCTTACGTATGACAGCGACCAAGCCAAAAGTTTAAGGCTGGAGTGGAAAAGTAATTATTTTTCAAACCTGAGGCGTTGCAGCTTTTAAAGCAGTACTTAGCTTAGCTTAGCCTGATGGAAACGTCGTCGTTTTCCTTAAGCAGTTTTGTTCAGGCAGATAGATAGATTGCAGGCAGGATAGTCATTTTCTGGAGTAGAGTCCTTTAAAAAGTTCAAATAAAAGTGCAACATGTTTAATGCAAGTAATTCATGTCACGATGGTTCTCATGCGGCTATTGCTCGTGGTTATGCAGTGTCTAAGGCAGACAGCTGAACTGAGTTTTGTTTGCTTTCGCACTGTGTTTGTTTTTATTTCTCCTTTTGTTTTTATGTATCAAGTAAATCGTTTTCTTTTTCGTTACATTTGTGAATTTAGTGTTGTCTTGTGTCTGTATAAAAGTCGTTTTGATTTAAACTTTCACATTGTTGTTGATATAAATTTTTATCCTTTTGAGAAACATGTAACAAAGAGTAAATTTTTGATAGTATAGGATATTTTATTGCATACATTTTTTGCATTTTGTTTATATAAATTTCAGACAAAAACTGAATATCTTTGGAACTTGAAGCTTAATATCTTTTGAACTTAGATAGTTAGAGCAAAACTCTGTTTTTGAGGCGAAGTTTTTTGGTAATTCTTGATAGTTCTTTTTTTAAGTGGTACTTAAATCGAATTATAACTGAACCGGCCAACTATTTTGAATGTATAATTTACCACTTAATCAATCGCTAGCATACAATTTTATAGTAATAATCAAATTCTTATGCTTCCAGCAACCTATAAAGTTTCCAGATCTCAGATAATTTGTCTCTCAATTAAATTAAACAAGAAGAAAATAATTTCGAAGAAATACTTACACGACATAGGGAACGCGGTATAATTGTTGACAGCTATAAGGAATTTGTAGATTCGAACCCACGTAATTAATAAATTAATTATTTTGAGCGGTTAAGCAAATTTTTATTTATATCATTATTATTTTTTAATTTTTATATATGCATGAAGTTATTATAAAGTTTTGTGAAATAAAAAATAATTAATGAATTTTGAAAATATATCCAATATGATAAATATTAACAGTGTGAGTACAATTCTTGTCATGATAAAAGAGTACAATTATTGGCCACTTGGTACTATTTTTGACAATATCGTTAGTACGATTATTGTCTATTATTATCTATTATTATTGTCTTAATATATAGTTAATGGAATCAAATAAAAAAAAACATAAATAGTATTTTTCAGCTGTATATAGGCACCTAACTGAATATTTGTATATACTAAAAATTTTAATGATATTTCAAACCTTACAAAAAATAACATTAATAAAAAATTAAAAAAAAATTAAAAAAACCATTCCAAAAAAAAAAAAACCAACCTTACTCATTTCTCCAATTGGCAGTTTGTTCCTTTATTTGATTAAGTACGAATTTAAAAGTTTCTTCACTGTAAGGACGCATTACTTTTGGCATTGTGCTAAAACAAATTTGAAAAAATGTTATTGGCCATACACAATTACATAATTAGCAATGACAATAATTGTACTCTTCATATGAGACAGAAATTAGTGAAGAATTTAAAACAATTATTGGCAACCGCATTGATTATTTTTGTGTTACAAAATATTATATCAATATATTTTCGCTTTCAATACATTTCAACATACATAAATTATTTAGTTCTAAAACAAAACACAGGTTTATATAACTGTAGTTAATTAGTATATTTTACACTTTTCTAAATAAAATGATAAAAAAATACATTTGCTCTAAATTGCTCGTATAAGAATATTAATCACAACTTTTCGCACAGCACTAAAAGAGAAATAACAACAGAAAGGTCAGCAAACCATAGAAAAATAAACAAATATTTTTAAAAAAAAAAAGAGTTGCCAGATGCATTCATCAAATTCACAGCAAACTTTATGCAAAGGAAGGTTGACAATAACTATAACGAAAATCGAGGGTGTCAATAATTATATCGCTTACCCTAGTTAAGACACACAATTAAAAAAAAACTTAATTGACCAAATCGTTCCCTTCAGTACTTTGAAAGTGTTTGTAAATTACCCTGTAAAAGCCTTATAGAATAATTTAAAATATCTAATATGTATATAAAAATCTCGTGTCACAATCTTTGTGGCCAAACTACTCCGAAACGGCTCTACCAATTTTAATGAAATTTTTTTTTGTTTATTTGGTAGATATGATAAAAGGTTGTATCATATTTAGTATTTTTCACCCTCCTATGCAAAACGGGCATGGCTCCGCCCATGTGGGCACTTATTAAATTACCATCAAACAAACAGACATGCAACAATAGCTGAAAATAATTTTATTTCCCACTTTTTAGGGGACTAGCACAAAGGGTAGTGAAGCGCGCCGGGTTAAGCTAGCATTATTATGAAAAAAGAAAATTCTGACTGTGACTTGAATGTAAACAAATGACTTATTTTTGCAATCAAATTGATCGACATTGCAAATAAATTGATCGACAGTTCATATTTTATAGTTGAGCTCCGATATCTAAATTCATACAAAGAAAAGTTCAATTTAAAAACGGTCATCATAAAGTCAATTTGTCAATTAAATCGAATGATAACATTTACATGAAATTCATAAAGCTTAATGTTCCAGATATAGTTCCAAGCTTGACGCATATAATTCATTTTGTATTAGCGTCATCAACGTTTTCGAAAGAATATAAAATCACGAATGTTGTTCTAATTTAAAAATAATGGAATTCTTACCTCCTACAAAATTTTAAACCCATCAGCTTGCTTCCTGCTTTAACAAACGCTTTTGAGAAAATTATTTTTCTCAGAGCATCTAAAGATCGTTGAGTGTCTAAATATTATCATACTGCGCTGGTCATTGCAGTATGATAACGACTAGCTCACTATTTTATCATTGCTTAATTTTTCAAAAGGCTTTGACAAGGTCAACCACTTCTTTTGCTTAAATTGGAAAATTATTATGGACTCGAAACTTATGGATTAGTCGCAGCGAGTTATTAATTGATCTGTCTGGAAAATTATCGATTTCCTGAATTTATGTCTGGAAAATTATCGATTTTCAGACATTATTCAACATTATTCCGTGCTTAGAGAACTATACCGCTTTGCATAGATGCATAAACTACGCTTAGGATTGTATAAATTAAAGCTTGTGCAAACTTTATTTATTTCTCACATGGTATGTGAAGAGTTAGATGGTATATGCATATATCGATGCTGCTTCCAAAAGGAAGCTGAACGTAGCTATAAATAATACGGACAGATATGTAATTGAGCAAAAAAAAATGATTGAAGATCCGAATTTGTAATAAAAATAGATAACTGTGATAAAACTAAATATTTGAATAAACGCAACTTTGTATTCTTACATAAATTAATTAATACTTGTTGTCCTTAATACTTTTCTGCACTCGAAATAGTCCCTGCTTTATTTTACGAAAAAATTTCGTAAAAAGTAATTTCATAATATATAAAAGAAACTTTAATTTAATTACGAAACATTCGTTATTTTATTTTTGAACTCAATCTATTTTAGAACGAAATTTTCGTATATTTAACGAAATTCTTTCGTAATTAAAATCCAAATTTTTACGCAAATAGTAGAAGTGTTTCGTTTTATTTTAAAATTTTTTCAATTGTGCATGTTTTGATGTGTCTCATGATTTAATCATAGAAATAAATTTATTTATTAAAAACCTTTAAATATCTGGTTGGTATGGTACTCTGGAACATGTTTTCTGAAGTTGTTAAATTGGCACTGGACCATGGTTCTAAGCTAACATAAGTAAAGTACTCTTTTAAGACAAAAATTATAAACTTGATTTTTGAGAATTTAGAAACCCCAATATATGCACACTCAAAAAGAGAGTACTCGTCAAAAGCTGTAAACTACGGAAACATTCAAGTGTAAAACACAATTTACAAACAGTAAACAGTAAAAGGTTCTATGTTGCTTACTTCAACTGAAATTCTGTTTTATAAGCACTTAATTCAGAAACCAAAAATTGCTTCGATAGTTCTTCGGTCTAAGCAGTCGCATTAGCAATATGGACTTCGGTGGTTCGATTCCGGGTGCAGACATAAATTTTTGGTTATTTTTTTCCATTATTCAAATATTAAATTTGTGGTTAAATGGTTTTTAATGATAAAGAGTAATGTATTTAATTGAGAAATTTTTAATATTTTTGTTATGGAAAATTGACTTTGTGGGCATATGAAATAACAACATATCTCGAGATATGCTCAAATTGTGTTCTTCATTTCATCTTAATCTACATATTCAATTACATATTGTTTCTAATGTTGATGATAATCGATTCAAAATCCTTAAGGTTATTAAAAGAAATCCTAAGAGCATAACTAAGATCCTAAGGTTCAGCAAATGGAGTAACAACACAACTCGACTTATGCTTTTATTCTGAATTTGTTTTTTTATAAACTTTTTTCATAACATTCGAGTTGTGTTGTTATTCTAAATGCCAAACATAAATCAGTGCAAACATATTTTGACTACTTAAAATATGTTTTTATTCTAAAAACAAATAGTATTATCTAAAAAAATACATATCTAGACATATGCTTTTTTGCCAAATTATAAAATTATTCTTGTTAGAACACATGTCGAGTTAAGTTGTTATTCTAAAATCAAATTCGTTCAAACCCCAAAATTAAGTCGAGTTATGCTGTTATTTCGAAATCAATAATTCTTCCAACATATTTTGTTTTGATATACCAGTTTTCATAAAAAAATTTTATTTTAATTCATAATCAAAGAAATATAAGAAACCATTATATGCTCTGTATTATCCAGGCCCGTAGATATGGGGGTCTAGATATCTCCCCCCCAGAGCCCTGAAAACTACTTCAAGCGATTGCCAATTGATTCTATAAAATTAAGCATGAATCCACATGGATTCGTATAATTCTTGAAGTTCTTATACATTCTTCTTAAAATTTGATTTAAGTCAGTGTTTATTTTTCTAAATTGGCCAACAATAACTATAGATATAGATAGTGAAATGTAAAGTAGATAAGTTCAATTTTGTACTAATACCCAAAAGTGATTCTGAGCCTTGCAAGCGAAAGGTGATGGTAAGAGAATGAAGAATCACGAAATTTTAGTTTAACCCATTAAATTCGGGAAGAGCACAATTTTTATACGAAGTTTGAGACTTATTTTCTGCCATAAAATATTGAAATAAAAAATTCCAAACATACCTATTTTACTATTCTTGAGATAGCTCTTTCGAATGGTGCAGTTAGATTTGCATAATAATGACTTTAAAAACCAATATGGCTTATTTAAAATAAAAACTAGTAGAGAACGGAGCTTCGGCAGGATACCGAAGCTAAAATACTCCCCGCAGCCGTATTGAAGTATATTCGAAGTCTTTAGCCGTCTTTAAAATGTTTATGTATAATCTGCAAAAATATTTGTGTCATACGCCTATTTTACCCTTAGCTGCCACAGAGAGTAATTTGTAGACTGCTCATTATGCTAAAGAATATGTGTGCAAAATTTGATTGGTATGTGCAAATTCATGCCAACGGTGTAAAATAATTTCGCTTAATATAAAAGTGCCACGCCACCCATTCAATTCCGTCCAACATTCTTGACTACTGACTACTCATTATTCTAAAGAATATGAAAAGTTTGGAAGAAGTCGACAAAGGCAATGGAAGGAGTTCGATTTAAATTAAAATGGCACTCCCTTGTCTAATTGCGCCCAATTTTTTAGACTAATCACTGCTCATTATGCCAAAGAATATATTTGCGAAATTTGATTGAAGTTACAAAAACGGTGTAGAAGGAGTTGGATTAGAATTAAATTGACACGCCCCTTGTCTAGTCCCACCCACTTTTGTTTGCTTAAAACTTCTCATTATACTAAAGAATATATGTGAGAAATTTGGTTAAAATCGGAGAAACGGTGTAAATGGAAATTTATTAAAAATAAAGTGCCACTCCCCTGTCTAGTAAGCCCATTTTTATGAACTACAGACTGATTCTTATGCCAAATAATATGTCTTTCTACACCTAGTCTAAAAAGAAAGTGCCACGCCCCCCGCCTATTAGAATATAAGAATATTGGATAAACGATGTGGGCTCAATTTGGGTGCATACAGACCCAATGTCATTCAGTTTTATACATTTACGAAAATTTTTCTATTTTGATGACGTCATTTTGTATGGGAGGTAGGCGTGGCTTTCATCCTATTTTGGCAAATATCATAGAGATATTTCATGTTATATGCCAAAGCTTATTTGCAAAATTTCAAGATATTTCTTTAATTTTTATGGATTTTTAAGAGATTTCACGATTTTTAAGTAGCTTTATTCACTTTGTATGGGAAGTTTTCATCTGATTTTGCCAAATAGCATAGAGATGGTTTATATTATACAATACATCAAAGCCCATGTGCAAAATTTCACGGCATTTCATTAGTTTTTGTGAATTTTAAAGAGATTTTACTGTTAAAATAAAGTCACTTTGTATGGGAGGTAGGCGTGGTTTTCATCCGATTTGGCCCATTCTCGAACTTGATCTAAACTTTTTAAAAAGAAGCTTATATTTTGAATTTCGTCGCGATAACTTTAAAATTACGGCTGTAATAGTGATCACAGACGGACAGACGGGCAGACGGACACTCGGAAAACGATTCAAGAAGTGATGCTGATCAAAAATATATATACTTTTCTATACCTGCCACGCCTTCTTATTGGCGTTACAAACGGAATGACAAAGTTAATATACCCTTTACAGAGTACACGTTGGGGTATAAAAATAACAACATTTTTTAGGTTTTTTTTTTTGTGAATCTTTTTCACATCAATGAAATCGATGCCAAACCTTAACCAAAAGTGCACAAAATATCTTAACATAACTAAGCATATTTTTTTGATTTTTGTGCTTTGAAACTAACCTCAAATCTTAACTTCGTAATCAGCGAACTCAATAACCCCGCTTTACATATTTTTTCGTAATTTTGATGCATTTTATCAAATTTAGTCGGCCATATTGGATCCACCATATACAATTTTGAAAATTTTAAGTATTGCTACTTATACTTTAGATATGTTTTGAATTTTGGATTGTGGTTTGGTATCGATTCAGTAAATCTATTGATGCGAAAAAGATTCCAAAAAAAAAAAAAAACGCAAAAATTATTCCGGTAAAAAGCGAAAGGAGTGAAATGAAAACTTTACAAAAGCGTCAGTTGCGCCTATGCAAAAACAAAAACATTAACAAACAGCAACAATACAAGCCACTCTCGATGGTCAGCACATTTTCAAATCCGCTTAAGCAAAAACAAATACATGCAAACGCAATAAAGCACAGCCCTCACTCGACGATGCTGATGTTGATAGCATTGCTACTATATGCCTTGGCTTAGGCCACATTTATAGTGCACTCTAAGATTGTATTTTGTTGGTGGACTAGAAATTCGTACGCAATGAATACGTTTTTTGCGTTTTTACGTTTGCGTTTTTATTGAAGCGTTAGCTCAATATATACTTATATAATCAAGGAAGTAGTGACAATTCGTTTAGCGAACATAGCTTGTCAAAAATAGTAGAAAGTAGAGAACGAAAAGAGTAAAAAAATAACCGGGGTCAGGAAAAGCATTATATTAGCATTATATTAGTGTAAATATCTAGTGAAAAGTTATTTATTGTAACAAAAACAATTTGTAATTTATGCCTTCGCAAATAAAAATTTCACAAAATATCTCAACTAGTTGATTTCATGATGACACAAAATATGTCGAGCATTACAGCTGCCAACGGCCATATGTCAGCTAGCAAAAATAAGCGCACTTTGAAAATTTTTCTTACAGTGTAATCTCAGGCATGCCATCCATAGCAGCTGTGCCTACTTTACTGTCTCGAAAAATTTATGTACGCCCAGAACACGCCTACAAAATAAGCATTATTGCCATGCGGTAAGCAGAACCGATGAAGGTGAAACAACAGAAGCAGTTACAGCATCAACAACATCAACAACTGCTGCCATTGCTTTAATCTTGTTGTCAGGATGTTTTGCGTCATGTTTGAGCGTAATTTTTTTTTTCTCTTATGAGCTCCCGTGATTATTTTTTTAACATTGCAAATTTTTTCAATGACTTCAACTATGTAGACACTAGTGTTGAGTATTTTGTAATGGCATGCATGGTTATTTGAGTGTGTATGTGTGTGTAAGTGTGAGTGTGCATTTGTATTGTTTACCTCTTTTGTCACTCGTAATCGTGAGTTCAATTGCCTGCAGCGCTCAAGTTCCGTAGAGAAAAGCTCATTTTTCTCTATGTTTATATTTGCATTCACTATGTATGGGAGTGTGTGTGTGTGTGTGTGTGTATTTATATGCTTAGCTATGTGCATTTTTATTTGAAGACTATCCGCTATTGAGCAGTGCAGCACAACTACACAAAAACATTTTCTACTCCATGCAAATGGCGTAGAAAACACTTCCTGCTTTTCGAGATGTTGCCAGCAGCAACGGATGCAACTCGACAAAGTGAAGTTCAGCCATTCAGCTTTGCACTTGTTTTTGTACAAATTGTTATAAAGATATACAGTGTATCAAAAAAGATTAGGCACAGAGCTATTCTCAAAGTTTGTATCTAAATAACTTTTTCCACCTAGCGAAAAAAAATACTATGGCATCATTAGAAAATTGAACGTTTTTTTTATTATTCACTGCAAAAATATTTAATTTTTCATTTTTGTTTTATGCATTATGCTATTAAAAAATAAAAAAGTCACAATTAAACATAAAAGAAGTTTAGGCACATGTGTAAAAAATTTTAATTTATTTTTGGTTTTCATACATTTAATATTTTGTTAGGCCTCCTTTGTCTTGAATAACTGCTTGTAAGCGCCTTTGCATACTCCCAACTAGGTTTGATGTCTGTTCGGATGTTATATTTTCCCATTCTTGTCGAAGGGCCTCCTTCAGTGAATCTTTTGATGATATGCGATGGCTTCGAATTTTTTCTCCAATAATTACCAAATATGTTCAATAGCATTCATATATGGCGACTGTGGAGGTTTTTTGAGCTGTTGGCAATTGTAAATAAGCCATTCCTGCACAAGATACGACGCATGTTTCGGGTCGTTATCTTGCTGGAACAAAAATGGCTTCCCATTCATGCCCAACTATTCAACACTAGGAAATAAATTGTCTTTAAAAATATTCAAATAAAAGCACTTATTCATTTTTTCATCTTTAAAGACAAGATTTCCCACTTCAGAAGCCGCCATATACCCCCACACCATGAAATTTCCATCGCCGTGTTTGACTGTTTTGATTACAATTTTTTCTTGGAGCTCATTGTTTAGTTTCCGCCAAACATTTTGTGCACCATCTGATCCAAAAAGGTTAGACTTCGATTCATCACTAAATATTACACTATTCCAGAATGATTCCGGTTGATGTACATAAAGTTTTGCAAACTCCAGCCTCTTTTTCTTATTAATAGCTGAAATAAATGGTTTGCGCCGAGGAACTCTTCCATGACAACCAGCTCTATGTAGTGTATTGCGTATTGTTTGGGATCGAAGTTTTTATTGAAGCTTTGCTGCATTTCATTGCATAATTTTACAGCCGAAATCCTAAGATTTTTTGCCAATGCAGCTACTACAGTGCGCTCCTAGCGTGGTGTTAATATTTTTGGGCGTCCAAATATGCTTTCACGCTCTAATTTTTCCTATTTATGTATTTTTTTATAATGTTTTGCCCACTTGTGTAGGGCATCTGCACTATATTACCAATTTCGCGTTATAATTTTTGCTGTACATGAAAGTTTATAATAACTTTTCGAACATCTACCGAAATTTGTGTACGACTGCTAATTTTGCTCATTCCATCACGACATCAAGATAAACACTAATAGCCCTATTCTGTTGATTGACAATTGTAAATTTATTGACAACTGTAAAAATGGCTTATTCTTAAATATAGCAACATAAAAAAAATATTCAGAACAAATAAATAAGCGAAACATTTTGAATGTTTTCAACCCCTTGGACCAAAAATAGTGCATAAAAGACTAGCTTGTCAATGAATTTACAGATGTCAATCAACAGAATAAGGCTATAAGTTAAAACAATTGACAATTGGATGGTTGCGCAATAATTATGTGCAGAAAACGGAATAGATCAAAGAGAACTTATAGATTACCTTTATATTTGCAAAAACAAGGTACACATACAGCATGTGCCTAAACTTTTTTCATATGCATTTGTTCTTCTTCCGCTTATATTTCGAGTAGTGTATAAAGTAAAGGAATTTTTTTGAGTATTTCAAATAAATAAGATGCTAACTGCATCAAAAAGTAAGTCAAATTAGTTGCTTTTAAATATTAAAGCAAAGTTCTTCTCAGAAAATTGACTGTGCCTAAACTTTTGTGATTCACTGTATGTATGTGCTTATAGCTAAAATTTACTTGGTAGATATTGTTGATATCTCACTATTTTGAGCACCGAAGCTGGCGTTGCTTCAAGTACCGTGTCTTAATTTTAATGTTTAAAATATTAACAAGAAGTTGCTAAAAATATACAGGTGCTTTTTTTTTTAGTTTTTAGGTATCACTTTTACAATTTACTTAATGTGCATATAAATCTACAAACATGGAAAACTTAAAAAATTACCAACCAGCTTGACTTAAAACCACCAAAATATTCTACATGGGACCGTTAAATACTGTGCACTGCTTGCGCGTGCTTTTGACTTTATATCTTAAATTCTACTTAATTCCTTGATAATCCTTTTTTTCATTTCCTTTTCCTTCACTTCTCTTTTACAGGTGAACATCCTGCCGCAATGCAGCACAATTCGAGCAGCATGAATTGTAGCAACTTTTACTGCAGCATTTGTTGCATGCTATTCACGTTGTTCACGTGCTGTTTGCAACATTTGTTAACAACAACTACAACAGCAACAACAACAATGCTTACAACAGTCGCAACAAGAACAACGAGAAGAGCACCAACTCTGATCGAAGTTACAAGATGAAGACGTTCAACATAAAACCGATTCATGATGCTGTTGTTGAGACTTTAAGCGGGCGGGTAATTTTTTCTTATTAGCTGATTAGCTGAGATCACATCAAGAGAGTAAAAATATAAAAAACTAGTTTTAAGTTTAGAAAATGCATTAATTTTGGGTGCAGTTTTATTTAGAAAATTAAACAAAAACATAAAAATATAAATTTATAAAAAAATACAAATAAATGAACACAAAACATAAAAAAGAATAAATGTTTAATGACACATAAATTTTGCCAATGAAACAGAGATTATGCAATGACGTCAGCTTTTATTTCTTAATGCTAAAACTAATTTCGAGAAGTGAAGGTAATTGTTTATTTCCAAAACACTGTTAATATAAACTGTTTTTGTTTTGTATTGAAACAGTGAGGCAAATAAATGTGAAGCTACTCACGTCATAAAATGTTCGCTTTTATTTCATTGGCAATTTTTTTGGTATTGTGGGGAGGGAGGGGGTAAGGTTAATTTGATATAAAAAAAAAACATATTTTCGATAATTTTTATATGATAAGTAACATTTGAGGAATATTCTGTGAAATTTTTTAATTTTTATGAAGAAGTGAGCCATTGACGGTCTCAAAAATAATTTCATTGCGGTGCCCCGCATAAATAACTCATCATTGAATCATCTGAGTTCATAATAGCAAAATGCTAATATATGTTGATAAGTTATTGCAGGTACCACCGTGGAGCTTTTTTTTTATTATTGATTTATTTAATTTTTTACAGCATTTAGAGTTAAAAGTAGTACTGATTTTTAATCAAAAGTATCGGAAATTTTGTTACCTTAAAAAACGTTCAAATTAAAAAAACTCTACATCATTGCATTGTCATATATTTAAACAAAGCGTTTGCAAAATTTTGCTTTCGTACAAGGGAAAACCATTTATCATAATTCATCCATTCGGTTTTTTACCGTCAACTATACATGGTGTCCCGCAATTGAGTGCAACTATTTACGTAGGTGAAAGGTTTTATCGAGTTAACCAAAAAATTGTATGAGAAGGGGGGGGGGGGGTCTATTTTCACGTTCTTAGGAGCTACAGGGTTAATTAATATTTTGATATCTTAAAAAATAAAAAAGATGGCTGTACTAAAAGAATACTAGTTTTTAGAAAACAATGATATAATCTACTCCATACCTAATTATAATGCCATTATTTATCATTGTTTTCTTATAAGTATAATTTTTTTAGTACATCCAGTTTTTTTTTTTTAAAGATATGTTTATGTTTTTGGTGTCATTGAAAAGCAAATTGGATTTATTACGCAAAATTCTGAAAAATTTGCACTCAAAGTAGAAATTTGTTGATTGATTTCATCTTCACATGATCACAGCTCGGTAACGGTTAAGTTGGTGGGGTTTGTTGACATACTCATGGAAAGGTGATCTCATTGTTTTTAAAATGAGCTATCAAAATAAGTTTTATGTAAGTTAGTTTTTCTGCTAGAAACAATAACGTGAATCAAAGTCGTGAAATATTAATTAACCCTGTAGCTCCTAAAAATGTGAAAATAGACCCCACTCCCATACGATTTTTTGCTCAGGTCGACATAACCTTTCAGCTCCGTAAATAGTTTCACTCAATTGCGGGACACCCTGTATAACTGCATAACTACTAAATGGCGGACGCAGCTCCAGCCCGTGGTGGATTCCGTAGAGGTTTTGGCCCTCGTGGAGGACGCGGCCGTGGACGCGGTAGTGGACGTGGTGGTAAGGAAGACACCAAGGATTGGCTTCCAGTGACTTAATTGGGCCGTTTGGTGCGCGAATGTAAGATTAACTCGCTAGGGGAATCTATCGCTTCTCCCTGCCCATCAAAGAGTTCGAAATCATTGATTTCTATTTGGGCTCATTATTGAAAGATGAGGTTTTAAAGATTATGCCCGTACAGAAACAGACACGCGCTTCCGTTTAACGTTCAACGCTTCAAGGCTTTCGTTGCCATCGGGGACAACAATTGCCATATTGGCTTGGGTGTTAAGTGCAGCAAGGAAGTTGCTACCGCAATTCGTGGTGTCATTATTTTGGCAAAATTATCGGTTTTGCCTGTACGTCGTGGCTTCTGGAGGAACAAGATTAGTAAACCTCATACCGTGCCCTGCAAGGTCACTGGCAAGTGCGGTTCCGTTTTAGTGCGTTTGATTTCTGCATCCCGTGATACTGGTATTGTGTCTGCACCAGTACCCAAGAAACTCTTGACAATGGCTGGTATGAAGATTGATATACATCAGCCCGTGGCTCCACCGGTACCTTGGGTAATTTCGCCAAGGCCACCTATGCAGCTATTGCAAAGATTTACCCATACTTGACTCCAGATTTGTGGAAGGAGATGCCTTTGGGTGCTAGACCCTACCAAGAGCTTGCAGATTTCTTGGCCAGCAGCGCTGTACATCATCATGTTGAGGGGCTTAAGTTGTATGCTTTTCCATAAAGCATTTAAAATCGAAACCATATAAAATAAAAAAGAACTGCATAAAAAATTTGAAATTTTCTGAACTTTTTGGTAAACAAAAATTTTTAAAAACTGGGCGTTTTCCCAGATTTTAATTTGCCAAAAATGCCCGATTTGTTTTCTTGGACTTAAATTCCAAGATTTTTTTTTTTGGCCTTTCTTTTTTTCAAATGACGTAATCAACAGAAATTTAGGGCATTTTCTCTCAGCAATTAATGCCCGATTTTGTATGGAAAATTTTGGGCTTTTTTGCCATTTTTTTTGCGTAAGTTCATCAGGGGTAAATTCTGGGGGCCCAAAAAAAAAATGGTCATGCTAGGGTCATGACATTTGACTGGTAAAAGCAAGAATGCAATATCTATTCAAAGTTGTGTTGTTCAAATTTTTATTTCAAATTTTTTCAAATTTTTAGTTCAAATTGCGCGGGTCTTAAAACTTACATCGTACAACATCGGATAAGCGGTTCTTGAGATATTGCAAACATAGTGGATTTCCATACGATTTCGCATATAAAATCGCTAAAAATCAGCTTTTCGTGCTTTTTTTAAATACAAATCAGCTACACCCACTTTTAGGAGATAAACACTAAAGCTCTGCAAAAAACCATCCAAGCATACTAGTTATGTGCTGTTATTTTTTCTTATATCAACTTGTATCGGCTTCGCTCTATAAGTATTGAGTATGCATCAGGGATGATATTGGCTTAGTTGTAAAAGGGCCAACATTTATACAAAAATAGGGTTTTTTTCACAAGAATGGGGCCTTTAGTGGTAATTCAATATTAAAGACTTTATATTTGAATAGTCAGCCATGACCTTTAATATCCAAAGAAATTTCGAGTTTTTGTCTACAAATTGTCGACATTGTCAATATATTCTCTGCAAATTGTCGATATTCTCTTCAAATTGTCGACGTTATCTGCACCAAAATTGTCAACAATTACAGTCGTCACGTAGAGAAACATCACTAGCAGGGAAGTGTTTTTGCCAAAAAAATAATCAATACAGTTAATTTCTCCAAATTTTTAACAAAGCCATTTTAATATGTTAATAATAGAAATAAAAATAGCAAAGCAGTTCATATTTATCGTTAAAGAGACTCAGGAGTATTCTTAAGAGTTCTTGGTTATATACATAAGAATGTTAGAAATATATGAGAACTTTAACGAAGAGTGATGCGAGCTTAATAAAGAATGATTTAATAAATGCTATACAATTTTGGAATATAAAGTTTTGAACAACAAAATGAACTTGAGACACATCCAATAAGGTGACAAAAAATGTTCCATCGCAGTTTCCGCAGTCTGCATTTTTTTGGAAAAGCTTACAGTTTCTGATTTATAGTTCAAAAATTGAAAATTTTTCATTTCGGATGCCATTTTGAGAGCACTATGTTGAATTTTTTTTCCAAGCCCTACATTTCTTAAAATTTTTAACTCGGAACACCGACTTCATTTTTAGATCTAAAATTTTTTTAAGTGAAAAAATCGCATTTTTATGCAAATAAATATAATCTGAAAAAGCGTGAATTTAAAAAAAAAAAAATCATTTTTTTAGTAGAATTTTTCAAAAGGGCCTAAAATGAATCGAAAGGGCTTCGGGGCTTATGAAATTAAAAATCGCTCAAAAAAGCACTAAAAGTCCCCAAATATCATGCCTGGTATGCATGGAATATTTCTCTTTTACATAACGATAGAACATGTATGAGAGAGTGCAATTATCAAGCATCAAAAATACAAGTTTGCGAACATACGCAAAATACAGATATATCGGTAATATTGTTACCTCTACTTGGAACATCTGGATATGTGACGTCAAAAGCGTAAAGAATAAAGAGCGCATTATTTCAATAAAAAAATAAAATAAACGCTTCATATTAGTGCAATGCATTCAAGTTTTTAATTTATTTCATAAAAAAATTAAACATAACAAAGGCATTTTTGTCGATAACTTAGTGAAAATAGAAATTAATTAATTAAAAATTAATAAATGTGGCACAAGTATCTAACATTGATTCAGAGAATCCATATCCATTATACCATTACTTTTTTTTAGTAGAATAGAAAAAGTGGGAGCACGAGATTAACACAACGAGAACTGTCTGGAATATCCATTTTGAATAGATATATCCATTAAAAAAAGAGTTAAAACAGTTACTCTGCTTAGTGGAGCCGATAAAGAGAAAAAAACTTACACTACAAAGAGAGCCAGACAAAGAGATGATACGCTCTCTGCTCAATCCAAAATATGTAAGCAAAAGTTAAGCTCTACTCGTTGTTGTATTTGTACCAATAAAATCAAGTTTTTACTTGTTTTATTTGTTTGTACAAGTAAAATGGATGGTTCTCTGCAGACCTTTAATAAGCACTGAGCGCAGCGAAGCGCACCGGGTATAAGCTAGTAATTCATAAATTAGTCATATAATAACATTGGATAGAAACGCTCTGTAGCTATTTGTTTTTTATTGCTTTTCGATACCTTATGATGTGTAGAATTTGTTTTTGCTGATCAGCTATAAGGTATACTATTTTGCTAATATCTCGAAAAAAATCGTAACCAAACCTTAAAAAGCGTTTTCTGAAAAATACAATTTTCAAACTGGTCCCCACGATTTCTCAAGAACTAGTCGATTTAACTAATATTATGGAATTTAGCGTTTTCACTGTGAAAGGAGACCTCAAAAAAAAAAAAAAAACATAAATGTACTCAATTCATTCATATACATACAGTTAGAACTAGATCAATGCAGGTAGAACTAGATCAGTTAGAACTAGTTCATGTACTTTACCTATTAAAATTTGCAGGGACAGAGTAAAAGAAGAATTCAAAACAAAAAAAAAGCTCGTGGTCAATTCATTGATACGGACAAATATCTTCGGCTATGCGACCCTCGTCGAAACTCCCACATGAAAGAGCGGTTCACGTTGAAAGAGATAAATTCTTAATGGCCATATAAAAAAAAATATTAAGGAAATTTAAGGGAACTGCTTGCTTGTTGCCACTTTTGAAGAATAATTGCTTGGGTACGTTGCCTGCCCAATTTTTTTGTCAGATGGTATTGGGGGTTGGAATTAATTTTAAAGGTTTTTTTTCGGTTTTTGAGCATTTATTTAGAAACAACCGTACAATGTATATTATTCAAAGTATTGTCCATCGTTAGCTACAACATTTTCCCATCTTTCTGGCAGCATATGGATTCCGCGCCGGAAGAACGACTCGTCTTTTGAGGCAATCCACGAATCGACCCATTTTTTGGTATCCTCGTAAGAAGTGAAGCGCTGCTCAGCCAAGCCATGCGTCATCGATCTGAATAGGTGGTAGTCGGAAGGGGCTATGTCTGGGCTATAAGGCGGGTGGGGTAGCACATCCCAATTCAGCGCCTCCAACGTTTCCTTGACGGTTCTTGCAACATGTGGCCGTGCGTTGTCATGTTGAAAAACCACTTTGTCGTGTCTTTTGCCATATTACGGCCGTTTAACGTTTAATGCTCGTCTCAATTGCATCAATTGTTGTTGGTAGCGTTCCCCAGTGATGGTTTCGTTAGGTTTTAGCAGCTCATAGTACACGACACCCTTCTGATCCCACCAAATACACAGCATAAGCTTGGCGCCATGAATATTCGGCTTGGCCGTCGATGTTGATGCATGGCCGGGTGGTCCCAACGATTTTTTTCGCTTAGGATTATCGTAATGGATCCACTTTTCATCGCCAGTGACAATACGATGCAAAAAACTCTTCCTTTTATGCCGTTGAAGCAGTTGTTCGCACATGCAAAATCGCCGTTCAACGTCTCTCGGCTTCAACTCGTACGGCACCCAATTTCCTTGCTTTTAAATCATTCCCATGGCCTTCAGGCGTTTGCCGACCGTTGATAAGTCGACTCCCAATGATTCTGACAATTCTTGAAGGGTTTGACACGGGTCTTCATCGAGCAAAGCCTCCAATTCCTCATCTTCAAACTTTTTCGGCTGGCCCGGACGCTCTTTGTCTTCCGTATCAAAATCACCACTTTTAAACCGACGGAACCAGTACTGACAAGTAGAAATCGATGAAGCATAGTCCCCGTAAGCCTCAGTAAGCGTGCGTTGTGCTTCAACCGCTTTTTTCTTCAAATGGAAGCACAAAAGTAAACCTTCCCGCAAATTGCGTTTTGTTGGAACGAAAGTCGACATGTTCACAGAGAAAAAAATATATGTTGTTTACACTTCAGTGGAATGACACATACTGAAAAATGAAGCTTAGACAATGTGCTTTGAAATGAATATAGGCTAAGGTGTGGCCGATGCGATCTATTGATAGTTACGCCATCTCTTAGAAAACCTTTAAAACTAATTCCGACCCCCAATATATATGGGTGCCATGTTTCCATTGTTCAAATTTTATGATCATATAATGAACAGTTTGTTAAATATCGCGATTTGTCAGATATTCTGTGGAAAAAAATATCCCAGAAAAAACAACAGTTATTTTTCTAAGATTTTTTTTGTACGAAAAAATTAAAGTTAAAAAATTTCGGTTGATCCCTAAGTTAAAACTTTTAATTTTTTAAGAAAAACGGTACAACCATTACGGCCCCTGATTTATTTGTCTTAATCTTGCTCTGAAATTTTAAAAAATATGAGATGAGACTGTTTTGGATTAACGAAGCGATCTCGATCTTGTCATATATTCTGATTCTTTTCAATTGCAATACATATTTCATTTCCGTTTTAAATATTAAATAACCGGTCATTCAATAATTCCGTAGGATAAGTAAGAAAAAAACTTTTATAGTACGATTTCTCTTTCTCGTCAAAATAGGGCACAGTTTCAGCGATTACTACATCATTGGACTTGATTTCTTTCCAGCAAGCATTCTCTTGACATCTGAAAACAGGAAAAAGTCACTGGGGGCTAAATCTGGGGAATACGGTGGGTGGATAAGCAATTCGAAGCAAAAAATTCATTCAATATTACCATCGTTTTCATCGAAACAACACTTTTTACTTTTGCAAATGTGGCCGTTTCTTGACGATTTTAGCCTTCAATCAATCCAAAAGTGCAAATTAATAGTCGCTGTTGATGGTGGTTCCTTTTTGGAGATAGTCGATGAACATTATTTCTTTCGAATCACAAAAAACAGACTCCATCACCTTACAAGCCGACTGTTGGGTCTTTGCTCGTTTTGGATTGGGTTCGTCAACTGCTGTCCACTCAGCTGACTGTCTTTTGGATTCTGGTGTTTAATAGTGAATCCATGTTTCATTCATTGTCACATATTGATGATAGAATTCGATTTTATTGCGTTTTAACAGCGCTAAACACTTCTCTGAAGCATCAATTCGTTGTTGTTTTTGGTCGACTATGAAGTCACGCGGTACCCACTTTGCACAGAGCTTTCGCATACCCAAATGTTCGTGTAAAATGGTAAAAACCATTACCATCTGATATCTTTACTATGTCAGCTAACTCGTGCACCTTCAATTTGCGATCGTTCATAACCAATTTGTGGATTTTTTTGATGTTTTGTGGAATAACAGTCTGATTTGGGCGTCCACTGCGCTCTGCATCATTTGTGCTGGTGCGACCACGCTTAAATTCAGCGATCTACTTTTCTACCATTTGTCTCGATGGAGCAGAGTCCGAATAATGTTTATCAAGCTATTGTTTGGTTTCCACTGTATTTTTTTTCATCAAAAAGCAATGCTTTATCAAAACTGGAAATTCACTTTTTTTCATTTTTTTTTTTTCAATGACAAAAGATGTACACAAAATGCTATAACTCACGAATCAATTGTCAGATTGGTGTTAAATTCTTATACGAATCGCTTGAAGGCTGGTACTTAATAAAAATTATATGGAAAAAATCAAGTTACGCCATCTATGTGTCATCCTACGGACTTTTTGAACGTGCTGTTATTAAAGTTTATATTCTAGAATTACTATTTTTATTTGATAAAAAACTTTTGAGATGCCAATGTTTTTGGATGGTTTAAGTGTGCTTTTTATTTTTATTTTTGATTGAAAACAAAAATAATTTCTACTGCATCAACTGTTGGTCTTTCCTCTCTTTGGTGGTAATGACAAGCTTTCAATTAAAGCTTTATAAATTTTAAAGTAAAACAGTATTTTGGTTTTTTTTTTTGTTTGTTTTTAATTTTTAGATGATATCGCGAACATTTATGAGCTTGTAGAGTCACAGTAATAACGTCACTAGCACAAATGCATATTTATAAATGCAGAGTGTTAAACATTTAATTAGTTTTTGCTTTTTGTGTGTGTTAGTGACAAAATTAATTATATTGAAATAAATTCGATTGCAATGCATTAAGTGAAAATAAATGCAATATAAAACCTTTAACACACACGCGCAGGCATTAAGACTATAGTCAGTGTGTGTGTGTGTGTGTACCTGCACGTTTACCATAATTAATGTACATGCGCGCTTTTTTATGCTATAAAAAGATTTAAAATCACATGATATGAATGTCGACTACATATTTTAATTTATAGCATTGCGCCTATATTGCAGGAAATTATTATTTTTTTTTTATCAATTATAACACAATAACTTGTCACTAATATTAATTCAATTTATTAGAAAAGTGTTTTCCATTACATTAAAAAATTAGCGATGGAAAATAATTTTAGTTTCATAGCAAACCTGTGTAAATGCGTGTATAAAATTTTTGTCTGAAAAATGTTCATCAAACTTAATTAATTTGATATGTTATTATTTAAGATAATCTGGCAATGCTTAGTTTTATTTTAAATTATTTAAACAAGGCGTCAGGCTTTTTTTTCATTATGGATAAGCCGTCATGTCAAAATGTGAATTCGGTTTTGACACTCATTATATTAAATTAAGGTTAAACATGCATACATAGAATATAGTTATAATATATAGCATTTGTAAATAGTATTTAATCACAAATATTTAAGTCATCTCTTTTTTATACCCAATTTTATTTTCAAAACCTATAAAAATCATTATAATAGCAAAAAAAAAAAAGTGTTTTAGCAAAAGTTAATAGCATTCAATGTAAATAAATATGTTTAAAAAAAGTATCTTCAAACTTAATGATAACAAAACTCAGTTGAAATTGCTATCATCTTGAAAAAAAAAAAACAAACTCACATACAATTTTTTATGGTAATTTGATATATATACAATATAATTTAACCATACTTTAGAAGCATAAAGCGTATATTTTACATAAATTTAGTAAATTTGTTATAAAAAATTATAAATATAAATATATAGTTAATTTAGTAAACACAACACATAAGGCACAAGAAGTACTTAAATAACAATATGAATTACATAAGTTAACCCTAAGTAGCCAGAGTTTGTGAATAAATTTATTCTCTTCAGTCCTCAGTAAACTCAATCTAAGGCCACCTAGAATAACTTTCATATTATCTGTCATAGCCCATTTTCATATAGATACATAGATATATAAAAAAAATTGGTACATACATACAAATAGTAATTATAATAAATATTTTGAAATGTAGTTTGATGCATAAGAAATTGTGATTTGTTAAGTAAAACAAAAAGAATAAAAAAATTGACAACTATAATATAACCAAAAAAAAAAATTGTACATAAAGTTATGATCACTTAAGTTAGAAATAATGCATATGTATGTAGCATATAATATTTGGTCAAGTATGTAGTATATACGATATATGATAATACCAAAATATTATAATAATGATTACTGATATAAATAAATAATAATTAAAAAAAAAAACATTCAAAAACAATGATTTAGAAAATTTCAATGAAAATATATGTCGTTTCATTTTGAAAATTAGCCAAAATTGAAAAATTATGTAAAAAAGTAAGTATATACAATATACACAAGCATTCACAACATTTCGAAACGGTTTAGAAAGATACTCCGAAATTCGTTTTTGTCATTTCAAGCCAAATCAGACACATGATAAACAAGAAATCGAAATAAAATATACGGAACAACCATGGCATAATGAAAAGGTAGAGTCGAGAATGTAGCACACTAACAGCCAGAGATCTGCAACGAGTGATTCATACTTTGGGTATACTTATTGCATTCCCGTGATTTCGCTGTACTCATAAAAATATTCATCATATCTAAAAGTACTCAACTAATTTTTACAGCACTGAATATAAATCAAACTCATAATATAGTAAAGAGAGTGTTAAGAGTATGAGTATCATAAATGCTTTGGATGCAAATGATCTGTGAGTGACTTTTGTTTGAGGGAATACTCAGCCCAAAATTTAACATAATATCAATGCCGCCAATAGTTATATTAGGTAGCTTTACAAGTTATTCAAATATATTGATTCATTTAATGTTTCTTGCTCGCGAGTTTTGACAATGACAAACTTAACTCATTAACATTTTTGAACTCGCTCATAAAAGGTCCTAAAGGCGTCAAAAATTTGGCGAAAACCATTTATAGCTCTCCCGGGGTGTTCTTAGAGTGATTTAATGTAACATCAGGTCCTATTATTTTTTTCACCACAACATTTCTTCTCAACATATCCCTCTTATTTGTCACCCTTTTGGGAGTCCTGCTACTTAAACACAAAAAAACAGTAAATAAATGACAAAAAATTTTTATTTATCTCGCAAATAAACTTTTAAAGGAGTCAAATGTATGAGCTGGTCCTATCTTTTTTTCCCCGTAATATTTCTTCTGAGCACACCTACCCCCTTTCTGCCACCCTTCTTTGGGTTCTCATATAAAAAACACAAAAACTGTTGAAAAAACTTTATATCTCTCGCAAATAGACTCCTAGAGGGGTCAAATATATGAGCTGGCCCTATTATTTTTAGCCCCTTAACATTTATTTTGAACGCACACATCTCCAATCAGCCACCCTTCTGAGGATCTCCACACAATTCCTTCCGAACTGACTTCCAGATGGGTGAAATATATGCCCTATTATTCAAATCTGTCACCCAATATGTGCGAATAGATCAATTGAAATTTTGCAGCAAATGAAAACGAGCGATGAAAAATTATGAGTTGCTCTCTTATGTATCCCGCTAGCATGATTCAGACTATTTAGATCAGCGTTGCCCACTGTCTATACTCTTGATGCTCATTGTTTTTATAAAAACTTTTAGGCATAGGCTGTGAATTCTAATAGGCACACACACACAGCACTCAACACTAACCAATACAAGCCAGACAAACATTTTTGTGTCTTCGTTTTTAATTTTTTTTCTTAGCGTATACCAAAGTACAAGGCAACAACACTTTCGTATGCTTTGTTGGTACACATTGACGACATTGATTTGGAACGTAGATTTTGTTGTTGTCTAGCGTATGATTTCGTTTAAAAAAAGTTTGCAGCTGTGGAGTGAGAAGCACCTAGAAAAATCAGTGTTTGTTTTACATTTCAAGCCCATACACCAGAGAACCCTGGTTCGTATCCCACCTGCCACAGAAAGTTTTTTCAATTGAATTAATTTTTCTGTTCGGCCGTTACCTCTCTACAGACAATGGCAAAGAGAGTAAAAACTGCCATGGAAAGGTTCTTGAGAACAAAAGCCGTTCGGAGTCGGCTTAAAACATGTAGGTCCAGTTCTCGTTCACATGTGTTCAAACATTTCACAACACACACAACACAATTGATCATAAGAAGCTCATTGAAAGTCCTTTCAAGGGCTGAAATGGCCATTTTCGTTTCGTTCGTTTTACATTACAAATATAATTACTCTAGTTTTGCAAATTGAATAACATGTCTTCAGAATGGAAGTGAAAAATTATTCTTTTCATTTATTCTTTTTTAATAATTTTAAGGCTGAAGCTCAATGCATAATATGTTCTCAAATAACTCAACCAAACGCACAGTATAATGCTACTGCTATTGCTACTGCTACTGCTGTTGTTGTTGCCGTTGTTGTCGTTGTTGTCGTTGTCGTTGCTGTCGTTGTTGTCGTTGTTGTCGATGCTGTCGTTGTTGTCGTTGTTGTTGTTGTTGTTGTTGTTGTCGTTGTTGTTGTTGTTGTTGTTGTTGTTGTTGTTGTTGTTGTTGTTGTTGTTGTTGTTGTTGTTGTTGTTGTTGTTGTTGTTGTTGTTGTTGTCGTTGTTGTTGTTGTTGGTGTTGGTGTTGGTGTTGGTGTTGGTGTTGGTGTTGGTGTTGGTGTTGGTGTTGGTGTTGGTGTTGGTGTTGGTGTTGGTGTTGGTGTTGGTGTTGGTGTTGGTGTTGGTGTTGTTGTTGTTGTTGGTGTTGGTGTTGGGGTGTTGGTGTTGGTGTTGGTGTTGGTGTTGGTGTTGGTGTTGGTGTTGGTGTTGGTGTTGGTGTTGGTGTTGGTGTTGGTGTTGGTGTTGGTGTTGGTGTTGGTGTTGGTGTTGGTGTTGGTGTTGGTGTTGGTGTTGGTGGTGGTGTTGGTGTTGGTGTTGGTGTTGGTGTTGGTGTTGGTGTTGGTGTTGGTGTTGGTGTTGGTGTTGGTGTTGGTGTTGGTGTTGGTGTTGGTGTTGGTGTTGGTGTTGGTGTTGGTGTTGGTGTTGGTGTTGGTGTTGGTGTTGGTGTTGGTGTTGGTGTTGGTGTTGGTGTTGTTGTTGGTGTTTGGGGTGTTGGTGTTGGTGTTGGTGTTGGTGTTGGTGTTGGTGTTGGTATTGTTGTTGGTGTTGGTGTTGGTGTTGGTGTTGGTGTTGGTGTTGGTGTTGGTGTTGGTGTTGGTGTTGGTGTTGGTGTTGGTGTTGGTGTTGGTGTTGGTGTTGGTGTTGGTGTTGGTGTTGGTGTTGGTGTTGGTGTTGGTGTTGGTGTTGGTGTTGGTGTTGGTGTTGGTGTTTGGTGTTGGTGTTGGTGTTGGTGTTGGTGTTGGTGTTGGTGTTGGTGTTGGTGTTGGTGTTGGTGTTGGTGTTGGTGTTGGTGTTGGTGTTGGTGTTGGTATTGGTGTTGGTGTTGGTGTTGGTGTTGGTGTTGGTGTTGGTGTTGGTGTTGGTGTTGGTGTTGGTGTTGGTGTTGGTGTTGGTGTTGGTGTTGGTGTTGGTGTTGGTGTTGGTGTTGGTGTTGGTGTTGGTGTTGGTGTTGGTGTTGGTGTTGGTGTTGGTGTTGGTGTTGGTGTTGGTGTTGGTGTTGGTGTTGGTGTTGGTGTTGGTGTTTGTGTTGGTGTTTGGTGTTTGGCGTTGGTGTTGGTGTTGGTGTTGGTGTTGGTGTTGGTGTTGGTGTTGGTGTTGGTGTTGGTGTTGGTCTTGGTGTTGGTGTTGGTGTTGGTGTTGGTGTTGGTGTTGGTGTTGGTGTTGGTGTTGGTGTTGGTGTTGGTGTTGGTGTTCGTGTTGGTGTTGTTGTTGTTAATATGCATGTAAATCTTACGTATATACTATTTATTTCCATTTATCTATATATATAAAAATGAATGTATGTATGTGGGTATGTGGGTATGTGGGTATGTGGGTATGTGGATATGTGTGTAAATCACGTATAGACTCCAAAACCACCGAACCAAACTTTATGCAATTTTTAGGGATACTGAAGCAACATTCGGGAAGTGTTCCTGTGAAGTTTGGTGTTGATTGGACAAGGGGGCGTGGTACCTCCCATACAACCCAAATTGGCTCTATCGCCCACAAACCAAAAAAAATGCTTTATATCAAACGGTTTTAATCATATAAAACTAAAATTTAGTAATTTCGTTCAGATGGTTACTTCCGGTGACTGTGCAAAAAATGGGCGTGGTCACACTATATCTACGCCCACTTTTAAGAAATCATTGTAATTCCTGAGATGTTCAAGTTTTGATAGTGAATCTTGGTATGCAGGTGCTATGGATCCAAATGGAAGTCAGTATGTAAATGTAAATGTTGTCACGCCCACTTTTACCGCCCACAAATCAGTAAAAATGCTTTATATCAGACGTCTTTTGCCGTAGAAGACTAAGATTTGGTAATTTAGTTCGTATGGTCACTGTCCGCCAATGTACAAAAAATGGGCATAGCCGCACTATATCTACGCCCACTTAATCGAAATCTTGCTTATTCCTGAGCTGTACACGTTTTGATAGTCAATCTTGGAATGCAGGTGCTATGGGTCCAAGTGGCAGTCACTATGTAAATATAAACGTTGTCACGCCCACTTCTACCGCCCACAAATCAGTAAAAATGCTTTATATCAGACGGCTTTTGCCGTAGAAGACTAAGATTTGGTAATTCAGTTCGTATGGTTACTGTCGGCCAATCCACAAAAAATTGGCATGGCCGCACTATATCTACGCCCAATTGATCGAAATCATGCTTATTCCTGAGTAGTGCACGTTTTGATAGTGAATCTTGGAATGCAGGTGCTATGGGTCCAAGTGGCAGTTACTATGTATATATAAACGTTGTCACGCCCACTTTTACCGCCCACAAATCAGTAAAAATACTTTATATCAGACGGCCTTTGCGGTAGAAGACTAAGATTTGGTAATTTAGTTCGTATGGTTACTGTCGGCCAATGCACAAAAAGTGGGCATGGCCGCACTATATCAACGCCCACTTTATCGAAATCTTGCTTATTCCTGAGTTGTACACGTTTTGATAGTCAATCTTGGTATGCAGGTGCTATGGGGCCAAGTGGCAGTCACTATGTAAATATAAACGTTGTCACGCCCACTTTTACTGCCCACAAATCAGTAAAAATGCTTTATATCAGACGGCTTTTGCCGTAGAAGACTAAGATTTGGTAATTTAGTTTTAATCATTACTTGATAGTGAATCTAAGTGTGCAGGTACTATGGATCCCAGTGGCAGTCACTATCTATATATATAAAAATGAATGTATGTATGTGGGTATGTGGGTATGTGGGTATGTGGGTATGTGGATATGTGTGTAAATCACGTATAGACTCCAAAACCACCGAACCAAACTTTATGCAATTTTTAGGGATACTGAAGCAACATTCGGGAAGTGTTCCTGTGAAGTTTGGTGTTGATTGGACAAGGGGGCGTGGTACCTCCCATACAACCCAAATTGGCTCTATCGCCCACAAACCAAAAAAAATGCTTTATATCAAACGGTTTTAATCATATAAAACTAAAATTTAGTAATTTCGTTCAGATGGTTACTTCCGGTGACTGTGCAAAAAATGGGCGTGGTCACACTATATCTACGCCCACTTTTAATAAATCATTGTAATTCCTGAGATGTTCAAGTTTTGATAGTGAATCTTGGTATGCAGGTGCTATGGATCCAAATGGAAGTCAGTATGTAAATGTAAATGTTGTCACGCCCACTTTTACCGCCCACAAATCAGTAAAAATGCTTTATATCAGACGTCTTTTGCCGTAGAAGACTAAGATTTGGTAATTTAGTTCGTATGGTCACTGTCCGCCAATGTACAAAAAATGGGCATAGCCGCACTATATCTACGCCCACTTAATCGAAATCTTGCTTATTCCTGAGCTGTACACGTTTTGATAGTCAATCTTGGAATGCAGGTGCTATGGGTCCAAGTGGCAGTCACTATGTAAATATAAACGTTGTCACGCCCACTTCTACCGCCCACAAATCAGTAAAAATGCTTTATATCAGACGGCTTTTGCCGTAGAAGACTAAGATTTGGTAATTCAGTTCGTATGGTTACTGTCGGCCAATCCACAAAAAATTGGCATGGCCGCACTATATCTACGCCCACTTGATCGAAATCATGCTTATTCCTGAGTAGTGCACGTTTTGATAGTGAATCTTGGAATGCAGGTGCTATGGGTCCAAGTGGCAGTTACTATGTATATATAAACGTTGTCACGCCCACTTTTACCGCCCACAAATCAGTAAAAATACTTTATATCAGACGGCCTTTGCGGTAGAAGACTAAGATTTGGTAATTTAGTTCGTATGGTTACTGTCGGCCAATGCACAAAAAGTGGGCATGGCCGCACTATATCAACGCCCACTTTATTGAAATCTTGCTTATTCCTGAGTTGTACACGTTTTGATAGTCAATCTTGGTATGCAGGTGCTATGGGGCCAAGTGGCAGTCACTATGTAAATATAAACGTTGTCACGCCCACTTTTACTGCCCACAAATCAGTAAAAATGCTTTATATCAGACGGCTTTTGCCGTAGAAGACTAAGATTTGGTAATTTAGTTTTAATCATTACTTGATAGTGAATCTAAGTGTGCAGGTACTATGGATCCCAGTGGCAGTCACTATTTATATATAAATGTTGTCACGTCCACTTTCAACGCCCACAAATCAGTAAAAAAGTAGAAGACTAGGATTTGGTAATTTAGTTTATTTGATTACTGTCGGCCAATGCACAAAAAATGGGCATGGCCGCACTATATCTACACCCACTTTCTCGAAATCATGCTTATTCCTGAGTTGTACACGGTTTGATTGGAAATCTTAGTACGCAGGTGCTATGGATCCAAGTGACAGTCACTATGTATATACAAATGTTGTTACGTCCACTTTAACCGCCCACAAATCAGTAAAAATGCTTTGTAGAAGACTAAGAATTGGTAATTTTGTACATAAGGTCACTATCGGCAACTGTTAAAAATGGGCGTGGTCGCACCATATCTACGCCCACTTTTTCGAAATCATGCTTATTCCTGCGTTGTACGCGTTTTGATAGTAACACTTCATACGCAGGTGCTCTAAGTGGCGGTCAATATATATATATAAAATTTGCCACGCTAACTTGTACCACCCGCAAATAAAAAAAAGTAACGCGAAATGGCCAATTTCAGCCCTTGAAAGGACTTTGGCCGAGCTTCTTATGATGAATTGAAATGATCGAGAACTGGACCTACAAGTTTTATGCCGATTCCGAACGGCTTATGTTCTCAAGAAGCTTTTCATGGCAGTTTTTACTCTCTGAGGTTTGCCATTGTCAGCAGAGAGGTGACGGCCGAACTGAAAAATTAATTCAATTGAAAAATCTTTCTGTGTCAGGTGGAATTCGAACCAGGGTTCTATCCCATATGGACCACACACTCTACCCACTACGCCACGGCCGCCACTTTTTTTACCCACAAATCAATAGAACTTCTATAAATCAGACAATTCTCATCGTTAAATACTAAAATTTGGTAATTAAGTTCATACGCTTACCAAAAATGTGCATGGTAGCACTATATCTGTGCCCACTCTTCAGCAATCATTTTATTTAATTTATTTATTTATGTATGTTTTATAGTTAATTACAATTTAACAATTATAACTAAGTAAGCACTAGCTGCCAGGGCTATCGGTTAGAAATAATTTAAATTCCTGAGATGTGAACGTTTTGATAGTCAATGATTTGATAGGTATGCAGATGCTATAAGTCCAAGTGGCGGTCACTTTTTATATAAATTTTGTCACGCCCACAAATCCGTGAAAGTATATAAATCCAAATTTACAGTAAAAGTCGCACTTTATCTACGCCGACTTTTCAGAAATCATCGTAATTTCTGAGCTGTACATGTTTTGATAGTGAAACTTGATATGTAGGTGCAATAAGACCAAGTGGCGGTCATTATACATATAAATGTTGCCATGCCTAAATGTTTGTTTGTATACGTATACTAGAGCTCCTCACAAAAAAAAAGGTGTTTTTGGGTCGGTTGCTCAAAATAACGCTTTTTGTTATGATGATCCCCCAAATATTTCGACAGAAGCTGGAATAGTTTGAAAAAAAAAAAACAAAATCGAAATGGCCATTTCAAACCTTGAAAGGACATTGACCGGTCTTCTTATGTTCTTAATAACAAACGGTCAGACTTAATAGTTATTTTGTCTTGCCATGTTACTTTTGGTCAAATAAATTATCTATTCATGATAAAATATAGTGTAAAGTGAAGAATTAAATTGAATGAAATTACAAAAAAATGTACACATTTTTTAACATTTTACAATTTATTTGACTAAAAGTAGTATGGAAAAAAATTAATTTGAATTTTAGTGAAAATAATATGAAAAAAGTTAAACCAATCCATAAAAATCCGCATTATCTTTGGTCCAACGGAAAAAATTTAAGATTTTTGATGCAAAAGAACTTTTTCATTACTCTTATTTCTGACCGTTTGTTTTTTTTTAACTACCATACCAGGCAATATTTTTAGTCGAAATTTTTTGGGGCTCATCGTAACATAAGCCATGGATTATTTTGAAGACCCGGACTAAGCAACTTTTTTTTCTAAGGAGCGTGAGGCGACTTAATGTATATACGTATGTGGGTATATGTGTATATCACTTAAGGACTCCGAAACCGCTAAGCCAATTTTTATACCAAAGCCTTGAGAGGGTTCCTATGAAGTCTGGTGCCGACCGCAAAAGGCTCCTTAAATACACCAAAAATTTTCGATATCGAACAGTTTTGGTTTTTTTTTGTAGGTCGCACAGTCTCGGAATTCAGTATTCGACCTCAATTTACACATGCCGTTCCACTGGTAACATTTTATGGGCGTTGGTCGAGGGGCGTGGTACTTTTCGGCACCCCAAATAGTCGGTATAGTTTTCGAAATAAGTCACACATCAATAAAACTCGGTACGAACTTACTATAAAAGTATGGCTTCACTAAAGCTACACCCTCTTTTAGGGGATAAGCGCTGAGCGCAGCGAAGCGCGCCGGGTATAAGCTAGTTACAAATAATATTGAACCACATTTAATTTTAAGCAAACATCAAAATTTAACATCAAAAGCATCTATTTTCTTTATAACAAATAACTATGCAGTATATGTAATGCGGTTTTTTTCCAGTATACATTAGATGAGTTTTTTTGAGATGATGAAAAAAAAAACTTGAATTTTTCTCTATTCTGTATAAAAACGAATTCTACTTCAACATTACGATACTATCGAAACTGTCTATTTTTTATCATTGCAGATAACTTTTTCCAGTGTACATATTGAAATACATTTTTTTTTTCTCCTTTATAATTATAAATGCCAATACTTTACATGTATTGGTGTTTGCTCTTCCATAAGAAACTTTTGGGCAACCCTGGTCTGTATAATACCTTAAGACTCAAATATAACAACTGGCTGAAGTTGTAAATAATATAAAAAAATTAGACGTATTGGAGAACAACACCAACTTAACACCCTACCAGTTTCATGACCGTAGCTTATTACCACAGGTTAATTTTAAGTATCAATTTTAAAATTTGTTTTATTGTAAGCCAAAACATTACTGTTTTATCATTAATGTCAAGGAACGTATTTAACATGTGTCAATCATAAATATAAAACGCAGTCTAGACAGGATAACAAATATTTACGAAAAAGCCTAAATAAAGTAAATAGCTAAAGGCATAGAATACGCAAATATGATTTGTGCTATTACACTAAAGTTGGAATAAGCACTTAATATTTGAGGTAAGCTGAGGTATGCTATAAAATAACATATATAATATAAACTTATCTACAAGGTGTGCCGCATATGGCAAGAAAAGTTTTGACAACATAAACTGGTTTAATGTTTATGGCAACAGTATTAGAAATAAGTGGAGCATTGACTTGAGTTGATCCAAGAGTTGAGTGATGATAATTTATGCATGAGCCGATACTGCTTTGTCGAAACAGTTAATCTTCTAATATATAAGAATGATGAGCTAATCAACTAATTTTATTTTAGTTAAGGAATTGTATAAAATTAAAACGATTTTTATACGAGTTGGCGTTGATACAGTTTTTGTTTTTCTATAACTGTTTGAAGAGTTAATTTATTTAAATTCGAGAGATAAACATACGAATATTTATATTAAAATCATTTTAATTTTTTGAAGTTATGACAACAGTAGTTTTTTTTTTTTATACTGTTATAAAAACTTGGAGACTTTGAGAGACTTGGAGAAAAAATTTATCACTTCAAGATCCGTAGAAGTTCTTTAAAAGAAATCAAATAAAAAATCAAATGAAAGAGATGTATCCGAATTTCGTGCATAAATAAGGCTAACCTAGATAATTTTAATTAAATTCTTCTTTCGAAGTCACCAAAGAAAGTTTACCCGCAGAGTGGTATAAATATTGAGCTAAAGTCATAAGCTGGACTTTAGTGTTTAAAGAATTTGAAACAGAAAAGTTTGCTGTAAACCACAGAACATTTGGAGAATAGGAAAAAAAATGTTGAAGTTAAACTTTTTTGTAGCTGTTTTGGCCTACATGGCGGCTACTCAAATGGCAGAAACCGGTAAGATTTAATTTAAAGATTTATATTAAGGCCTTACTTCAATTTCAATTTCACCATTTCAACTACTTTCTGTACAGCCCCAATGCAAAAAAAATTGCTACGTTTCCAGCCCATAACTCAGAAGCAATATGAAACCATACTGAAGATAACAGAGGGTAAACCGGTCATCTCCGAAGATCACCTAATCAGTAGTGGCATTAAAAATTTGCAGAAATTTAACACTTCCCCAGACAATTCCTGGAAGGCGTTATTCAATAAAGCTGGTCTTGAAGTATACGAACAACAAATGCCAAAAGACGGAGAAACTGCGGGCTATCCATTGTGTGTGATAAAAAGCAGTGATTTGGATCCAGAAGCCGTTATTGTCCCACAGGATGGAGATAAGAAGAAAATATCCGATAATACTAAATTAGTAAAGAAACGGCCTGTTGTTCAATGTGTGATTGTTGTGAAACCGGAAGAGAATTCAGAGGAACCAGCTGAACAAGAACAGCCAAAGGAACCAGAAACTAAAAAATCTGAAAAACAAGATGAATTAGAAAAACCGGAGCATGTTTCTATTGTTAAAGAAGAACCATCAAAAACACCAGAGGTTCCAAAGGAATCACAAAAACCACAAGAACTGGCATCGTTGCCAATTACTCAATTGCCAACTGTTTATGCTTATTACGGCCATCAAAATCCAGCACTCGCTACATTACCTTCTCGAGCTAATCCTGTTAGTTATTCATACTATACCTATGGTTATCCCTTTCCAGTACCAGTGGCGTCTCAAACAACGCAAAGACAAAAGAAAAAAACTGCTCAGAAGACTGTTTTGCGAAATGCTGCCAATGATGCAGTAAGGAAGCAAGTTAGAAAGAATTCTCCAAGCCTAGAAAAATTACGACAAGCATATCCCGGGTATTCATTCCAGGCATATAATCCTTTTGTTAACCCATCAGCATACCCTGGTTCCCAATACTCACAGCCAGGTTATTCTTCACCTGGTCAGCAGTTTCCACAGCATATTCCTTCTCCATTCCCGCAGCAGTTTCCAAATCAGTTCCCCCAGCAGTTTCCCCCACTGTATACACAACAATTCCTGCAAAACTTTTCACAACAGTTCCCACAACAATTTCCACAGCGCTTGCCACAAACGTTTCCGCCGCAGTTTCCACAGGATACTCCACAGAAGCCTTCTACGAAAAGGATAAAGAACTCTGCTCGTGCATAAATTCCTGCTGATACCAGTGAGGAGCAATTTTTAGGAGCAATTTTAAACTTTTTATACTAAGTTTTCAAAAAATTATATTGATTGTATATTAAATAAATTAAAAAAAAAAAGTTTCAATAAAAATATCTCTTGTTTCACATGTTCTTAAGCATCAACTTTTTATTTTGATATTGCTTCTATTCCAATCAATATAATGCAAAAAGGCAAGAATTACCGGATTTTAAATTTTACCGTTCGGGCGGTTAAATCAATTTTCATAACCTAAATTTGTGTCTTCATTTTTTTACAATTACTGTTTTTTACATTTCTTTTGGAATCATTGACTTACTTAAAAGTATTATAGAAGTATTATAAAAAAAAAAAAAAAATTTAGGCACTCTGTACAAAAACTTACATAAAATCAAAGAAAAAGTGCTTTGCTTAAATGAATTGGTCTCATGAGCGGATCCAGGTTGTGGATTATGGGGGCTGAAGTCCACCCAGACCCTCAAAATTTGCTTGCAACAAAAAAGTTTAGGAACAAATTTTCTTCGAATGCTTTGTTTAGTTAGTATTGCAAAAAAATAATTTCTCTTGTCGTTTTCGTTACAAGTTATTCCGGCAAAAATATTAAAACGAAGTGTAATATTGCTGAAAATTTCTAACATATTATAATTCTATCAGTAGTTGTATTATTTGAAGGCAATTCAAAACATCTTTTTATATAGCATAACTTTTGTTGTTTTTAACTTTATACTATGTTAAAAATAACGATAATAAACTATAAAAGTATTTTTTTTTATAAACGACTGACTTGATGAACGTAATAAAAATAGAAATCCATTCATAGATGTGCTCGCAATATTTTTATGGAAGAGATACATCAATTTTTTATTTTATATATTTAAGCCTTGAATGATGGTTTAATGCTTACATCAGTAAAATATCAATAAAAAAAAAGTAAAATGGTGTAAGTTTTGAACAACATATATATATATGTATATATATATGTTATATATTATCTATATATATAAAATTCTTCGTACGGATTGGTGGCCGTTAAGATCTCAGGAACGGTAACACTTAAGGGCACCAAATTTACAACATGTGTTTTCAAGGCCAATATCTCGAATAACAAAAATAAAGAAAAGTTGCCAAATCCCCTATTACCGCCTACAAATCAATAAAAACACTTTATTTCAGACGAATTTGTATATATTGGACTACAATTTTTTTAATTCAGTTTGTATGGTATCATACTAAGTCCACCAAAAAGGGGTTTCCACGCCTTCTTTTAACGCCCACAAATCAACAAAAATGCTGTGTGGCAGACGGTTTTGATCGTATAAGACTGAAATTTGGTAATTAAGTTTGTGTGCTTACCATCGGCAACTGCACTAAAAATGGGCATGGTGGCAATATAATTACGCCCATTTTTAAGAAATCATTAAGACTCCAAAACTTCTAGGCCGATTGCACTGAAATTTTGGCAGTAGATTGTTTTCGAGATGGTTTACGGGAAGAAATGTTTGCCACACCTCCTTTCACCGCCCACAAATAAAAAGGTATGGTTGCTGAAACGTCCGTGGCGAAGACATTGACCACTGGGTCCAGCTAGTACCTAATAAAATAGTCTTCTATATCTATCTATAGTTTTCTATATGGCGGCCGTGGCGTAGTGGGTAGAGTGTGTGACTCTTACGCCAGAGAACCCAGTTTCGCATCTTCCAACTGACACAGAACATTTTTTCAATTGAATTAATTTTTCTATTCGGCTGTCACCTCTCTGCAAACAATGGCAAACCTCAGAGAGTAAAAACGGCCATGAAAAGCTTCTTGAGAACATAAGCCGTTCGGAGTCGGCGTAAAACTTGTTGCTACAGTTCTCTATCATTTGTGTGCAAACATTTCACATCACACACAACACAATTGATTATAAGAAACTCGGTCAAAGTCCTTTCAAAGGCTGAGATGGCGATTTTGTTTTTGAAGTGAAGCTTTTTACTCCTCGTTCTGTGATTTGCTTGGAGTGAAATCTGAACAATTTTCGACAGATTTTTTCTTGGAAATTTGATGGTTTCTTTGTTGCTAGCGCTTATTACAACAAGAAAATTTAATACTTATATTAAATACTAAAAATATTTGTTGGCCCGCCCGTGGGGATCGAACCCGCGTTCTCTTAAATCAGAGTCTAACACTCAATCCACCACGCTACAATGACTTTATAGAAATAGTTGTTACTTCAATATTAATTATAACAGAAGCTATGTTGTAGTAGATCGTCACCATCTATCAATAGATAGAGGATTGTGTATTTGCTATGCTTCAACTACCAAAAATTTGCTTTAATTTGCTACAAGGTGTCTCCAGCATCGGTGTGTTTGTATTGTGAATGCGTTTGTGGTGTTGTTGGCACGAAGAAAATTAGCAATGCCCACAAGTGCGTTGACAAGTGCGTTTTTAAGTGTCAAAAAAATAGACGATATCAATAAATATGGAATTGACAAACGCATGCATGACATCGGCAAAGTATCTAAAATGTTTGTTAAATTTTGTTTCGTGTGCGTTCTTTAATATTTATTTAATATATATTTTTATCCTCGTTCTGTGATTTGCTTGGAGTGAAATCAGTACGCTGTTGAATGAAATAATTTGTTCAGTGCAGCCAAGTTCACAACCATGTGTGGAGATTTAAAATGGAGAGTCGCTGGCATTATATGCCCGTACATGTAATTGGCGTGGAAATTTGACATTCAACAATAAAAAAATAAGCAGTAAATATGTTTTCTGTATATATGTAATTTATTTTATGTTATTTTAAATGTTTGTGTTTAAAAGTTAATTTATTAAAAAGAAAAAATTATTAAGCTATCAAATCTATGTAACTGCGAAACAGCTTCGCTTCTCTCGTGCGACCAACGACGCACCTGTGTTTTTTTATATCTATCTATATATATTAGAGCGGGTCAAAGTGTATGCAGCAAAAAAAGTCGATGTTGGCCCCACCCTAGCGGTGTTCTATGGGTTATTTTAAGAAGCTTTTGCGAAAAGAGTATAGTTCCGTCTTGAAATCGGAGCCTCCCACTTTTTCAGAACAGGTGCCTTGTCAAAATATTTAAGATTTGACTTAGAAATTGCATTAAAAAGACAAAACAAATTTTGTATGTGTATTTATGGGGCTTTTCTGGGTCAAGGAATCCTTTTTTGACGTTTATTTTTACTTATAATAGGCGTCAGAGGGCGCTTTGCTAATATTTTGGCATTTTATCGCTTGTTTTTGGCGAAAATTACAGAATATGTAGGGAAAATTGACGAATACATATTGCAATTCCAAATTTAAAATGTTTAAATTTTGAAAAACAAAATGAAAAAGTTTTTTCATATAATGTCTTTATTGGAGCCACCATTTTCGAACCCACATTTGTGTGTTTATCGACCCCAGAAACTTAAAGGTACCTGATTTCATGTATATACGAGGTCCTTTTCTAGTTTTGGCCACTTTTCCCCTGACATTTTTACCATTATGCCGTGGTAGCGACTCCTAAAATCATTTAAGAATTAAAGAAATAAATTTACTAGTTTCTTATGGTGTATATTCCAATAATGTGTTGCCTCGTGAAATTAAAAAAAAAAAAAATTTCTTAGGAATACGAACCACCCTAATATACCACCTTGTTCAAAAAGAAATATTCATTCACACTGTAACCGGACTTAACTGTCCAATTCGAAAATTTAGTAGGTTGCCACATGTGTCTATGACAAGGCTTCCAAATATCAGCGTCTCTCGTTGACATTTGGTAAAGTGACAGTGTTTTGTTTACAACAACTTTTTTCGTGTCTTCGATTTTTACGATGGAAGAAAAAAATTGAGCAACGAGTTTGTATCAAATTTTGTGTGAGAAAATGGTTTCAACTGCGCCGATACGCGTAAAATGTTGGTGAAATGTTACGGTGACTCTGCTCTATCGTATCAGAAGGCAAACAATTGGTTTAACCGATTTGTGAGTGGCCAAGACAAATTAGAAGATGACCCTCGTACCGGGCGGCCATCGTGTTCGACTACCGAAGAAAACGTTGAAAAAAATCAAAGAAATGTTATTCAAAAATCGCAAATTGATGATCAGAGAGATAGCAGAGGACGTCGGCATTTCAATTGGATTCGTTCAGAACATTTTGAAGAAATAATTGGTCTTGAGACGTGTCGCTGCGAAGTTGGTACCGAAAGAACTCAATTTCATGCAAAAAAGAGACCGAGCTGCTATCGCGAAAGACATCCTGGAAATAGTCGAAAACGACAAATCATTCATCGAATCCATCATTACTGGTGATGAGACATGATACGAATATGACATGCAAACCAGACATCAGGCGAGTGAATGGCGGTAGCCAGACGAACCGAAACCGAAGAACCACGTCGTTTTCAGTCAAAAAAGAAGGCGATGCTCACTGTTTTGATAGACTACAATGGTGTAGTTCAGCATGAATTTTTGCCAGATGGTAAAACGGTCAATAAACAATATTATTTGGGCGTTATGAGACGTTTACGTGAAGCAATTCGTCAAAAAAGACCGCAGTTATGGTAAAACAAATCATGGATTTTGCACCACGATAATGCACCATCGCACAATGCTCATCTTATTCGTCACTTTTTGGCCAAAAACAACCTGATAACCATCCAGTAGCCGGCAAATTCACGTAACCTGGCTCCGTGTGATTTTTTCCTGTTTCGAGGAACGCGTTTCACCAGCAAAGAAGAGGTCATGGGAAAATCGGTAAACGCTCTGAAGGCCATACCAAAAACCGTGTTCCAAGATGGTTTCCGTGACTGAATCAAGCGCTGTCATAAGTGCGTTGCAGCCGACGGGGACTACTTTGAATGAGACAATATTGATTTGGATGAATAAACTTGTACTTTAATTTTTTTCAGTAAATTAATCTTTCTTTTTGAACAAAGTGGTATATATAAAACTGAAAAAAAAAAAATCTGTACTTGAAATATTTTCTTGAAATTTTTTTGCACTGACATTTTGAATGACGTGGACTCTAAATATTCTATTTTTAAAATTTTTGTCTGACTCTGTCTTTCTGTTGAAGCATCACGCACGGAATGGATTAAAATAAAACTTGACATGAAGGTTTTTTATCCAGTAAAAAATGTTGGATTCGGTAGATAGCACTGTTATCAGGTAAGGCATTTTTTTTATAGTTTTTCTCCGAAACCGTTCATCCGATTTGTATGAAAATTTGTGTATAGAGGTTTTCGGATACGGTGAGTTTTTACGATCATTAAAATGCGAGATCATCAAAATTCATCGAAATCAAAATCTCTAAGATGAATAATCTTTGGGTAATTAAATTTAAGAATCCAAAAACCGAAAAATTCAACATTAAAGTGGACGTGGCACCAAAGCTCACTAGGTAGAATGGGACAAGCTTCAAAACCTTATAAAGTATTTAAAACGATTTCTGGGCATTCCGCTAGTTATTTCCGAGCATGACCCTTTTTTAATCTAATTTTACTGGCTTAGTATTGAATTCGCAAAAATTAATATTTTTTTAATATTCTCACAGTAAGTACTCGAGCGATGCAACAATCTAGTTTTTCTCCTGTTGTTGAACTAGATGTCGGAAAAAGTATATCACAGATCAAATCGAATGCTATCTCTGAGGATGGCATTCCTCTTGAGTAATCCCCTTATCAATCAGGTTTTAGGTCAGGACATGGGTGTTCCTCTGCTATGGTTAAGGTCATCTACGATATACGACCGGAATATGATGCTGGTTAAATGACGCTTCTGTGTTTGCTAGATTTTTCCAAAGCTTTTGATAACGTTAACCATCAACTCTTATGTAGTAAGCTTAATTATTTATTTGCGTTCTGTGACAGTGCTGTTAATCTTATGTCCAGTTACTTGTGTAGTAGATATCAAAAAGTTAAAGTTGGCCAATTGTCATCTGGGTATAAATCTGTATTAAGTGGTGTTCCACAAGGGTCCATACTTGGCCCCCTCCTATTTTCAATGCATCAATGACATTTTTTCTGTTTGCAAACATGCATCTATCTATTCACGCTTATGCTGATGACGTTCAGTTGTATTTATCTAGACGTACTGGACTTATTGATGACCTATGTTGCAGAATGAATGAGGACCTCTGCTGCAGCAATGTGTGGGCCGATAGCAATGATCTTATACTTAATTCGTCTAAGCTTCCCATTTGCAGAGTTAAAACATGTGGGAATGATGCCCCTGATTTGTTTATTGGTCCAAATAAGCTAACTGTTGTGTCGAAAATTGTAAATCTTGGCTTCTATGTTAATTCTTCGCTTTCCTGTGTCGACCATGTAAATAGTATTGTAAAAAACGTTTATTATATCTTGCGCAACTTAAGAATATCTGCAAATGTGACTCCAGTAAACATCAAACGTAAGTTGGTAATACAACTAATTTTACCTGTGGTAACGTACTCTGAGGTCGTATATAGTAAACTGGACCCTTCGTCCATGCTAAAGATACTACTTGCATTTAATTATGCCACGCGCTATGTGTATGGCCTCCGTAAATTTTATCGGCTGTCTAGTTTCCAAAATGCAATACTTGGATGTGACTTGACAGCTTATCTTAATGCTAGAAGCTGTATGTATCTACATAAGTGAATTCATGATAAAACACCAGGTTATCTGTATGATAAAGTCCAGTTTTGTATGTCCAGAAGAAGCCCTGTTTTAATAGTTCCGAGGCACAGCTCGTTAATATCTTCTCACCTTTTTTTCATCAATGCCATTAGGTTGTGGAATGCTCTGCCACGAAGGATTAGGGAAATCATAAGGAGAGGACCATTTAGGCAATCTATTTTATCTTATTTCTCTACTCTATAGTTTTTTCCTCTATCTCTTTTTCTTCTACTCTCTGTACCATAAGTTTAAACATATTTAATTCTGTTTAAGTTATATTTTTTAAAATTTTTTCTCTTTTTAATGAATTTTTTAATTTTTTTATAAATTAAGATTAAGCTGTTATTTGTCTTACGAGGGGTGCCTTTTATATTTCAAGATTAGAGAACAAAAACAAATATTAATCATCGAAAATCACTTTATTGTTTTTCAAAATATTCTCCATTAAGATCTATACACTTTTGCATGCGTTTGAACCAATTGTCGAAGCACTTTTGCCACTCTGATTGAGGTATCTCCAAAACATGCATTCTGAATGACGCAACCGCTTCTTCGGGCGTCGAAAATCGTTGTCCACGCAGTTTATTCTTCACGGTTGGGAATAAAAAGAAGTCATTCGGTGCCAAGTCAGGACTATACGGCGGATGACCCATCAAATCGAAGTTTTGGGTGCTCAAAAATGCAGTTGTTTGAGAGCTCGCATTGTCGTGGTGAAGAGTGATCCGTCTTCAGCGGTTGGTTTTCCTGATTTCTTGGAAGACAACTGGCAAACAAATGGTTGTGTACCACTCAGAGTTGACTGTTCTGCGTTGTTCTAGTGGTACGGTTGCGACATGTCCATATTTTCCGAAAAAACAGGCGACCATTTGCTTGGAAGTGCTTCGTGCGCGAACAACTTTTGTTGGATTTGGCTCATCTTGAAACACCCATACAGTCGACTGCTGTTTACTTTCGGCCTCGTACGCGTAAATCCACGATTCATCACCTGTCACGATGTCATAGACGTGTTTCGAAGCACCGCGATCGTATTTTTTGAGCATTTCCTTCGACCAATCGACACGAGCCTTTTTTTGAGCGATTGACAAATTGTGTGGGATCCAACGCGAACAAATTTTTTTGACAGTCAAATGTTTATGCAATATTGAATGTATGCTGGTCCCACTTATGCCTAAGGTTGCCTCAATCTCACGATAGGTAACATGACGATCTTGCAATATCAGTTCGCGCACAGCATCAATGGTTTTCGGAACAACAGCTGATTTCGGACGACCTTCACGAAATTCGTCTTGGAGTGAACTACGACCACGATTGAATTCACCATACCATCGATAAACACTGGTCCTTGATGGAGCTTCATCGCCAAAAATTGAATTAAGTTCATCCATGCACTGTTGCTGTGTTAGTTCACGTCGAAAGTTGTAAAAAATAATCGCACGAAAATGTTCACGATTTAATTCCATTATTAGACCGAGATGAATCTTTTAAGTTACTATAAACAACACAAATAGCGCTCGTATGTCAAAACGTTCTGAGTACGTATAAGCCAACAAATGTCAAACTTTGCGATAGAGCTTTCAGTTGACAGATTGCAACACCAGGGTTGCCAAATCCCGAAATATAAAAGGCACCCTACGTATAGTTAAGTTTATTATATATTCTTTTATATTTGAGTTGTTATAATGATCAATGTTTAAGCTGTACTATAAAAGAGCTTAGCTCTTAGTGTGCCCATTATACTTAAATCAATAAATCAAATCAAAAAAATCAGATCAATATAAACTTAATATTTCATTCTTTGAAAAATTAAAAAAAAGAGGCGTAATTTTTTCCTTACCCGGGAACGACATCTTATTTTATCGGAAAGATTTCCAAAGTAAATGTACTTAAGTACAGTTGATTGACTTTTTCTAGCCCATAGTCCCATTCGGACCCTCTCCTCCTTCCGCCTTCATGTCTTCAAACCTGACAGTCACCCCGCTTTTTCTAAAAGTTTCCCAATACCTCCTTAAAATAAAGAAATTCGAAGTGAAAAGAGTTTTTGCCTAATAGGCAACTAAACATACAAGCGATTGCAATTAATTCAAGTAATACTGAAAATATGAAGCATTTACGGCCACCGTTGCTTTAAAGCACCACCCATTTTCTGGGAAACCAGAATTTTGGTTTTTTTTTTTAAATCAGAAATTATCATCGAGGGATCAAAATAAGCAATTGCTAAAATAATCATCGAAATCGGCCAACAGAATCACACCGCGGTGGTTAATGGGTTAACAAAAGACTATAGCTCAGGAACAAACTTTACTTGGCGAATGCCTCGCTAAAAATTAAATTACATAAAATTATAAAAGATATCGACAAACAGTTTTTTATTTATAAATAATTGTTATTGTAATTGTCATAACTGTTGTTGTTGTATGTCATGCCAAAGAAGACCAACAAAAAGAAAGTTATGCCGCTGGTTATAATGAAAAAAATTTTTGTGCATCATCTGAAAATGAAAAACAAACCGGAAATATGTTAAGAATTAACGCCGTTACCATCGTTACTACAATATGGTAAGAGGGTCGTTCAAAAAATAACGGACTTATCAGTTTTAAAATATCAAAATCTCAAAAGAAAAAAACAAATTTGAAATGAGTCCAGTCCAACTCAGTTGTTTTTGGAGCTACTCTCACGATTCTTGTACCGACAAGAGTGACTGCAAGAATGGCGACTATTAAAAGTATGTGGTGCAAGAAGTATTCTAATCAGACAATTTTTTCGAGAACCAACCGCGAAAAGTGATTTCGAGATAAACGCATTTAAAGTTATGTTAATTGTTTTCGAAATAGTAAAATTAACGATAACGATAACGATTGGTTTGACTATCACGAAAAGAATTTCAACCAAGTCGGATGATTTATTTCCGAGAAATTAGAAGGAAAGTGACAGAAGACGTTGATCTCAAAAACGTCATTAAAAAATTCTTAGATAAAATTTTTTTAATGAAAGCATTTGTAGAAATGAAAAATATTTTATTTACTTCTTTTAAAAAAAGTTGATCATCAAATAGGTGCATATGATGTGTTTTAGTGTCTGACATGCCTTCACACAAAATTACGCCACAAAAAAAAAAAAACTGTTCATAGTTGCTAGAATTTTTACAGTATGTTTCTAATACTACTTCATAGAAACAAATAAAGGATTAGGAAAAATTTTTTTTTTCAAAGGTAAAAGGTAGCCTTAAGCCAAGTAACGACAATATAGTTTAGGCATAATTTTTGAAGGTTACCGGCTACCTTGTGTAAGCTAGAATGATACTTTTAAACTACCCAAAAACTAACGATATCCATGAAATGTACCTACTCACCTGGCTATTCCAGTTAATTGCTTGTGTTGCTTCAACATTTATCTTTCATCTTGTCTAGTTTTAAACAAGTCTAGTTTTCTTTGCTTTGACTTTAAGAAACATAAAAATTGTAGTTAATTTAAATAGAGATAAATTGATTCGAAAAAACCACTGTTTTGGTAGCAACTGCTTTGAACTTCTTTAATGTCTAAATATAGCAACAATTTATGGATTTCTAAATCAGCTTATTTTTCAGACTAAAACATATGAATAACAAAATTTATGCACATAACTTAACATACTGAATGAATAAAACTTCATTCATCAGATAAACTCGAACAGAATTTAATAAAAGATTGAGCGGAATTTTTTGCAAGACTACATCACTTAGTTTAAATAGTTTTAAATTGGATAGAAACCATTAATATATATGCAAATCCAGGTCATCCAACAATGACAAGACAAGCATTGATATTGTATTCGAAACCATTAAGAATATAAGGTATGATTTCAATCAGTGCATAACGGCAAATGGTAAAAAGTAGGCCATACCGAGGATATAAATGGTATAGGCAAACGCAACTTTAGTTTTAGTAACAAAAAATAACTTAGTTAAGTCAGAACTAGTCTTTGAAGTGTTTGATCGAAGAGAATAAGTGAAAGAAAAAAAAAACAAAAATAGAATCAGACTGCAGTGGCCAAAAAATGGGTTCAACAGCGCACTTTTCACTGCTGTTTACCTTGCTTCTGGCGTATAATGTGTGGGAAGGTAAGTGCGATTTGTTATGATTTACATTGAATAGAAATCTGTTAAAGACTGTACTCCTCGAAACAGGTAATGCCGTCTCTACTTCTAAGCGTCACTCTATGGACTTTCAGCCCATTACCCAGGCGGAGTACAATGCCATATTGCATCTGACAAATGGCAAGAAGACAATTTCAGAGGCCAGACTTATAAACAGTGGCATGGCAGCTTTAAGAAACGTCGTTAAAGGAATACGTGGTCTCGGAGCAGGTATTCCTTCATTTTTTAACTCTTTTGGAGGAACCACATATGAGAGAACAGAATCTGATGACGTCACTGTAGATGTCGGTGCTTCTAATATTGATGATAAGTACACTGATGGATATCCGCTCTGCGTCATTTCGGAAGAAGATAGACCGCTGCATGATCAAGGTCGGAGCAATCAACACAGAGGAAATAATAATTGCATATATGTGGAAAAGAAACGTACTAATATGGCTGGAAGTGTACCAGAGTATCTGAATGAGGAAACCTTTAATCAGGCAGGACACCCACCATACTATCCAATGCCTTTATTAGCGTTGTATCCTTATGGTAGCTATCCAGATCATCAGGGTTACTCAGGATACCCTGACTACCCACAACAACCACAATATCCACAACAACCACAATATCCACAACATCCAGAATATCAGGAAAATCAACCAATTCATCATGCCTATCCGCATGAACCAACAGACGATAACAACTACTCACGACCATCACGACCATCAGACGCATCCGATGAAGAAGATGAGGAGGAAATTTACCAACGAACACAAGAAGAGGAGCTGAAAAGACGACACAAATTAGAACTAGAGCGAGAGCAAGCAGAAGAAGAACGGCAACAATTAAAGGAAAAGAGGGAAGAAAGAAAGAAAAAACAAAAAGAAATGAAACGAAAACAAGACCTGCAAAAGCGGGAATTCGAGCGACAACAAGAACTCATAGAAATGGATAGACAAAGGCAAGCACAACTATTTCAACAACAACAACAAGAATATGAACGACAACAGCGAGTTCTAAAACAGCAACAAGAAGAAAACGAAAGGCAGAAGAAAGAAAATGAACGACACCAAGCAATTGAAAAGAAACGTCTTAAAAAACAGAAGATGCGAGAAGAACAAAAACGACAGCGGCAACAACAGGATTTGGAGAGACGATTAATGGAAGCACTGATCAAAAAGCAACAAGAACAACTGCAGCAATTGCAAGGTGGCCAAAGTCACGGCGAACATCCGGAAGATCAGACTTATGACGAGCAGACAGACGATGATCTGGTGCGAAATAAACCAAATCTTCAAACTCAGACCCAAGCTGAAGTTCTACAAGATCTATATAATCAATTGCATCCCGATTCACCGTTGCGCAATCAGTTACTTCATCACTTCCACGAGCTAAAACCATCGCCTGTTCAGGTAAAAACGCCCGTTCAACTAGAACAGGCACCACTTCAACTTGAACAGGCGCCCGTTCAACTAGAGCAGGCACCCGTTCAAGTAGAACAGGCACCCGTTCAACTAGAACAGGAGCCCGTTCAACAAGAACAGGCACCCATTAAGTTACAACAAGCACCCGTTCAGCAGTCCTTTCGAATACCAATAGTACCTTTTCAACAACAAGAACAAGCAAACATACCGCAACCCCCACAGAAGAAACCATTGCCTGCTCAGCTAAAACAGGAGTCCATTAAGAAAAAAAAGCCCGTTCTTATACAGCAGCAGTCCTTTCGAATACCAATAGTACCTATTCAACAACACTCGAACATACCGCGTCCCACACCTAAAACCATGCACTACATTACCGGCAACTTTAACAAGCCATTGCCTGATCAACTAAAACGAAATCCCGTTCAGGTATCAAAGGTGCCCGTTCGCTTACAGCAGCAGTCCTTTCGAATACCAATAGTACCTTTTAAGCAACAACGATCGCAACAACAGCAAACGCCCATCCAGCAAGAGCAAGCTCCCGTTCAGGAGCAACAGACGCCTGTCCAGCTACAACAAGAGTCCATTCAGAAACAACAATCGCCCATACTGGCACCCGAACATTTGAAGATAGTATCGAACGATCAGACACCATCTGTTGATGTCGCTTATCGGACATTCTCATTTTATCCATTTGTCTCTCTATACCCTAGCAATAGGAGCTAGTGTACTACTAATAAAGATGATTCTCCATGGGCGTAGCCAGAATATCAGCCAGGGGGTGTTAAAATGTATTTTATATTGGTAGATATTAAAATACACATTTTTCCACTTTACAATTTGCTCTTTACATCAAAAAACTTTCTTTTAACCATTATTTATTTATCTTTAGAGCAAATTTGTGCGCAAGAGTAAAAAAAACACTTAAGTTATAAAAAAAAAACTTCAAATTGAGCAGATGATTTTGTTTTATTAGTGATGGCAAACTGTGTTGCTTGATATTCGACAACTCTTTAGATGGCAATGTATTTATCAGTGTGACAAGACGAGACAGGCTTCAATCTTTTGCATTTAATACTCAACATTTTTCAAATTAAATTGAACTTTTTAGACTTCAAATATCTAGTTCATAGACTTATATTCTTTATAGACTTCAACCTCTACATATTAAATTCAACTTTTTGTGAATCAAATTCATCTTTTCACACATCACATTCAAGCTCTTTTTCAGTTTTTTTTTTTTTATTATTTTATATGTTTTTAAAACATTCAAAATTTTAGTCAAAATTTTAAGACTAACCCTTTGTTACAGTTGGTTTTCGATTTATAATTTTAATGTATAGTTTAAATAAACTATATATTGGGTAAAACCAGACCGTTATAAGCCGACAGTCAATTATATACAATGGACTAAGACCTTCAAAAATTTTAGCATTTTATAAATTAAGCTGATCTTCTAAAATTGCTGGTAAAACATATTTATTATCATATTTATTAGTTTTCGTAAAGCTAGTTTGTATGGCCAAAAATTAAGCCAGGTTTATATGAAGAAAATTTATAGTCAAATCCTGAACTAAAAACTAAAACAGTTATCTGATTTTACTAAGTGGTTGTACTTAAATTAAACTTCTTTCAATTGATTGTCAAGAAAAAAAAAAGGAATGGCCGTGAATTAAAGGCATATGAAAAGAATAAATGTTGGTACTTTCACATAATTTTCGCAGTTGTGTTGCTTTATACAAGAAAATGATTATTTTTTTAGTAAAATAGATGTATTCAACATTCATAAACTGTTTATTTTACTCGATATGATTATATAGGTTGAACAGTCAAACCACTACGGAAAAACTTAGTACACACCAGAGACCTGCACCGAATCGTTTTTTTACGATTCTAAATCACTCGTCAAAAATCTAGTGCTAGTGCGTGCAGTTGCGCACAACAACAACCACTTCCACGCGAAGCATTCTCATAACAGCGATGAGCAACGAGTGCCGCTGCTTACACTCATCGCTCATTAGAAAGACTGCTGAATTCTAAGCATATGATTCTAAGCACCCTCAATGGCTCTAGAGTCATTGAATGATTTGCGTGTACTTCAGTATTGGCGTGCGTTCTCCTTGATTTATTTTTTTGTATTTTATGTGTTTATTAAGATAAATAGCCAGCTTCTGAGTTGGGGATCGCTAGTTCAAAGAATTAAATTGTAACAAACTTACTTTATACTTGTATGTTGTCTATTATTTGTTCATTGTTGTTATTGTATTCTTTATAATTAATTTTTTAAATCACTTTCACACTTGCAATGATGAATTGCTGAGAACCTTTATGTTTAGGGATGCCATAAGGAAAGCGGCAATCCAAAATAAACGGGATTGCCGCTTTTTATAGCTGTTATAGTGTATATAGTAGCCGCTCGCTTATGTGAACTAATTCAAACAGGCCTTGTTCACTTTTGTGAATTGTTCATATATTGAAGGTTGAAGTTATAGATATACCGCTCGACTCATATTTTATCAGATATACAAAAAAAACAAATGAATAATATTTAGCAACGAACTATTGAGCAATAAAAACTTAATAAAATCAGGTAAATTCATTTTTAAAAATAATTTCTGATATTTGTCAGTTGAAGACTAAGCAAAATAAAAAATATAATATATGAAAAGTACAACTACTGAAGTATTTTGTTAAACTTTTTGTACAGACGATTATTCGATTAACAAGTTACACCTGCCGTAAGGCTTAAGTAACTTGGGTTATCTAAAACCTAGGGTAAAAGTTCATGAAACAGACAACCAGAACTTTGTGTTGTACCACAACACGGACCCGTTTATGTTTTAAACAAGTAAAACATACGGGGCATCCGGTGTGGCAACACGAACATGGAAGCTGTTTCACAAACACAAAGCATCACCCAGTGCCCTGCTGATTAGGAGCATTTTGTAATAAATTACATACTGCCCGTAATAGCAGTACCAGTTTAGACTTCAGTAGTGATGTACTTACCATCCATCTACTGGTGGAGGCGAAATTTACCCAATCTCTTGCATATTAAGACTGATATGCCAGCCCGGTCGTACAACTGCGTGACCCCGACGGTCGATCTAGACCTGTGTAGCATTCACACAACCACAACCAGTACGAGACTCCCCGAAGGGGCAGCCCACGACAGTCATCTGGGCAACTCGATCCCGTCAAATGAGGATTCGCAACATCCCCGCAAAAAGACCAAGAACACACAAATGCAATTATGATAAAGTGCATTCTTATTCATGACTGTGCTCAATGAGCACTTAAAGGGCTAGGCTAACAATTTTCAGCTGCCGACACAACTGGAAACTATTACACATGACTGGTACCTACTCTGGAGGATCTTTGCAAATGCCACTCTTACTCTGGCCGTTCGGATTTCATTATCCAGACATAGAGTATTGGCCACTGTTCTCAGGGACTGCCGTGCTCAGTATGAGAACCCTTAGTTTTGACAACTATTTCAACACTTCCTTCAGTGACTGCCGTGAAAGTTTGAGGGTGCGAGTCAAACACTTGACAAGCAAACCACCTTGGAGAGCCGAAGCGTCGACACTTTTATGCACGCATGCCAAACACTTCACATCTCTTTTGTTCCAGCCGAATTAAGGTCTCAGTGCGGTGGATAGATAGGGTCTACCCCATTTGACAGGTAAAGATTGTCCCCGTACTAACAAGTTTTAAGGTCAATTGCTATACCTTCGCAGGCTTGTTTCATATCGATATGCCGAATATGACATGCTACCAATCAGGCCCTATCAGTTTTTACGTTTGCAGAACGTATCCTACAAACAACCCTCCTCCTTAACCTGACTTGGGACATGCAGGCGCAACTAAGTTGCTAACCTGGCGGAGTTATTTGTTATACAGTATTTTAGCTTCCAGATATACAAACATATCATCAACATTACAATTGCCTTCAGCCCAAATGATAAATTTGTCAAAAGCAGCCAAAACTAAGAACTGCCTATAATAGCTTTGGAAACCAATTGGATTTCATCTTTCTCGTCCTCGGACACAAGCTCATCACTCCGATCCTGTATATCCTCAATTGAACGTTGAAACTAGCTGCCGAACTGACAGATAAGATTATGCAGGCGCGTAATAGATTGCGTTACATAAGCATATCCTGAAAATGTGCAGGGACACAAGGTGCAAGGTGGATGAAAATGTGTTAAACTCTGATTCGTGAAATTTTCAAAAACTTAATTCTAAACTTTTTTTTTTAAATTTTTCACTGGAACGAAAACAAACGATCCTTTTCTTTTATTTCATTACTTAAAATTTTTACGTTTTCTATAATAACATCAGTAATAACCGCTAAATTTTTTCTATTTTTGAACATAAATCCATTCAATTCATTTATTTTCCTTAAACCTTGTCAGTTTTTTTCAAATTTACAGTTTTTCTTTTTTTTTTTGTAGTTCATAACAAATTTTCTGTTGTTGCAGTTAGAATTGGTTTCTTTATTTTTATTTATTACGCACACTGTCGATTTAAGAAATAGTAAACTTGTTTGATAATGCTGTGACCCTCCTACCATTTTGTAAAAAGCAATCTTTTCATTTTTCGATTTGAATTTAAAACATTAAGCTTAATTTTATTCCCATTATTACGTCGAAAAATACATGGTAAACGAAACAAAAGTTTAGCAGAACATATGCCAAAAACTGCAAAAAATATATATGTTCACATAATAGAGATAAGTGCTGTTCACTCTTTAGAACCTGGTGTACAAAAGTTTGTATGTGATATTTTGTTCGCTCATTTGGGTGTTCATATTTTTGAGTGCCCACATAACCGAGCGGCTACTGTATTACTTCCATTTTTTTTAATAGAATATTAATTATAAATGTCATATAAATGCTTATTAAACCCGCCCTTCAAACCAAATCGTTTTTGTTGAAAATGTGTTAATATGTAAATAAATAATTTGTATGTAAATATTTATATTGAAGAACTTTTGAATGAATTTTTGAATTAGTATTTTTTTAATAATATTTAAAATGATTTTTATAGTTTCTCATTAATTTTGAAACAATTTTATTTAATATTTTAATAATTCTTAAAAAATTTTTCCCAAAATTTTTAATATTTTTTGTTTCAATAATATTTTCAAAATTTTTCACTTCTTTTTTACTAATATTTAATTGTTTTTTTATTAAGCATATGCATTTTAATATATTTTTAATATTATTTTAAGATTTATTTTCATACATTTTCCGAGTCCGTCTTAAATGTATAGAATAATAAATTTATATATTATATGTATAATAAAATATGTCAGCGGTAACACTGCACGCGATTTCCCTTAATGACTCTAGAATCATAAGGAATGACTCTAGAATCATTAGAATCATTGAGCGGCATTCTTATGAGCGATGAGTGAAAGCGGCGGCACTCGTCGCTCATCGCTGTTATGAGAATGCTTCGCGTGGAAGTGGTGGTTGTTGTGCGCAACCGCACGCACTCGCATTCGGTTTTTGATGGATGATTAACAGTCAGTCTATCGAATCATAGACACATTGCAGTTTTCTGGTACACACCAAACTATCAAAAAAGTTGCATTAATAGCTATTTTTTGCTGTTTTAAATTTAAATGTTATTTAAATTGTTTTCTAGCAGATTTTCATATAAGATAAGTTATGTTTTAAATAACTGTATATAAAGCTAATTCTAGGCAGATGTTGAATATAAAATCTAAAAAGATTAAAATTGTTCAAAAACTAAATGGCAAAGAACCATGCGCACGGGCATATTTAAAAACTGTGATTAAAAAGTCTTATTAAGATATCAATTACAGTTTCGGATAGGGAATAAGTAAGCAATTTTCTAAAGTAAATAACCTGAGCCCTTTATAACATATTAGCATGAATTTTTTTTTTTAAATTTGTACATCCTTAAAGATAGAAAAAAAAATATAAGGAATAATTTTAATAATTTATATGAGCTATAGTTAGGAGGGGCCAAAGTGAAGTGCTCAAAAATCCGGTGTCCATATGGTGGACAGTTAATGTTTGGAATGAGACGTCGGAAACAAAAACAAAACAGATTCTTAAAATTATCAAAACTATAACAAACAAAACCATAATATTTGAAAAATTCAAGAAAGAAAAAATTGGGCAATATTTAAAAAAAAAAAAAAATAAAAATATTAACCACATTTTTGGACCTTACTTACCTTACTTTAATAACTTTAATTTTTTTAAATTATATGTAAACCAAACAAAAATAACGAAACACATATACCTATAGTTTTTCAGTTTTCAAAAAAATATTTTCAAGCTAATAAAAATATATTATAATTACTGGACATGGATTAATTTAGATAATTGTTTCTAAAGGGTGATTTTTTTGAGGTTATGATTTTCATGCATTAGTATTTGACAGATCACGTGGGATTTCAGACATGGTGTCAAAGAGAAAGATGCTCAGTATGCTTTGACATTTCATCATGAATAGACTTACTAACGAGCAACGCTTGCAAATCATTGAATTTTATTACCAAAATCAGTGTTCGGTTCGAAATGTGTTTCGCGCTTTACGTCCGATTTATGGTCTACATAATCGACCAAGTGAGCAAACAATTAATGCGATTGTGACCAAGTTTCGCACTCAGTTTACTTTATTGGACATTAAACCAACCACACGAATGCGTACAGTGCGTACAGAAGAGAATATTGCGTCTGTTTCTGAGAGTGTTGCTGAAGACCGTGAAATGTCGATTCGTCGCCGTTCGCAGCAATTGGGTTTGTGTTATTCGACCACATGGAAGGTTTTACGCAAAGATCTTGGTGTAAAACCGTATAAAATACAGCTCGTGCAAGAACTGAAGCCGAACGATCTGCCACAACGTCGAATTTTCAGTGAATGGGCCCTAGAAAAGTTGGCAGAAAATCCGCTTTTTTATCGACCAATTTTGTTCAGCGATGAGGCTCATTTCTGGTTGAATGGCTACGTAAATAAGCAAAATTGCCGCATTTGGAGTGAAGAGCAACCAGAAGCCGTTCAAGAACTGGCCATGCATCCCGAAAAATACACTGTTTGGTGTGGTTTGTACGCTGGTGGAATCATTGGACCGTATTTTTTCAAAGATGCTGTTGGACGCAACGTTACGGTGAATGGCGATCGCTATCGTTCGATGCTAACAAACTTTTTGTTGCCAAAAATGGAAGAACTGAACTTGGTTGACATGTGGTTTCAACAAGATGGCGCTACATGCCACACAGCTCGCGATTCTATGGCCATTTTGAGGGAAAACTTCGGAGAACAATTAATCTCAAGAAATGGACCGGTAAGTTGGCCACCAAGATCATGCGATTTGACGCCTTTAGACTATTTTTTGTGGGGCTACGTCAAGTCTAAAGTCTACAGAAATAAGCCAGCAACTATTCCAGCTTTGGAAGACAACATTTCCGAAGAAATTCGGGCTATTCCGGCCGAAATGCTCGAAAAAGTTGCCCAAAATTGGACTTTCCGAATGGACCACCTAAGACGCAGCCGCGGTCAACATTTAAATGAAATTATCTTCAAAAAGTAAATGTCATGGACCAATCTAACGTTTCAAATAAAGAACCGATGAGATTTTGCAAATTTTATGCGTTTTTTTAAAAAAAAAAGTTATCAAGCTCTTAAAAAATCACCCTTTACTTTCAGCTGTATGGGCCGCATTATTGTTCACATTAAACATTTCTTCTCAATTACTATCGCATCATACATCTACCCGGTGTATTTGAAGGTTTTTAATTTATATACAACAGATTTTTATACAATCCTTTAGATGATAGATACAATATTTTCGATATTTTTTTAATTATTTTCCCATTGGTATTCATCATGTTCTTCGTATTTGTTATTTATTATTTTTCTATCTGAAACTCATCTGAAAGTTTTTGCAATTTATTTTTTCTACTGGTTGTTGTCTTTGCTATCTTGTATATGCAGCACATGTTGTTGATTCTCCACAGAGTTGCATAGAATTTAAACTTTTCTACTTGCTTCACCTTTGTATGAAACTTTAATTAAATTCAATTCAACAACATTTTTGTTGTTATGCAATAAATCTCTAGATTAAAATGTTCAACTTCAAAAACAGCAAAAGCAAAGGTATAACTGCAATAACAAATCGGAAGTTGAAGTCAAGTGTAGCAGAGCTAGAGGCATGTCTTGCATTTGCATTTTGATTGGTGACATGTTTTCAACAAACTTATTAACATATTTGAAGTGATTTGTCATAGCTTGTTGGAGACAATTTTTTTATTTATTTTGCATTGAGTCAAAATATTTACAGGTAGCACAGGTAGATTAAAATATCTTTAAACTAGTGTTTGAAATGAAAATTAAATAAGTAGCAAAAAGAAAGAATTTCCAAATAATTTTTCAATTGATAAAGGAAAATTTCATATAAGGTATAACATTTCAAAAGCTTTTAAGTTTAATGAATCAACTACAAATTTGTAACATAGAACTAGAAAAGACTTCAATGTAGTAGAGTGAAATAACCCATCCTTAAAACCATTATCGTACTATTAATCTTAACTATTCGCCCTTAAAAACACCCTACGTTCTATTTTCAACGTAAACAAAAACCATCACGAATATGTTCATTTAACAGGATGTCCGTTGCACTCAGAGAAAAACGATTAAAATTAATTAAAATACTCAATGTCGCCGAACATTGCTAAACCGGATTATTACGCCCAAGCATGACATTTCTGGCCATTCTGAGCAACGACTACAACGTTAACCTATTGAAAAGCATATAAATGCAAATCCAACTCATGCCACTAAACCACAACAACTCGACAGTATTGGTGGCACTGCCACACCCTCACCGAGGGTTTTTCCTTTTTGCATTTGACACAGTTTCACATGAATCGCCCCTCATCAAAACAAAGATAACAGCAAAAAAACTTATGCAGAGCAGACAAGTTTTTTTGAGTTCAACACTAAAAGTTGCTTCAGGGAGTTGATAAACAAAAGCTTACAATGCCACACCCACGCCCATGCCCGATCGCACAGACCCACTGTCAGGCAGGCAAGTCATACATGTGCTCCAGCGACATATGTGTCCACTACCAAGTATGCAGCATGCATTCTTCTCATTCATTGTATTGGTACCAAAGTAAGTACATAAATGAATTCAATTGCCGCAGGACATAAAAGTAATTATTTTTCTACAACTGAGCTTAAGAACTGAGTGTAGGAAAGAGATAGCGTTGTTTTTGGAAAGTGAATGAGATAGTAGCATGAATTAGACAATGAAACACTTTCACTTTTAATGTCGCTGCGGGGGTTTTTAAAGTTTTTTTTTACTTTTTTACATCTTTGTTTCTTTCTTAGGCAACTGCAATAAGAAAAAAAGCTGAGGATCAACGTTGAACAACCTTGTAACATTTAAATGGCCGAGTTGAAGTTAGAACAAAAGCACAAAAAATATAAAAATAAGATGACAGAACAATAAATAAAATGCTATGGGCAGGACATTAATCCATAGATGCGTACAGCCTTGAGGCGACACATCATTTGTCCCAACATGACATCAATTTGTAACATCAAACTTTCATTTTCCCCACCCAGCACAGAGCATAAGTTTTAGTTGTAAGCTTGTATTGTTACTTGTTAGTTAGTTGTATACAGAATTTATCAACGCACTCCTTTCAATGTGTGCCACATTCACTATCAGTAGCTACCCTGTAGGAAAATCAACTAATTTAAAAGTAGTTGATAAAGTAGTTTTTTGTCAACCACAACTAGTTGAAATTCTGACTTTTTTCCATAGAACGAACTAACTTATTTTGTATGGTGATGTCCGCTAAATAAGTCAATTGACTGTCGTCTGCATATATTTTCAACTACTTGTTAAATTAGTTACATTTAAATTATTTTTTTAATTGCTTTAAAATAACCAATTGAAAACTATTACTGATGGCCAAAAGTTAATAATATTTGATGAAATAACATGGTTAAATATATATATAAGCTTGTAATCTAATAAAAAATTTCAATTAAAACATGCCAACATCAGAGTAGTTGCCGCCTTAATATAATTCAAAGTAGTTTATCAATCACTGGTTTTTAAGTAGTATTTCAATTACTTCATATATTGAAGTGGATGCCGCCTTAATATAATTCAAATTAGTTCATATACTGGTTTATTTTAAACTAGTTTTTTAATTAGTTACTTTTAAAAACAAGTTAGTTTGTTCCTATAGGGTATGTACCTGCACAATGTTGCCACCTTAGACGCTTAATGCGTTTGTTTGCTTACCAAAGCCGCTAAATATAATTAGTATGCAAATTTTAGACAGTGTGGAGAGTACAAAGCGTTGTATTTGCGGTGAATGAATGGATAATATTGTGGTTATAAGTGACGGTTTATGCAAATTTTAATAATAACAACAACAACAACAATGAATAATTGTATGGGTGATTCGAATAAGAACAACAACAATGGCAACAATCACTAATCATAATACAAACAATGACAGTGTGAATGTTTATGTAAATCCTAACAATGAGCTGGTTAGCGTCACAACGCGCATAACTGCCTCTAAAAGCGAATCGTTTTCAACTATATTGAATCAGCGGTATAGTTTAGTAATAAAGAATATACATGTTCAAATAGATAGTTCTCAACAAAATAGGCCCTCTTTAAGAATACAACTTTACATCCGATGCAAACCGTATTATATGACCTACACTAAGCCAAAGTAAAATTAACAATAAACTTATGCTAACTTATTCACGGGCTTAGACAGTTTTGAACCTATTAAATAATTGTGTAGTTTAGTCGCAAGCCTAGGCGTTTTCCATCCTGGTTAATTTTTAGAAAATAGAGAAAAACTGGTAAACCTTAAATTTCACATAATATCAACCAGTTCTTTTTTTTAAGCGGAGCTTTTTACGCCTCGTTCTGCTTGAGTGCTTGAGTGAAATCTCAAAAGCAACACTTTTATTTTTCAACAGCGTTTTCTTAGAAACTGATGTTTCTTTGTTCCTTGCGTCTATTATAACAAGAAAATGTAATTTCAACATGTTAAAAATATTTGTTCGATCCTCCAAAGGGATTTGAACTCGCACCGTTGTGATTAGTAGTTTAATTCTCTATCCAACGGACCAAAAGCCTCTGTTAAGCACAGTTGTTGACTCAATATCAAGTATGTATTACTAAAGCTATGTTGCAGAAAATCACAATAATTTCTAAATAGATAGAGGATTGTGTATTGACTATTCTACATATAAATACATCCCACATGTAAATATATTATTTATAATTAATAGCCCAAGCAACAATTCTTAAGAGTTGAGCACTGGACGAAAAGTTTTAGTTTTTAATTACGTCCTATAACTTTCTCCAGCAAGAGCAATACGCTTACAGATTATTTACAGCAAAACTAGTTGTCTATAAGTGTTCTGTTCTCTTTCACATTATCTCACAGTAGCTTAAAAGAGTTGTGTTATAAGAGCATTACTGCGAGACGCTGCTTCTTACAAATCATTTCTTACAGACTTCTACAACACTTCAGCTATCAGAGCCAAGCTCTGAAGAGTTTTAGCTTTATAGATTAAGTCTTATAGGCATCTCAAAGGCTTTTATTTAAAGATGTCTAATCTGATCTGAGCAACGGTCTGACTAGAAGAGTATCACTCTGAATATAAGAGAAACAGTCTGACTAGAAGAGTGTTACTCTGATAATAAGATGTTGGTTCTTATAATCGGGCCCTTTTGCCCTAAACAAAAGATTTAACTGTATTCATGTTCTTAACCCTTTCTTGTAAATGTATCATTTTTCAAAAGAAATGGGTTTTTATTTAATTAGCTTAAATTTCAGGGTACCTATATAATAAACGAACAGAATTATGTACAAATTATGTTCAATGAATTTGGTTCATTCATAAGAAAAATATTCCGAAAGAACAGAGCAATTCCTAACTGCAATTTACGTATTGACTTCCATTCATAAGATGTTATACTTTCCAGGAAGAAAATGTGCTAAATTTTCATAGTAAAAAATTACCAATTCCATTAAGAATATGTGTTTAGAACACACGTACAATCAAACAATTTGTTCATCTACATCACTGAAATTGTTTATGCCCTGTGACATATTTACAATAGTCTAATAAGAAATAAGTCATGGAATTTGTTCTCATGCACTAATTTCAAGTTAGCCCAGCCTGTGATGTAAAATTCATATAAATAGGATAGTGTATTGTGCAAATTGTGTGGCTCTGTGTCTTCAGAATTGTGCATTTTGAAAATTGTTGTTGTTTTTACTCATGTACTAATACCAAGTAAGCCTAAACTGGGAGTAGAATAGATTTTATTTACAATACAAAGAGTTTAATTTCTTGTTTGTGAATGTAATGCGGGAAGTTTAGAAATCTTTAATTCTTGATAAATGCAATTACATAAATTACAAAAATTACATAAATATTTTGTATTGTTTTTGAATATAGAGTAGGACATTGACGAATTTTATGAATGGATAAATAAAATAAAAATTGATGTGAAATTTATAAATTTTACTAGGAATTCTAGGGCGAGCTTAGCCCACTAAAATTCTGATTCGAGTCGACATACAGTCAAACACAACTATTTTTTGTTACATAAATCAAAATTTTGAGGAAGATTTTTCATATTCTTTATAGCGCAAATTTATTGATAACTCTCAACGCATAGTAATGAAATTAGTTCGGTAAACCTTGCACTAATGTAATGAAAGGGTTAATTCTGCTTGGCAGAAATTAATGCTTTTTAAAAATGGTGGCCCAACAAAATATCGCTTTCACTCATCTGGGAGAGTATACAACTCTTCTATGTGACTAACTTAAGTATGTATGGAGACATCAATTCTTAAAACTGCGTTTTAGAGCAATTATTAAGAGTATAGTATAATTTGTTAATTAAATAAAACTTTTAATGTTGGTTTTTGCGAAAGGGGACAGCTTCTAACCGAGGTGCAATATAAGATTCTTACGATAAAGTTTCCACCGCAATGAAATTTATGCGTTTATATGATAAAATATTACACCACGCATATACAATATTATTGATATAATAATTTCCTACAAACATAATAAAAAATGGTACATCAAATTTTGTTATATTAAAATAGTGTTGGTAGTATTGTATACATACATAAATTCTTATAAAACTCTCTTATGAGTATATACATCTTAATTTTCTTAAAAGTATATATCTGCAAGAGATCTGTAAGTCTTGCCTAAGGCACTGTTTCTTAGAGTGTTGATCTTGTTTCAGAGCTCTAAGAGGCCGATATAAGGGCGTTCTGAAAATTACAACTCACACTTATATAGTGTCAAAATGAGCTCAGAAGAGTTTTACAAGTATCTTACAGATACCGTTTAGAGTTAATCGTAAGTGTATCAATCTTAATATTTTCTCTTCAAGAAGTCTTTAGGATAAAATAAAGATAATAATTGTTGGTTGGGAGGCTTGTTTCCGTTTTGGTTCTACACCCAAAAAATTATTTACTAAAATCAAGGAAATTTTGCGCTAAAGTCATCATATCCTATATTTAAAGATTCACATTCTTAAGATTAAGTAAGTTTCATCCTAAAACTGAGGATATTCCTTTGATTAGAGAAAACTTACTTGAACTAAGGAAAATGCTATCTTTTAATATAGGATATGATGACTTTACCGCAAAATTTCCTTGATCTTAGTAAATTATTTTTAGGGTGTAATTAATATTTTTGAAAAAACTCTTAGTCAGCCCCTAACATTAGGTTTAAACTCTTACCATTTTTTTTTTTTCTCAGATAAGTCAAACTCCCTTTTTAGAGTTTTTTTTACTGCTTCATTAACGCACGTGTGACGCGAAAGTGACGTCACGAAAAAGAAAAAAAATTGTGTTGCCAATTGTAAAAATTTATATGAAAAAATAAAAAAAATATTTACTCATAAGGTATGTTTCCAGTTGCCAGTTCCAAATGCCAGTTTAAACAATAGATAATGTTTTGCGAATTTGGTCATCTATGCACAACAAAAATAGTGAGCAAAAGTGAACTCTTTCCTAATAACGGTACATTGTTTATTGCTTAACCCTCCGATGAGTGACAGTTCTGACTAAGAATAGTTCTTAAGACTATTATAAAAAAGTTTAAAAATTATTGTTGTTGAGCGTGTACTTCTTGTCCCCCGCCCTGTGCGCAAATGTTGCAGCGATGTAAAAGTGTGCTATGTTCTCCGCAAACAGCGTTGCCGCAGCCGAAGCAGTGTGCCCGCGTTTTCCGCTGCCGCCCGTACTCAGAACGGCAAAGGCGACATGACGGTCTACTTGACCTAGCCGCAAACGACGGTGCATTGCCTTCCATCGGTCTTGGTAATACCTGAAATGAAAAGAAAAATAAAAAACAAATAAATATATATTCTATTCTTGAATTTGAAGATGTTTTTCTTACCCTGACATCGAATGCTTCCATCGCATTGCGTATCCTTGGATATGAGGTTATATGGTTGTTCAGGGCACGTTCTTCGATATTTGGTGTGGCCAATTGTTTCGTTAGCAGTAACATGAACGATCGCCGTCTGTCACTCCTTTTTATAGGCTTCATTTCGTTGTAAATCGTAAAAGCAGCAAATGCAGCGACGTCCAGCATATTATAAAACATTGCCAACGGCCATCGTTGTGTTGCTCTTTTGCAGCTGTAAGTGCCTAGCATTTGATCCATGGTATCAACGCCGCATTTGTTGGCGTTGTAATCTAATATGGCATAGGGCTTCCGCTTCTCGGTTTGCTCGTCAACGAGGCAGGTGTAGTGCATTGTGGAGAGCACGTTCCCCACTTTATTTTTTTTCGGCACGTATGAGCATAACGCTATATCCCCTTCGTTGAACCCAAATAATGTACTATTGATGGTGCGCTTCGGGTTCTTCTTGAACTCCTGTGGAATGAATGTTTTGTTGTAGCGCACTGTACCAACATATGCGGTCTTCCTCCTCAACAAAATACGCGCCAAGTCAAGAGTGGTAAAGAAATTATCCGCGTATATAGTACGGCCAGCATCTAAATATTTTTCCACAAGATCCAGCACTAAGTTCTGCCCTTGGTTTATCTCCCGTTGTTGGTTTGGCAGTTTTCCAGAATATACCATTCCCTTCACAGGATAATAACTCTGTGAGTCGCATAACCACCATACTTTCAAACCATACTTAGCTGGCTTTGACGGAATATATTGTGTGAAGCGGGTGCGGCCTCTGTAAGGGAACAACTGCTTATCAACTGTTAATGCTTCATGAGGAGTGTAAGCTGCTGCCAAGTTATGTTGCAACATTTGCCAAATATCGTCAATAGCCGCGGTTTTGCTGTTGATGAGTCGCTGTTGTCGAGTATTTCCATTGTCGAATCGAATAAATTGCTTTATACACATGAAGCGATCGTACGACAACGCAGCTTTGTATATTGGGCAACGCGTCGCGCCCCATAATTCCATAGCTGGTTCATGGTTTGATCTTGTGAGTCCAGCATACAAAAGAATAGCTACGAAGGCGTCAAACTCTTTCACTGCCACTGGCTTCCACTCCTTTTTCTTCGTGGGATTCCTTCCTTCCCTGCCTTTACGATTTGTTTCACGTAGCACTAAGTGTATTATTTCCTCTGTCATGATTGAACGCGTTATTGTATAGGGGTCGTGTATATTTCCTGTTGGTCCTGGTTTCTTTCTTGTGAAGTCGACCACGTTATGATTACGAGTGCGTGATGTTGGTGGTGCTTTTTTACTCCATTGGGTGCCATCTTTACCAATATAGTAACTTTCATTCGTTTCCTGTCCATCATTTTCTTCCTCTTCATCATCGTCGTCATCAGTATCTTCATTTAGCTCGACGTATCCTTCAGTTTCGGCATCTGACTCTTCAGCAGGTTGGTATGTGCGATCTTCATCATCCTCAACTTCATAATTATCAATTGCAGCAATATCAATTTGTTCATCCATGTCTTCGTTCATAAAATCAGCAAATCTACTATCAGCTGCACGCCTTTCATCCGCAGTCATTTGCTGGTAACGTGTACTACGGCGTACAACAATTTCAGCAACGTTCAAATTACTTGCATCTGCCATATTTATATTTTTGTTTCTATCACACACGATTTTACTCTTCGCTGTCTAAACTTTGACTGATTTGGTTTACGAAACTACAACTTCTTTTATACTCTTTCGTACGTCTACCTAAACTCAAAGACATTAGGGATGATGATAAAAACAAAAAATTCTAAGAAAAAATTCTAAGAACAAAAATACTAAGAACAAAAAATACTAAGAACAAAATACTAAGAACAAAAAATTCTAAGAACCGGTTTATTGCTAGTAGTATAAAATTAGAATTTTGTGCCTTTCCTTGAAAGCAATAAAGTTCATGTCTTCGAATTTTTCTTAGAATTTTTTGTTTTTACCATCATCCCTAATGTCTTTGAGTTTAGGGCTTTGTGTTCAGAACAAGTAAATTATGTGTTAAAACAATAAAAAAATTATAATGATGCCCAAAAACATGCATTTATTAGTGAAATTCAGTACAAGGTCCATACGGACCTATTCACACGTCCGCGTACTATTCTCACTAAAACCTCAATAACTCCTAAAGTAATGATCCGATCGGATTGATTTTTTTTCCAAAAGATGCGCAACAAAATACTCTTGGAATACAGAGTAACTTTGGTAACTTTTGTAGTGGCCGAAGTAGGAGTAATTTCAATTTGAAAAGGCAAAAAGGTCCCTAGGGACCTTCTCACTCATCGGAGGGTTAATATCACTTTTGATGCTGTCTCATATTTATAAAGCCATTTCAAAATTTTTAATAAAAAGGATTTTTATTGAATTTATAAAAAAAGAATATATTAAATTTCTGTTCCATTGGCTCCAATAATATTGTAAATGCGATTTGGCATACTTGCAATTAATTTTTTTAATGTGTTTGAATCAATTTTACTCCATTCTTCGAAAATAACTGATTTCCGTTCTTTCACGTTGCCAAATTGTCTGTTATTTTTATACACCTGGCGTACAAGAACTCACCATAAATTCTTGATGGGATAACAATCTGAAGAGTACGCCGGCTACTCTAATAAATCAATGTTATTGGCCTGAAACCATCTCAATTTACGTAGATTGCCGCATTATCTTGCTGGAAGACTAGTTGTGTCTGTCCGTTTTTTTTCCAAAAGTGGAGTCAAACTGCTCTCCAGCACACGAGTTTAGTCAGCGCTCTTCATGCTTGAACTTTCAATTTCAGAAAAACCACCCCACACCATCAGTTTCTCTCCACCAAAAACTTATTTTTGAAAACGGAAGTGGTTCGCGGCGTATGTCATATTAATAATGTCAAAATCCATCAAGATTCCATTTTTTCTCATCGGAAAAATGACATGTCAAAATTAAACTTTAACGTGGGAGCCTTTTTTAAAACATAAGTGAAAAGCTGACTAGTGGTCAATTTGTTCCCATGTTTCTTCGTGCAAATTCCAAGCTCGTTTTCTTATGTTTGCTAGTAAGAGCAGGAACACTCTTCATAAGTTCACATATATGATATGTTAACACTGATGTAGCACTCTCCATACCTGTGTTCGGGAAACTTCTTCGGCAACAACACTCCGCAACTCTTTTAAACTGTGTGTAGTGTTGCTCGCAGCTCGCAGCGGAATATTTTCCGCTGATCGCAGTAAGAGGATTTTTGTTTTTGCCCGAACATTTTGTTTTGCCGTAATTTTGAGGTTTGTTAAAAAAATGTTGAATCACTCTATGGCTGCGATTAATTCTACGCCCGAATTTTTATTTTTCCCATTTTTTCGCAAGTATGTTGGGTTGCACGAGGTATTCCGGTATAAATTTTTTCTATTGTTAAGGTCTAACTACACAATTTTATTAATCTCTACACTTCAAACGCAGCAGAAGGAATAATTGCAAGTGGCGTTATAAATATGAAACAGCATTAAAAGTAATATTTAGCAATAAACAATGTAGCGTTATTAGAATAGACTTTGACCTTGCTCACTATTGTTGTTGTGCGTAGATGACCAAATTCGCAAAACATGCTCTTTTGTTTAAGCTGGCCGTTACTAAAATATTCAAAATTTCGAAGTGGCGTTATAAAAATGAAACACACCTTATATCTGTAACTGTTTCTTCACAATCCTTACTTAAAAAACTCCTAAAATTTCAACCAAATTATGTAAAATGTTCCTTAAAAACTCAATAATATGTTACCATATATATTAATCACTATTTATACTATTATTTACACTATTTACTCTAGAAGGTGGGAAGATGTGAAAGTGCTTTTTTATCTACACTCAGAAAAAAATTTTGTTTAGAGTTTTATTTCTCAATATAGTCGGCATGAAACACTTCGTCCAACGTTCCTACAATTTTTTGATCCCATGCGAAAAATACGTTTTCGGAAGGTCCTCAAAACAAGCCTCTTTTCGGTGATGAGTTCCTTACTGGTGGTGAATCTCTTTTCGCCGAGCCATTTCTTCAGGTTTAGAAACAGAAAATAGTCGCTGGGGGCCAAATCTGCAGAATATGCTGGATGAGGAAACAATTCGGTCTTCAATTTATGGAATGCGCACATGGAACGCGCACATTGTCTTGATGGAAGAGCACTTTTTTCCTCGCTAAATGGGGACGTTTCTCTTTTATTCGGCTGCATAGTATTCGCCATTGACCGTTTTTTTCGGTGGACGGTAATCGATGTAGATTATACCGCGTTTATTCCAAAATACTGTCGCCATAACCTTTCCGGCCGGTAGCACCGTCTTCGCCTTCTTCGGAGCACGTTCGGTAAAGTCCACTGTTTCGGCTGTTCCTTTGTCTCTGGTGTGTAGTGATCGATCTATGTTTCGTACACGGTTACGATTCGACGGAAAAAGTTCTTCATATCGTTGTTCAACATCGCCCATCACTTTCGCCTTTAAATCAGCCACATGATTGCGTTTATGGTCGAGAGTGAGCAAACGCAGTACCCATCTTGCGGATAATTTTTTCATATCCAAATGGTTTTGCGAAATGTTCCACACCCGTTTGTCTGAGATGACTACGGCCTCAATAACCTCGCGCATTTTAACTCTGCGATCGGCCAACACGATGCCGTGAATTTGAGTGATCACTTCTGGTGTGGTGACCTCATTTGGGCGTCCAGAACGTTCGGCGTCACTTGAGCTCGTACGACCGCATCGGAATTCAGTAAACCGCATCTTAACTATTGAAATTGATGGTGCAGAGTCCCCAAAGTATTTATCAAGCCTTTCCTTGGCTTGGCTGATGGTATTTTTGCACAAAAAATAATGCTTGATGAACACACGAAATTAAATTTTTTCCAGTTTCGCCAAAATTCAAAAGATCGTCTGCTGTCAATGGCTGCCATATTCAAACTGAGCGTTGCAGCAAGCTGAAATTTTTACAGTAGTCTATTAACAGATGGTAGTTGACGGGATCAGTGTTGTATTTAAAGTTACTACGCGGGAAATTTAATTTTTCACTGAATTATCACACGGCCCTCGTAAATTTTCTTTGATTTTAGAATTTTTTTTTTTTTTTTTTTTGAGTGTACAGTTTGATATCCATGTTCTCTTCTCCGATGTCGTGGAACATTAGAATGGTTTTAACAAAAATCAAACTCAAAAACCAGCGTCATTTTGGCCGCTAGAAACTGAAACAAAGTTTAAAGATTCTGTTTTTTGAAAGATGTTCAAAGTCTAGTTGTGTTCCATCCTTCCGAAAATTTTGACTTTGTTTTTTTTTCGCTTAGATCACACTGTGTATTTTGAAGATATAGCAGACCAAAGTCACCTACTTCTGCTTTTTATAACGTACTTGTATATTCGAGTAACTCGAACGTCGATATTAATCTATTAAAAATAATTTTAAATCTTTTTACAGTCAAATGGTAATTGATTGACCTTTCGAATGGTTGGGCAAAATGCTCTTTTTATTTTTATTCTAGTATTCTTTTTTTTTTTTTTGTTCAACTTTTAAGCTAATTCAGCTTAAAATTTCCCAAAGTTGGCGTGTATTTTTTTTTGTTTTATGTATACGTGTACGTTATAATTTGCTTTTAAGAGCTGATGGAATAATTAATCATCACGTCAACATTTTCGAACTTGTACATTTTTGGTTCAGCTTGACAGGGTTGACATTTTTCAGTCTGCAGCGTGTTTTTCGCTTTAAAGTTGTTTGCTTGCAGCTGCTGCATTTCAACTGCTGAAGCAACAAAAAAAACAACAAAAACACTTACAATTTCCACAACAAATCAAATTTGCATCAAAATTTCATTTATCTTGCTTGAGTTTTTGTTGTGTTTTTTCTGAACGTAATGTCTTTATAGACGAAAACTTGCGGTTCAATGGATTACTTTTGGTTTTTTTGAGGCAGTATTTATTAAAGTTAGCAAAATCGAAAAGAAGTTGCAATTTTGCAAGCGCACGAGATTAATACTTTTTTTATGTTTGTGATAACGCATAAAATTTGGAGCTAATAGCATTAAAAAGTTTTCATAAATAACTATACAGATCTACCTTTTTTCTTAATAAGGAAAATTTCGTTTAATTTTATCTGCTCTTAATAGAGATGCGTTGAAATTTAATAAAAACACATTTTCTGAATTTAATGGTCATTAGCCGGCCATTTAAGTCAAACGGGAAATAAATTTGATGCATGGGTATTATGCAAATAATGAAGAAAAATAGATAAAAAACAAATGAAGTAAAAGAAAAAAATTTAGCAAAAGCAAAAAAGGTTTAAATCAGCCAAATTGAAGTGTTTTACGGGCTTGAGATAACGCACACACACACATACATTTACATATATTATAAAAATGTGTATGTTTAAAGGAAGAATGAAAATGATGTTATACATCAAAAAAGATTTATGTGTAAAGCCGACTACCAACATGTAAGTCTATGTGTCAAAAATCTATGAGAGTGATTAATGTGTAGAGATTTAATAAAATTAAGGACCTTACTCAATTTTTTTTCGGTCTATCCTAAAACAAGATAATATAAATACGTATTTGAATAATTTGAAAAAGATGCCCTATCTAGAGATTAAAATAAATTACTTAATAGTAGCATGCTTTATTTTACTGAATTAGGGCGACCAGTATTGCCATGAAAAAAATTTTCATATCGTTAGTTTTGCACTCAGCTCATCGGACTCTTTTTTTTTAGACTTAACCAGCACTCAGGGGATGCCCCCTATAAATGCGAAAGCATTGTGTTGATTCGAAAGACGGATGATAGTTAGTTGGAGGGTGGAAAGATGGAGTAGTGTCAATGAAGATTTGATTTAAATTTACACAGATTGAAACTGTTGGGAAACACGCTCGCAGGGAGATTGTTCCACAATTTTACTGAGCGACCGAAGAACGAATTATCTCGGTAATGCGATGTTCTATTGGGCAAAGTTGCAATGGTAAAGGGATGCGCTTGGAAAGCTGCCCGAGTGGACCTAGGAAATACACGAGCTGGTGGCGTCAGGCCATGTATCTCCCTTGAACACTTCCCATGGTAGTACCTGTACAGAAGGCTTAGGCAACCAACATTGCGACGATGCCCAAAAGAGTTGAGAGAAGATGAAATATTTCCATCACCTATCAAATATATCGCACGTCTTTGAATCCGGTCCAGGAGCTCCAAATAGGATCTTCAAGCCCCTGCCCAAATGTGCGAATTGTAATCCATTTTCGGCCTAATATATGAGGTATAGATCAAACGAAGATCAGATGGAGTGAAGTATTTCTTACACCGTTTTAAAAAACCAAGGCACTTGGCTGCTTCTTTTGACACATCAAAAATGTGATCATTCCACCGAAGATCTGCTTGTATTGAAATGCCTAGAACGTCAAGAGCATCTGACTCCGTAAGATCTACACCGTTCATATAGAGGGGAGCTAAGGGGCAATTGATTCGCTTGTGGGTTAACAGACAGCACTGGGTCTTGCTAGCATTAAACTTTACTCTATTAGCAGGACCCCACTCGGAGATTTTTCCCAAGTCATTATTAAGTGTGTCATTCATATGTTGCCTCTTCCTCTCAATCTCCAAAGAGCTCGGGCGTTTTTTAAATGAATATGAATGGCAAATGCCGCTGTCATTCGCAAACGAATGAATTGGGATGTGAGTCAACGACAGAAGGTCGTTGATAAAAACCAGGAATAAAGTTGACGATAGAACTGAGCCCTGCGGTACACCTGCGTTGATGGCATGCTCTCTGGACGTCATGCCATCGACTAAAACATGGATCGTTCGATTCATCAGAAAGCACGTGATCCACCGAGCAAAGTTACCACCGACACCATATGCAATTAGTTTAGACACGAGTGTTTTATGCCTCACTCGGTCAAATGCCTTAGAAATATCCAGAGCAACAATTTTGCTCTCACCGAATAAGTGAACGCATTGGTTCCATTTTTCTGTTAGGAACGCCATAAGGTCACCAGTAGAGCGGGCCCTACGGAAACCATATTGACGGTCACTAAGCAATTCATTGTGCTCCAGATAGTTCATAAGGTTGAAGTTAATTACGCTCGCAATTAAGTCCGTGAAGATTTGATCATCTTTCAAAAGAGTTGGAATAGTCGATGACGTCTGATTCTTTACTCTTTTAACAAATGACCAAAAGTTTTTGCTACCTTTGGGGCAGAGAAGAACCTGTTCTCTGATGCGAGTTTCGTGAAGAAACTTTTCGCGTTTTAAAATTGCATTATAGCGATTCCTAGCCTCTATGCGAAGTCTTTTCGTATCGGCATTCTTAACAGAGGCTTCCTCTTTGGACCTGACTCTTCATCTGACTCTACATTTAATACATTAACAATAAAAAAAAACAGGAAGCGAAGATTTTTTAATATTCACACCAGTAAATTTTCTAACATATCATTATTATTTTATTTATTTTATTTATTTTATTTATTTTATTTATTTTATTTATTTTATTTATTTTATTTATTTTATTTATTTTATTTATTTTATTTATTTTATTTATTTTATTTATTTTATTTATTTTATTTATTTTATTTATTTTATTTATTTTATTTATTTTATTTATTTTATTTATTTTATTTATTTTATTTATTTTATTTATTTTATTTATTTTATTTATTTTATTTATTTTATTTATTTTATTTATTTTATTTTTTTTATTTAGTTTATTTATTTTATTTATTTTATTTATTTTATTTATTTTATTTATTTTATTTATTTTATTTTTTTTATTTATTTTATTTATTTTATTTATTTTATTTATTTTATTTATTTTATTTATTTTATTTATTTTATTTATTTTATTTATTTTATTTATTTTATTTATTTTATTTATTTTATTTATTTTATTTATTTTATTTATTTTATTTTAAAATTATTTATTTTATTTATTTTATTTATTTTATTTATTTTATTTATTTTATTTATTTTATTTATTTTATTTATTTTATTTATTTTATTTATTTTATTTATTTTATTTATTTTATTTATTTTATTTATTTTATTTATTTTATTTATTTTATTTATTTTATTTATTTTATTTATTTTATTTATTTTATTTATTTTATTTATTTTATTTATTTTATTTATTTTATTTATTTTATTTATTTTATTTATTTTATTTATTTTATTTATTTTATTTATTTTATTTATTTTATTAATTTTATTCATTTTATTACGTGCTAGCTTCATTATTATTTCAACACATTTGTTGCCAATTGCTAATTTTTGCAGATGCTAATGAAAGCTTGTATGTAGCAAGCAGAAGCAACATTATTGTTATATTTGCATAGCTGCGAAATATGTTGGATATGCCCGGTCATAGTTCTGCATTGTCGGCTCGGCCGAAGATTCATGGTGAGAAGGTTATGATGTGTATTTTGTGGGACCAACGAAGCCATCATTAAGGAATCGTATCGACTTCAAGTGATGCGATTGACCTGAGCACTGTTCGAAAAACGGACACAATATGACCAGAGGCACGAAAAAGTGATTCTACAGCATAACAACGCTCGGCCTCACGTTGCCAAATTCGTTAAAACCTATCTGGAAACGCTTAAATGGTAAGTCCGACCCCACCTGCCATATTCCCCAGATATTGTATCGTCCGATTATTACTTGTTCTGTTTGATGGCACATGGTCTGCCTGATCAGCAGTTCTGCGCATACGAAGACATCAAAGAATGGCTTGATTCGCGGATAGCCTCAAAAACTGTACACTTTGAACACAGAAAGATGGAAACAAGTTGTGATTAGCGTTGGGCAATACTTTGAGTGATTAATTTTTAACCATCCTTTTATAATAAAGTTGCATTTTTATCAAAAAAACAGTGAGAATGCATAAACTCTATGAAAGCATTTGCTTTTTTTTTTAGTTCTAGTTTTTAAGGGAAACTAAAAAACCATAAGTTTATCGGGCCCATTTTCCCAAATTTGAAACCCTATTACTACTGAACAGCCTGAACTTTTCTTACTATTACTTATTGAATTTTGGTTCCAAATAAGCTTTAAAAATGGTAAAGATATCTAACTAGTTGTCACTAAAAATCTTAAATAAATTTTACATGAAAAAATATTCAGCTAATTTTTTTATTACTCTTTGCTACATCCCGCTATTCTGTCATCCTGCTTTCCTGCAACATTATCAAAATTGTAAAAAGTTTTCCAGCCATCTGATTCTCATTTATTTAAGACGTAGAATAGATTCGTTTAAGTTCATTAATCATGCAACAATAAACGGCAGCGAGAAGTTTCTAATTCTACACAAAATATTATAAATCCTTCCGCCAGCGACACGTTTACACTTCATCTATTCAGTAACCTCGATGGGCATCAAGAAGAGGAAGGCAAGAGGAAGAAAAAAAAAAGCTTTTGACTATAACTAAAAAATGTTAGGTAATAAAATTAATTATGATAGGAAACTGTTATGGTTACAGGAAACAGAGAGGCAAAAAAATATGGCAATAATTTAAAGACATTTTATGTAAATAGCAATTTGGATTAAATTTGCAGTGGAAGGGTGGGTGACTATTAACGAAGAATGGACGAAATGTTGTTAATTATAGGGAAGAACAGCAAGTTGTAAATCATTAATGTACATTAATAATTAAATAGACGCTTTTGTTAACATTATAATTGACGTTGGTTTCACTTTCTTAAAACGTGGTAGAGGCGTAAGTCGTGGTGATGATAGAGACGTTAATTTGCTAAAGAATTTTCTAAAAAAACTTGACACTTTAATGATACGATTTCATTAATAAGCATTAATAAGGATTGCACGTAAAAACTATGTATAAAAATAATGTTGTAGTATAGATTCAAAAATTGAATATGATTAATATTTTAGCATCTCATAAGGAGTTATTATTAGGAGGAAATAAGAGCTGCAAGCTGCAAATTATACGACTTTTTTAACTGTTAAAAAAAAAAAAAAGATCAAAGGGAATTTAAAATGTTTAAAATTTGCATAACCAGTAACAACAAGAAAGAATACACCAAGGTGTAGAATTAAAACATTCACGAAAACGATTTTGGGAACGAATCATTTGGTCTTTGTGGCAAATAAGACAAAGGCAAAGTGTTTTTTGTTAAACAGGAGCTAAACTTTTAAGTTCATACTTCCACCATACCGAAGTATATCAAGAATAATATACATTCAAAAAAAAAAGTACCGGGTATTGGTCAATAAAACACAAAATACAGAGACAGTCAAAAATATTTAAATATTGGTAATAATTTTTTATTTACCTAATTATTAATAATTTTATTTTATGTTCTTCGGATTCAAAGAATACAACATCAAAAAGTTTATTTGCAAACTATTTCCAACAACAATAAAGTGAGCTCTTTCTTTTAAAACATGTAACAATGTTGAGCAATGTGTAAATATTTTCGACTACCTCTGTATTTTTTATGCAATCAAAATTATTTTGTTGCCTTCGAAGTGGGCCCCTTCTGAAATAACACACCTATGGCAAGGAATAATTCAATAATCTCAACGTGTGTCAAACCCATTTTCAGGAATCGACTTCAATTCTCGTCGCGAATTCTCTTTTATGTCATCTATCGGCTGAAAACCTGTGCTTCGAAGTGGTTATTTAAGTTTTGGAAAGAGATCAAATTAAGCTGAAGCCAGGCGCGCAACCAGAAATTTTTTTGGGGGGGAATCTAAAATAGGTCGGGCTTCCATATAAAAAAAGCACGTTACTAGGGCGGCTATTGTGTACTGGTACCAGGGCAAGCAACATCTTACCATTCAACTTCTTCACCTCCATTGGCGGACTGGCCATACTGGAGGATCTGGAGAATTCCAGAAGGGCCGATGCAATTTGGGGCCGGTTGCCGTATAGCACATAAGAAAATAATCCCTAACAGTTTTAATTAGCAAAATTTAGTCTTTGCTTCACATTTGCATTTATTACATATCTTTCAAATAGTTAATATTTTAAAGCACATTTATTAATAAACATATCAAATGAAAACAGTTTACCAAACAAACTAATAATATACTTTTATAAAAACTTAATTACATAGCATTTGCTAGTATTCTTGATACTTTTTTATGGAAGGGTGGACCATAGAGCTCTTAGAAATAATATAATAAATTTAATAAAAAATTATAATATAATAAAAAATAGTAAAAGGTTTTAAAATAGTAATGGGTAAAAGATAAAAGGGTAAAGGGTAAAAGGCACCAATCTCTAGAAGAGCATGCAAAAACGTCTTGACATTTAAACTCTTCTGAAGCTTATTTATTTTTAATACCAACATTAAAAACTTGGTGTATTGAAAACAAATATCTGAAGTAAGGTCTTTGGATCAAGTCAATACAAAGGCGTGATGTTCTTAAAAGAATTATTAGCATTATATAAATATTATGCAAAATATGAATTATCTTCAGAGAAAATGAACAGGAGGCAGCTTATACGTTACAAGATGAGTTCATTGGTTCGTTTAATAAATAAATATGATGTTTGTCTCAAAGAATATGTTAAAAAGCCAATAGTTAAGTATGCTATTAACAAATTATAAATGTAGAGGATAAACATAATGAAGAATAATGCCTTAAGGTGAGAGGGCCGGTCAAGTCATTATTTTCCAGTCCAAATTTTAGGCACCAGTCCGTCACTGTTCACCTCACAGTAGTAAATTGCAACTTTTGGGAGTGACATTTGAATATGAAGGTATGGTAAAGTTAACAAACAAACAAAGAATTCCACCACATAGATAACATACATAATAGCTGCATTCCCGTATCACTGGATCAGATTCCATCTCAGTTGAACAGTTTTAGTTCAACTTTATTACCACTTGCGATGAAGTGTCAAAATACGAGTGCGAGCAGTAGGACGAAAACTCGTCGAAAGGTACTTCAGATTTGCCAACTATGTTCGTTTTGAAAAAAAATGCTTTAAACTTGGCAGCATTTTAAGATCAGAAATACAGCCAGGAAAAGAGCTGGCTCTAATTTTTGTTTTTGCATTGTGAATAAAATAGAGCCACGCTCTCGATCAACGACCACGGCAACGCAGCTAATGATAACTAAAAAGAATTTTTTTATAAAAACCGTTTTATCTGTAATAAAAAATAATTAAAAATTTATAAAAAATTGCTATCAATTGTTTGCTATTTACAGAACAAAACGTTAGTTACAGGATTATTGTCATTAAGAATAAATAAATTAAATAAATTAGTACACTCAGAAAAATACCATACTTTAATATTAAACAAAAAATTTTAAAATATAAATTTAACGTGTTTGTGTTTCTACAGAACAAAACTTAAAACAAGCGTGTTTATTTTTTTTTTATAAATCTCATTTCATATTCTCACTTTTTTTTACAATTTTCTCTTATTAATTCTTATTTATAACAAAAAATTCGTCGCTATCTAAGATTGAATTGAAAGAAAAATTATGTGTAGTAGAGTCATTGAGCAGACAATTAAGACCAAGCTGAGAAAAACCATTTGATTGTTTGAAAATATTTTTTAATTGGACTTACAAAATTTAAAGGTAAGATGAAATGAAAACTAATTAAATATTTTAATATATAACATATTTCAATATTTCAAGCCTTTATACGTCATCGAATGGAGTTTAGATTTAGTATTCGAGGGGTCCCAGGGGTCGCTGATAACGAATCTGAAGTAAAAAACGCAGAAAAATTTAAAAAATGGCATAGAAAAAATGGGGGCTTAAAATATTTGTTTTCAATATAAAAACTTATGTTTTACATTTTATTTTTAAATAAATGTTTTTAAACTGAAAATGTTTACATTAAAAGTATATTTAAAAACATTGTTTTGAAAACAAAAGCTTTTGTTTTAAATATTACTTTACAAACTTTTGTGTTAAACGAAATTGCTTAAAGCTCTATTTCAAAAACATATTCGTTTAATATGAACACAATTTCATTTCATTTTAACACATATTTCGCTCAGTGTAAATTAAATTTATACTCAATTTTTTCTATGCACTTTTAAATTAAATACTCGTATATTGTTAAAACTTTAAATTTATATTTTGGGTTTTCATTCTTTTGATAAAAACTTGTGATTAATTTTCTTTTTGCTACGATAATTTGGGGAGGGGGGCTTACACCCCAAAAGTTCCCCTTTGTTTGCGCTACTGGATGAAGCTAAATCAGGTAAATTCGGTGGTTGTTCTATCATATTTGTTGAAATTTTTGCCAGAAATATGTTCACACTCATATCCTTCTCAGATGGTGTGTTGCCATAGTGCAAAATCAATGAGTTTCTTTCCACAAACCTGGCCTTTTTCGACGAATTTGCTCAACATGTGCAACACCGTGGTAATCAAAGAAAACAGTCAACATTATCTAGACATTTGATCGACTTTGATACGGTTATTTTTTTTTAATTTTTTTTTTTTTTTTTTTTTTTTTCCGGCCCAGTTGGAAGACTCCATTTCAAGGCTTGTTTACTAAGCTCTCATCACGTAACTTTCAAAACAATAATCGTTGAAACGATACTATATGACGAAATCGTCAATTGTTTGCTTCATATAAAGGCATCACTGTCGTCTCGTCTATCGTTCAGTTTGCTACAGTTTGAAAGTCACTAGAAAACATATGTTCAGTACCAAAAGTAACATTTGCTTAAAGTTTTTATTGTTTATTGTGCTTGAACGTGCTTAAAGTTACTTCTAATGAGATGTATATGTTTTTCGATTATTTATATTTTTTTTTTTTTTTTGTAATCGAAATGCTTAAAAAGGGCACTTCAAGTTTTAACAAGTATAACTTTTTTCCCGAATTTCGGTTTTTTCAATTTCTTGCAGAAAACAGCATGTTTAAACTATCCATACGGTTTTTTTCATATTTTGCATTTTTGGATTTTTGAGAATTTTTTTTTTTTTGTAAAAATACTCAAAATCAAAATTTTCAAAAAAGTACACTTCTAACAAAAACATTCATATAGATCATGTTATTCAATATAATTACACAATTTTTTTGTATCTTCATTTGGTACAGCTTAAAAAAATATTTCCACAAGATTTTATTGAAATTTTTTCAAATTTTTTCAAAAAACCACAAGAACAAGACGGAGTTTTTTTTTTTGCAAAGAAAAAAATTTCGAAAATTTTTAATGTTTGTTAGTTTTTTTTACAGAAAATTTAAATGGAATTAAAATGGATGAATTTACACTTATGCAAAAAATATTTGGGTTTTTTGGAAAAATGAGCACTTTTTCCTCATATAACTAAGTACTGATATGTACCGTGGTCCTAGGTACACCAATTTTTTTTTACATTTATTTCATTATTATACAAAAAAAAATTGATTTATATACGATTTGATGGTGTTGGAGTTTTTGTGAAGCTGAATTTTTATTTATAGACGAACTGGAAGACTAAAAGAAACTCAATTAATCAGAGTATTTTACTTTGATTTTTGTAGTGAAACTTGTATGTCCCGGGCTTAACCGCAAAACAAAGTTGAAATATTAGGGATAAGCGAAGCAAAGCATTTGTTTGCGGTAAATATTGGTACCATAAACAAAAACTCTCTGTCTAATTGTCAATTCGATTGACAGGATAAACGTTAGGTGAAAAAATGCACAAAACTCAATTTACAAAATGTATTCTCAAAAAACTATAAGGTTCCAGCCAAAAGTACAGACAGTGAAAATATATGTTTCTATTTCAAAAAATTGATTGGTATTAGACTCTTAGAATATATTTGTTCTCTGTTGAATTTTTTGATAATATGGAAGTAGTAATCAAGAAATACGAAAATATAATTTAAAACGGTTTTTAAAAAATAAACCAAAAAAGTTTGAACTTCAAAACTGACACTTTGTTGTAGCTTGGCTAATTTTTCTGAGCTGTTAAAAAATTCTAAGCTCGAAAACAATTGAAATGTCAAAATTACTCTGAAAAAATCAATAGTTGCCTCGGGGCATCTATGTTGGTGCTGGTTAAATTGTTAAGATTAAGAAAACTGACGGAAATATATCAAAATTGGGTGTTGGTACCGGTACACTGGGAGGATAAATCTTAACATTTGAGTGATTGATTTCTTGCAAAGATAGTATCTGGAAATGATACTCCCACATATACAAACCTGAGTTATTCGTATGTTAATTGTCTTTGAATTTACATTCTTGACTCTAAAACTTCGAACAAAGCACGCTGTTAAAACTGAGTGTGTCCCACCTACTCATATAAAAGTGGATGTAAATATATTTGAAACGATATCATTTCGTTTTTTCCGAGCTTTTTAAAAGTTTGTATATGTTGTTTTCTAATTTTTTCTTTATGTAAAGAAATATTTCTTTTTTCTTTGTTAGTTTAAATTTTGCCAGCTTTTAATCTTGAAGACACATTCTAAAAGCCTGTTCCAACATTTTTTTATGCCAATCAGACTCCTTTTTAGAACAAATTTTTTCTCATAGACTAATCTTATGGAAAAAATAAAAAATAATTTTCTTTTGCATTTGACATAGTCTGCATTCTTGAAGACACCGAATTCATTTTTTTTTTTGCTCAACTCACCAGAGTTGAACTTTCTTCTTACCCAATTACAACATGTTAAAAATTAATTAATAGTGAAGCATTATTTAAAACCTCATATTTAAACTAAACCTTTCTCTTTAATTATCTCTACTTTGAATTTTCAAGTCGAAAGTTTCCAACTCGCCCATAATTTTCAAATAATAAGCATGCACAGGAAATTGACCAAAAACTATGCTCACCCAATTATTAGCAACTCATTCTATTAATTTTACCAACGAAATCCTTTGTTGTGCTTTTCTTTTGTGCTAGCTACGCGGCTAACGGCCTATTTTGGAATAGGCGGCAGCAACAGAGCAGAATGTTCCAAAGTAGGTATATGTATTTGTACTTGCGGCGGTATCATGCGACAGAATATCGGCAGGATATTGGCTGGCATGTCCTTATACGCTTGGTCCTCAATAGAAACTGAATGACACTGCGTGTGAAATTTAACGCTTGCTCGCTTTGGTATTTCGCACAATTTTTCACTGATTAGATTGTTTCCAACAACAACAAGGAGGCTGTTGTTATTGCTGTTTGTTGTTGTTGTTGTGAATGTTCTATCGATTCTGCTGCTGTTGTTTCAGAGGACTTGCGTGCAGTAATTTTTGAACTTGTTATAAACATGAACATGCTTTTATTTGTCAGTTGCAGGATCTTGTTTTGTTTCCGTCCTTTTTTGTTATGTTCCATGTAGAATAAGAGACATTAATAACAACGGGATTTAAGTTCAGTTGCTGAGAAAATGACTAAAAATTGCGTAAAGCGCAATCGAGAAACATCTATAGTAGCTACATGTTAGCAGATTTTAACAAACATGGCACGTCTGAGCAGTTTAGTCCTACTTTTAACATCTGTGCAGCAAGTGAGCCAAAAATCTAATAAATAATATTTTTATATTTTCTAATCTAAAATTTTGATAATGAAACTATACTAAGACCATAATTCATACATAATGAATAAGACGACCTCTTAGCTGTTTCGTAGTATTTTTATTGTTTTAATTATTGTCAAACATAAATTTTCCAGAACTAGGGGCGTTCCTAGACATTTCGATGTTACGGGCGAAATATGATTTTGGGGGCCCTTTCAGACAAATTGTAATAAAATTGTCAGGTTTTATACGATTACATCATACAGTTTAACATTCATTAAAATATAATGCACTAGCGCTGTAGTGAACGAATAAGAACAAATTATGTTCATATTGAAAATATTAAATATTAAATATTAAATATTAAAACTGAAAATATAAGCCCAGTAATCCAGATATCGATAGAAAAATTCACCGATAGTTTTTCGTTATTGTAACAATACCTTAATTGAATAAAAATGGGATACTATTTAGATTTTAATTTTTTAATTCGATATCATCTAAATTGGCAAAATTTTGATATCGATATTTTGCAATTTTTCATGTTTGAAGAACTTTCAATAAGTGCCACAGACTTAACAACTGACAACCGTACAAAGAAGCCCTAAATACTTACAAGAAAGCTATCCTTGACTCGAAAAAGCGATCTTGGGAAGAATACACCCAATCAATTGACAACCTTAAGGAGTCGACAAGACTTAGCAGGATTCTATCTAAGGGGCACTCCAGCCCTTCCTTTTTAAAAAAAGAGGGTGGCTCGTGGACGGAATCCACGGAGGAGTTATTAGAACACCTGATTTAAACACACTTTCCAGGATGTACAGATAGCCGTGATGAATCCTACGTAGGGAGACATTGGTAAGTGTCCCGAGGAGCCTCACGGACCACATTATCACAAAGGAAAAGATCTTGTGGTCTATAAAAAGCTTCTCACACTAAAAATCCCCAGGCCCGGATGGCATAATAGCGGTCCTGCAAAAAATGCAGGAGCTACTTTCGCTCCCGCTCATGAAAATATTCACAAACTGTAAACGTAAGTACTACTGTGTAAATACCAAAGTATTTTGAGCGTTAAGCATTTGGGAGTCACACTGGTTTCGAAACTCAGCTGGAAAACAAACATTGAGTATAGGGTTAATAAGGCCTGTATAGCCTTCTACATATACACTGTATATGTATATACAGCATACAATATTAGGAAACTATCCAGGGTTCAGCGTTCTGCATGTATAGGCGTCACGGGGGGAATCCGGTCATGCCTAACGGATGCACCGAACTTTTCGACCCGCCTACTACCAATAGACCTTCACATTAAACTAACTGCATACAATAGTACAATCAGAGTAAAGGAGTCTAACAGCTGGAGATATAAACTTTATGGACACGGGAAAACCCTTAGTTTACTACCTTCAGACCTGGCAAACATGGACTATGAAATCCCCAACCCTTAATTCACTAAAATATTTACCAGCAAGTACCTGACCCGAGCGGAATGGCGCTATGGAGGTCCGGATGCTGTTTATGACGTCCCCTTCTACACCGATGGGTCCAAGATGAGTTGTGGAGTTGGAGCGGGTATATATTCAGCAAAGCTGGGTGTATCCAACTCCTTCCGCCTTCCGGACTCAGCCAGTGTCTTCCAGGCGGAACTTTTAGCGATGCGGGAAGCTTGTCGGACAATAAGATGTGCCAACACCAATAACCTAACCGCAACAATCCTGTCGGATAGCCAAGCTGCTATTAGAGCACTAGTTGCAGTAAAATCCAACTCCAAGCTTGTAAGGCAGTGCAAGAAGGAACTAGCCCGACTAAGTCGACTGCTTGACTTTACTATAATCTGGGTTCCCGGCCACAGGAACATTTATGGTAATGAAAAGGAGGATTAATTGGCCAAGTTGGGCTCTTCCCTCGATGCTTCAAGAGCGGAACCAGTTTCAGTTCCACTTAACGCAGTAAAGGGAGGGGTGCTCTCGCACTACCTTGACATAGCTAATCGCAGTTGGAGTAGTTTGCCAACCTGTTTAAAAACAAAAAAAAATGTGGCCCTCATAGCAAGGAAAAACTCGCAAACTGCTAACAAGATCCCGAACTGATATAGCAAGAGTCACGGGAGTCAGTAGGGGGCTTTGGTGCATTGGCGTGCATGCAGAAAGAATCGGATTACCCTTTGCCCCCCATTGTCGCAGCTGCAACGACCCTAACGATAGGGAAACATTACCCCATTGCCCAGCATTGGCAATATGTAGACTAGGCACATTAGGAAAACCCTTCTTCGCCAACCTAGAAGAACTTTCAACTCTAAAAATCAACGACCTCCTTGTATTCCTAAACAGAACTAAATGGTTATAACGGATACACCTTCCCGCGTCACACACGCCAACGCACAGGATAAGAGGTTGTGGCACCAAGCCGGCTCAATGGAACTATTTGGATTCTGCCTGTAGCAGTATCACCACTCAAGCCAACCAACCAACCAACCAAACCTTAAGCTAGTCCTATGGCCTGATCATATTATAAGAATTTTAATATGTTACCACACAGTTACCACTTTGTCTTATAAAATCAAGCGTTTAAAATAATTTGCTTCTAAAATAAAAAAAAAGAATCTTATATCTAAAATCTTTTTAAATGTCAGTGTTTCTTCCATTCTGCTAAGAAATCGACTTAATCCGTATATAGATGGATAACATTATAATTTTGACATTTTAAGGTCGTCAAATAGAAATGGTAAACACCAAAAAACACATAAAAAAAGGCGCACTTGTTTCTAAAAATTATATATACGGGAGAAGCTTTTTAGAAAAAGTTTTTTTGAGCTTTTTTGTACATTCTCAGCATTCAGAAATAAATTTAAAATCAATTAAATTTAGCTTGGGTGCTTGCGACCTAATTGTTGACCAGGTGCTGGTGTTCATCAACGAAATTGATTGAAATTTCGATTTTCTTAAAAATCACCGCCCTAAAATATAATTTTGAACACATAATTACGGAAATAAAGGGTCCGCCAATAACTTTTTTTTTTAAAAAAATGCAAAAAAAAAAACTACTGAATATTTTCTTAAATTTCTTTTTTTATTTGAATGTACAATCCTTCCGGTTAATAATGGAAAATAATTTCATTCAAATCGCTGCCTCGGCTGGCCATGCAGAAGCCTACACGATCGGTCCAATTTTTAAGCACATTATCGATTGTGTGCAGCTGTATTTCACCAATGGCTTCACGAATATTGTCCTTTAAAGCGTCAATTGTGTCTGGCTTGTCGGCGTAACACTTATCTTTGAGGGCACCCCACAAATAATAGTCCAACGGTGTCAAATCGCAGCTCCGAGGTGGCCAAACGACATCAGCTCTGCGGCTGATAATGCGATCTGCGGCTGATGATGCGAAAAACAGGGCGCAACACATCGAGTGTAGCTTCGGCTGTGTGGCACGTAGCGCCGTCCTGTTGAAACCAAATGTTGCCAATATCCTCCTCCTCAATTTTTGTGAACAAAAATTCGTTCAACATGGCCCGATAACGATGGCCATTGACTGTAACGGCCACTCCTTGCTCATTTTCGAAGAAAAATAGCCCAATTATGCCTCTGGACCAAAATCCGCACCAAACAGTGACTCGTTTTGGGTGCATCGGCTTTTCAATGTATGCGTGCGGGTTTGTCTGTGCCCCAAATGCGACAATTTTGCTTGTTTACATACCCGCCAAGATCAAAATGAGCTTTATCTGAAAAGATGATTTTTTTGGCAAAATCGGCATATTTCCCCTTTTGGCAAAATCGCAATATTTTCCAGCGTTGTTCAAGCGTATACACAACCATATTCGTTCAGCGGAAGGATAAAACTAATTATCTGTCAAATCAGACATATGCTAAGAGTTACCATTCATGAATAAGCACTAGTTGAAAAAAAAACGTTAGATGGCGAACCCTTTATTTGAATAAATACTCAACAATGCTTACATTTTTGCTGCAAATATCACTTCCAAGCACAAAAAAAACAATAAAAAATGTAAGCAAATGTGTTTTTGGTATTGAACATATGTTTTCTAGTGACTTTCAAACTGTAGCAAACTGTACGATAGATGAGACAACAGTGATGCATTTATATGAAGCAAACACTTGACAATATCGTCGTATAGTATCGTTTCAACGATTATCGTTTTGAAAGTTACGTGATGAGAGCCCTGGATTAATTTCTATGGAAAATATTACAAACCTCCGTGGCGCTGTTGATATCTTAAGTCGATTCAGTGCATTTGCTTTTGAATGGAAGTGGGTATGGGTACGTTTGTGTGGGAGTTATGATTATCCATCCATTGATTTACTCCAAACTTTACCAAAGCGTATATGAAGCATTTATCTTAATTAAAAATCAAGTCGATATTGCTTTTTGTTTTCTCTAGGAATAAAAGATTAAGTTCGCTTTGTATGGAAAATGTTACCTTTTCTTTTATTTATTTCCAACAAAAGTATGACACGATCCTAGCAGCCCGAACTTCTTGAAAAAATAAGATAGAACGTTAACCACCAACAGTATCTCTCAATATTTTGTTGGAAACTCACTTTCCTGGTTGTTAAGGCGGTCTTCTCATTCAAAACCCGTTTTTTGGACCCTTTTTAAAAAAATTCTTATTTGAAAACGCAAAGAATAATTGAAAACTTTTTTTATTTATTGTATTACAAAAGGTTCAAAGTAAATAAAAAAATTTTTTTGCCTCGATACGTGGGCTGTTCAAAAAGTAATGAGACTTCAAAGTTGGTGGTGAAAAAAAAGGTGTCGTCACGGCGGCCACGATTCCGGGTCTCCGAAGCGTCTGAAATGAAAAAAAAAACGGGGTTATAATCAGTATAGATGTAATTCTCGGGTGAACCTCAAGCTTAATTTTGTAATTTTTTTTTGACAAAATGGCGCCCAATTAAAAAAAAAAAATTTCAATTTCGGGTTTTTTTTGTAGTTTAGTGTAAAAAAAAAATAGTAAAAAATTTTTTAAAATTATGGTCGAGGTTCACCCGAGAATGGTGACAATTCTGCGTCGATTCCATTTTGTTTCATGAAAATCGGTTCAGTTGAACTGGAGATATCATGGCCGCCAGTTCGAAAAACGTGGGTTCGAGATAAACGCGTTTAAAGTTTGAAGTAATTTTTTGGGAAAAAAAAAAAAATTAAAAATGTTTAAATGCAGTTTTAAAGAGCTGACAATTTTTACTTACAAATATTAGTCGGCGATGCCAGCTCCATACAGGCCACCTTCCTCTTTTTCGTAGAAACTGCTTTCTGCTGCCCTCTCTGCTCTGCGAGCCGTTCTGCCAGCTTTTGATGATGCCGCAGCTCGAGTCTCTGATCGGTTCAATCTGTCTTCATTGCGAGATAGTGCGTATTCGTATGCGTTTTTGCCAATCGCAATACCCATCAAACCCATAATTTTAAGTATGGGTATAAAACCGTCGTTGAAGAGGCACGTTGCAATGAAATTGGCCACTTCGATGGTGCGTGCGCCTGAGTTGATGTGTTTGGGCGAAAGTGACTGAAGAACAGAATTGTAGGACTCATTGGAATTCTGAGTTTCAGATCCAAGGCATCTTTCAAGCAAATTATCTGCCGACAGCGCTTCGTAAGCTGGTTTTATTACCTCCGTCACCTTCTTGTCCATCAGACCTTGCTTCACAAAAAAGGCTGTATCTTCTAAAGTATTTCGAATTTCTAAAAATCCTTTTAGGGGCATATTCACAACTACCCAAGCTATAAATAAATGCAAAAAAAAAAGTTGAAAAAAAAGTTGCTCAATGAGAAGACCCCCTTAAATGAAAAGCAATTTTGCTGTTGAGAAGGAGCATCTACTTACTGTCAGCAACGCCCTAGAAATACTTTCACAATCAAAGTTCAAATCGAAAGAAATTGAAAGCCAGGACCAGATTGCATAGCCCCGCAATGAAATTCAAATAGTTTAAGTCATCATAAATCAATGGCTTAAGATGATATGTCAAAGTAGTCTAGACCAGAATCACAGCCCCAAATATTGACGACATCTTTTTTACTAAAAACTTTCCTATCTATATCTGTATCCATATCTACTTGGAACAAAAATTAAAAAGGAATACATTGTCATCGGCCTATTAAACAATTATTTTTTCTTTGCTAAACACCTTGTTAGAAGATGTTATTGCAGTCGTTTTATTCGGTGGATTACTGTGTTTAGATGTTTATAGGTCAGTGCAATTAAAACTTTTAACTTAAATTTCAAATTATGTAAATCTTTTTGTTACAATAAATTTGGCGCCCACATATTAATGGCACCACAAGCGTTTATCTGCCTCAACTATTCCTAGGGACGACCCTGTTTGCAACCATAAATTCAAAATTTTCAAAAAATTCGACAACAAATTCGTTCCTTTGCTGTTTGGCTTGGTTGCTTATTAATTTCTAGCTATGTACGGCCTGCTCTTCTTCGACTTGCCACCTGCTAGGTCACAATTAACATCTAACAAGCCATGTGGTGACTTTTGACCTGCTTTAATGTCGTTTCCCATTCGGTAATTGATAAATTGCCTTGACAGTTGTATGTTGCAGGCTTGTAGCTTCTACGTAGAGTGGCAACTCTTGTTGTTGTTGCTTTGCAAAATCTGTCGGTTGGTCGGTTGGTTTTGTTCATAAGTTTCACTGTAATCATTCCAACAACAACAATAAAAACAGCAACAACATAAACTACAACAACTATTTACAAGTGCGCCAGTAATTTGCAGTAAGCTGACGTACGTCAGGGTACGTTGGTTTGTTTTGACATTCATCAAATAAATTTGGTTTTTTATATCAAATGCTAAGGAACTTTTTAATGAGGCATTTTAAAAGCTAAAATAGATCACTAAAATATTTTTTGAAATTTTCAAAGGCAGCTATATATTTATAATCCACAACAATGTTTTGAATATTGAAATTAAATTATGATACCAATATTTAAAGAAACGTGAATATCTTAAAAAATTATCACCTTGAAAACCAAATTCAATGAAAGGAAAATTTAATTATAGAATTATTCGAAGCGGTAAATATATAAAAAAAATAAAGTCACGGTTTTAAGGACTCAATTTTAAGGTATGTATTCAGCTGTTTGCTGAAAAGCCTTTCAAAGTGCAGGAGCTAAAAAAAATCGAAAAAAACAAAATAAAACAGAATAATGAATGAATCATAAATTAGCAAGTGGGTCAGCGCGAGCGGCCACTTCAATTTGAAAATTAAAATAATAAAAGACAAGATCAACTTGCAGTGTGCACATGTGGGTCAGCATGTGAGGAAATGTGTGGAAATGAAATTTCATAAGAATAGTTCGATGGAGTAGGGCATCTGGTAAAATGATTGTTTTCATAATTGTTATTTATTAAATCTTGAAATAACAATATGAAATCAATCAGAGTAAATAGTAAGCACTGAGAATTTGAACTATGTCATTTGAAAGTGCATATTTCAGCATTTCTGTAGTAACCAAAGAATTGTAATTGGTTACAAGAATATACAGAATTAATTTTTTGGAAAGTGACTGGAAAGTGGGTGTGTTTTTAGAAGTAAGAATTGATTGTAATTTTATTATATAAGTCAAACATTTTTGAATAATAAAGAACAGTCGATTGAGTCGAGTATGAAGTCGAGGCAAAATCAACAAAATTTGATAAGTATACTGTTTCATTTTATCTTCATAAAGAGCGGCCTTTGAGGCCTTCAATATCAGCGTGGCTCGCTCTAAAGTCAACAAATAGGATTTGTATTAGCTACTTAACAGCCCATTGTTGGATCTTACAAGCCTCATTACTTTTACCCCAGACCAGACCCCAGTTTATCAATTTTTCTTATTTGCTTTCTATAAATTTAATGTTCTTGATTGGTTTTAAGACAAGATATAATATAGCAGTATTCACTAAAATATGATCCTTATTACCTTGTCTTAACTTTTGATTCTCAGTCACAAAATGCGTCAGAATAATTATTTCCATGGACAGACTTGCAGTCTTCATTGATTATAATGTGTTTCAGAATCCAATAACGCAAAGAAAAAATATGTTTATCACAACCATTTCATGAGAAGATCAAAGAATTTTGGAAAAGTGTTTGCAGCGATCATGTTTCTAGAACAAAATTCAACAGCAGAAAGTGGTTTAACATTTAACTTGGGGTATAGCCTTGCTTCGATATTGCTGGCGAAGGCAACATATATTTTTGTCTTTATTAAAAATATATTTTAAATATTTTTTTTTTTTTTTATGACGAAGAGCGATTCAGTTGAAATATATTTTCATAGTAATTGAATTGAATTCCAAAGAACATCGAACTTTAGTCTTCTGCAATGCTAGTTGAGTGCAATTCCCTTGAGTCTTCTGAGCGTTAAAATTTTTGAAACGAAACCTGCTTATGAATATATTTTTATCAGGTTGATTAAGTTTCTTGGGCAAAAATGTTCATACAATACTATGATTGCTATAACTATTTAGCAATTAAGTGTGATCGTCGCAACCATAATAATATCATTGTTATAACCAGAGCAAGTTATTGTGGTAGAGATCGTAGTAAGTTGTTTACGCCAACAACTGTATTACACTGTGTAACAAATTCAGGTTAGCAAAAGTTAGGTCGATTCTGAGAGTGAGGGATGAAAATAGAGGCTAAATTAGAAGATCCGTATCGCGGCGTTTGTTTATGTTAGTTCGAATTTTTTTTAAATCGATCTTCGAACTTTGCAGTCAAATGCCGATTTTCAGCATATTGTTTATATGGTTTTTTGGCTATAACTCGTCGACTAATTGATATTTTTCCAATCTGTAAAAACCAAATTTATTTGTAGAGACCTGTGCAACAATCAAAAAATAAAAAATTGATTTAGAACATTTTTGTGGTGCTTATGAAGCAAAATGTTGAAAAAATTATTTTTTTTCATGCTTTTTGAAAATATTTTCCACAAAACTAATAACCCTATTCTGTTGATTGACAATTGTAAATTTATTGACAACTGTAAAAATGTCTTATTCTTAAATATAAACAAAAGCTCATAACATGACAAAACTGTTAGGAACATAAAAAAAATATTCAGAACAAATAAATAAGCGCAACATTTTGAATGTTTTCAACCCCTTGGACCAAAAAATAGCACATAAAAGACTAGCTTGTCAATGAATTTACAGTTGTCAATCGACAAAATAAGGCTATTATAGCCTTATTATTTTTATTATTTTTATTTTTTGCTTTCTAGTTGATCTATACTATGCTTCTCAGTTTATTCAATAAATTTGATTTGAAAAGAAAACAATCATAATACAAAACTTGCGTTTTCCAGCTTAATATCAATTTACTTCTCTTTTTTTATATACCAATTTTGTTCAGTGTTGGTTTTGAAGAAACATTGAAAAATAAATTATAAAAATATGGAACAAAATATAATTTTGAAATGTTAGTTATGAAAAGTTTTAAGTAAAAAAATTAAATTAATTAAATTTATGATTTGGTCAGTTGCCGTTAAGCAGGCGGCTGTAGATCAACATAATTGCTCTCTCTAATATCTTGGTCATCGTCATCATCATCAGAAAGGTGGATAACTTCGTCCAACAGATATTCTGGAATTTCATCTTTGTCTTCCCCTTCTTCCTCTTTCTCCTCGTCTTCCTCTTCTTCAAAGGTGTTTTTATACTACCAACAAATTTCAGCGAGTATTGCATCTGGAGATTTATTTTCTCTGTACCTGAAACGAAAATAGTTTTCAATCGTTAACATGTTTAGATTGTGCACTCCGACAAAGATATTAGAAAAATCTAGGAATTCAAAATATGCACACTCTATAGTTACCTTATTTCAAATGGAAGCGCAGTTAGGTGATAACGTTCGCCTTGCTCATCAGATTCAGTTGGCAACTGTTGAGCGAGTTGATCAAAATGCTGGTCAAGAGATGAATTTTGTGCGACATATTAACCCCGATTTCATCGAAAGCTGCCAACATGATTGCAACAGATTGCCTATAGTTGGCTTTGCGTTCTTTACCCAAAAGTTCTTTAATGACTGCTTTCAAGCGAGCCATCTCGGTCTGTCAGAACTTGGCCAAAATCTTGACGACTCATTAGTTTCCGTATGTCGGGACCATAAACAACCCCTTTCTGAATTTTGGCGTTACTTAGTCTTGGGAAAATATCTTTTAAGCGGTTGAATACTGCTGGTCTTTTTGCGATACATTTCAAAAAATTTTTAGCAATGCCAAGTTTAATGTGGAGCAACGGCAAAAAATGTTAATTTCAGGAACAAGACTTTCGTGTAGCCTCCCTGTAGGAAAATCAAGTAATTTAAAAGTAGTTTTTTGTCAACCACAACTAGTTGAAATTCTGACTTTTTTCCATAGAACGAACTAACTTATTTTGTATGGTGATGTCCGCTAAATAAGTCAATTGACTTTCGTCTGCATTTATTTTCAACTACTTGTTAAATTAGTTACATTTAAATTATTTTTTTAATTGCTTTTAAATAAGCAATTGAAAACTATTACTGATGGCCTAAAGTTAATAATATTCGATGAAATAACATGGTTAAATATATATAAACTTGTAATCTAATAAAAATTTGCAATTAAAACATGTCAAAATCAGAGTAGTTGCCGCCTTAATATAATTCAAAGTAGTTCATATACTAGTTTATTTTAACCTAGCTTAAACCCGCCGCTTCGCCGGGTTTTCAAAAAGTTTTCATTCAAAAATTGATAGTGGGTAGGCTTGATTTTTCGCTACCAAAACGATTTTTTATTGCTTAAGTAATACTACAAATTATTAACCTTAAGATTGTTATATCATCTGATAGGAAATAGAAAACCTAAATTTTGGACTTAATTTTTTTTACAACAAAAACAACTTTTATATTCAATTTTTTGGCTTAAACTAAAAATTTTTGAACATTTTTTTAAAAAATTTTTAAAAATATTAATACTTTGGTTTAGTAAAAATTTCAACTTATGTTTGAAGGATATTTTAACAAACAACATTTTTCAAAATTATTGAAATCCATTGCAAACTGACTGAAATATTTGCCTTCAAAGCTAAAAGTGTGAATTTCAAGTCGTTTTTCTCTCATTCTCAGCTTATAATTAATACTAAAAAGATCTGGTACTAAAATTTTTCACAGTTTTCAAACTACATACATGATTTTGGTATCAAATTGAAGGAAATTTAAAAGCGTTTATTGATTTTGTTCTCGTTTAACCGAAGTGCAATTTAATCCATTAGGGCCGAAAGAAAACCATAAAAAACAGACATTTTTAGACTTGAAGCAACATTTTGGTGAAAACTATGTATGCCATTGAGCAGAAATAAGTTATTATTGCATGCTAATTTTACTTTTTTTAAAAAACTGGCACTAAAACTTTTGAAATATTATGCAGTATTTAATGAAAATTCGAGACGCATATGTTTCCATATAGTAACATTGGTTGTTAATGGGTTAAAATAAAGTATCCTATTGCACTCTCTGCTGACCTATAAATATGTGTACAAAATTTTATACAAATCTGAGTTGTCGTTTAAACGTGATGAGTGAACATAAAAAGTGGCTACAGATTTATTAATAGTATAGATAAGTTTTTTAATTAATTATTTTAAAAACAAGTTAGTTTGTTCCTATAGGGCTATTGTCTTTAGGCCATTTCCGTCCAATGCGAATATTCCAGTTATGCTGTTTGTACTGGTTTCTTCCTTTAATACCTTCTCCGTATCGTGAATCCCAATCGCACAAAAAACACGGATATTTTGGACGGCCAGATGCTGTTAAGCCTGTAATCAATGAAACTATTTTGAGGTCGCAGCAAATGCGCCACTGGTGTTCGTTATATTTGACTACTTCCAGAATGTGTTTCAAATTATCGAAATTTTCACTAGTGTCAGTGCTATTCGCAATCGGAACAGAAGGCATTCTATTTGTCTTGTGCAAAAGCACAACTTTTAAGCTGATTAGTGAACTAGCGATGAATAAACGCCAATCATCTTTTTTATAGGTTAACCCTATCGTCTCCATTAACTTTTCAATAACGTTGCAATAAGCGAAATTGTTTGCATCATTTACATTGATGAACTTTTCTAACTCTTTTTGGCGTTTTCCATATGCTGTTACTTTGGTAACTTTCGCCAGCAAATTATTTCCTTTCAAAAATGAAGCCATTAGTTCTGATTTTTTCAGAGTCAAACACAAATTTGCAACAACTCCATCCATTTGTACCTTCACCAGGGTCGTATTCTGAGAATAAATCCATGGATGTAGCAGCGGCGGATGTAGTACTGATATCTGTTTGAAGATCAATACTTCGGTATGTTGGTACTGGAACGAATTCTGGGTGCGGTAATGGTACACAGTGTATATCCAATAATTATTGGAGTCATAATATTTACAAATTATGGTTTTATTACAACAAAAACACATTTTTTTTAGAAAAAATACTATTATATTAGTAAAATAAGTATGACTTATGCCAAACTATACATTTTCGACTCGCGTAGTTCTCAATGGCTCAACCAAAATAAATCTCTGTAACTAAAAACAAGTCCTTGTTTTACAATGAAATCAAGAAACTGCTTACTTAAAATCTTTGGTTTAATAACATTTTTCATTTTATAAATTGACCAATAAAATACCTTTTCTAACTTTGACCACTTTTTTATATAGGAAAATACTTTAAATCTCGGTAATTGAATCGGTTTACTTTGACAGAAAGTTGATAATAGCCAAAAGAAAATGAATTTCTTGAGTAAATAAGATAAATATTAATATCTGCCCACTACATAGTAAGAAGAGCGAGAGATATTAAATCAAAAATTTGAAACTGGTTTCAAAAAACCACTTAACTGAAACTTTGCCTCATATGACTAAAAAATTATGGTTGAGAAAAATAGCTTTGAATAAAGATTTCAACCTAAGTTTTAAAACTTCAAAACTTTTAGATGGCTTTGCAAACTTTTCGAATGCTAACGAGCAGAGTTAACGAGAAATAAATCTGACAGGGTTGCAATGAAACTGCTTTCGCAAAACTACCACCCATATAATATAGTATTTATACGTATATTCTGTGAAACACGCTCCTACAAATAACGTGCCATGTAATAAACAAGTGTTTCTTTATGCATGCCTTTTTTTTTCTATAATTTTCTATGTATGTGTGAGTACGTGTGGATGTGTGTGGGAGTGTGTCTTGTTTACAAGGTGTCTTAAATGCACATTTAAAACATTTATTCCACCCACCAAAAAAACGCCTCCAAACAAAATAAGAGCACTACAAGAGGCGGTTTAAGCATCGTTTTTACATTTGATTGACGTGTTATTAGTTCGTCTTGCTGTTGGTATTGCTAATGTTGTTTTTGTACTTTTTGTTCTTGCTGATATTTTCTCTATTTTTGCTGCTGTTGTTGTGGTTGCGGTGGCTATAAAATACATGCACGTTGATTTCTTAAATATGTATATTCATATATTTGTATGTACTTATGTGTAGGTACGTTTTTATAAATGTTTTTCATTTGTATATTTGTGTTATTTTTATAAGAAAGTAATATAAAGACACAAGCAATAAATTTCATTGGCTGCGGGCTGTTTGTAGCAACTTCCGGTGAAACATGTTCATATCCGGCAGTTCGAGTCAGAGTGTCTGAGTACCAAAGCATAACATTATTGCGTAAATGCCGAAATATATTTTTGCTAAACTTACATTTATGCCTGTTTACAATACATACAGACATATTTTTCACCAAATATATGTAGCATGCATCTTGCTGTTTACATTCCAAGCCACGTCATAGATTAATTTAAAGATATCGATCAAGGTTGGTAAGTTTTATTTATTTTTTGGTGTTTTTCTTATTATTTTTTTATTGTTTTTATGTTTTGTTTGTTTTCATGTTCAACTTGGGAATTTTTAAAGAATGGTTTTTAGTTAAATTCTGGTTCTTTCAAGTTGTTGATGGTTCCCTTGACATTGAAATAAATACATTAAACTGTTATTTATTGCAAATTATATTTGAGCAATTTTTTTTGAAAAATCGCACTATACCGTCACTTTAATTGAATGAGCATTTATATTGATAAACATTTTTTTTTCTATAAGAAATTCGATTAAGCTCGATAAAACTTAACGATACTAAAAAACCGATTTATATATGTTCGAGAACTTGATCAAGCAGATCAAAATATATTTTTAGCCAAATTGTTCATAGAATTTACTAGAGAAATATAAAAATGTACACTCTTTTTTACTGTCTGCTGTCCTAATATTTTTTTTCTTTAAAGTGATTCCCTTACATTCCTGAAATTTGATTTACAACTATAATATTTGTTGCTTCGTCTTCTCATTCTGCTGACACACATAAAATGTACGTTCGTAGCCTCTGTAGGTTCACCATAATTACTAATGACGTTTCGTCTTTTATACTCCGTTATCCTTTATTTCCCATTCCACAGTCGATTGATTAGGCTTGCAACAAAGATGAAATCTGAAAAATGTTGGATTTTGTAAATTTACCTCTAAACAGATAGCTTCATACGTAAACGACAACCAGTAATTAAATTCACCATACCTAAGAGTTATAAAAATGTACATTTAATGCTTGTTGGTTCACAATATTTTTTATTTTTTCGTCTGGACCAAAAATAACTCAATTGGAGGGTTTTCCCACGCGTGAACATGCACCAATTTTTTTGAATTTTGAACTTGTATATCGTTATTGTAAGTGCCATACCGAGTATCCGGTATCAATTTTTGTCTTTTTGCAATATTTTGCGGTATTGCAAGTGGCTGATATGCAATGACTATAAGTGTGTTGTCACAAAAAAAAAAAAAAATCGAAATGGCCATTTCAGCCCTTGAAAGGACTTTGACCGAGCTTTTTATGATCAATTGTGTTGTGTGTGATGTGAAATGTTTGCACACAAATGATCGAGAACTGGACCTACATGTTTTACGCCGACTTCGAACGGCTTATGTTCTCAAGAAGCTTTTCATGGCAGTTTGTACTCTCTGAGGTTTGCCATTGTCTGCAGAGAGGTGACGGCCGAACAGAAAAATTAATTAAATTGAAAAAACTTTCTGTGTCGGATGGAGGTGCACTATACCCACTACGCTACGGCCGCCACACTGAGTGTGTTGTCACACTCAGAAAAATATTAACAGTCGGTCGCTGTTACTTTCAAACACTGTTCATTTGAGAGATATCCGTTCAAGTTAACATTTTTCTTCGTTAAATAAACGGTTTTAAGGAAATTTCCACTGTCGAATTTATCTGTTGATATATTTCTAGTTTGACGAGTGATGGTTATTCTGTATTCCCTTAAATATTTCGTAAGTACTGTTTTTTTTTCAATTGTTTTGCTTTGCATGCAAACAAGTAGAAAAGAAAAAGCTTTTTGGCAACACAGTTGTAAAACATTTTGTCTTCCTTTTTCATTCATTGTCTCGGCCATATCAAAACTAATATTAAAGTCTTCACTTAGTAGAATAGTCACATAGTTAAATTTTTCGTTAAATATTTTTTCGAGTCTTTTAGATCATTCTTTTGAATAATTCATAAAATTTTCGAGTAAAAAACTATATTTGAATGTCAATTATATGAGCTAGTTCTATTATTGTTTTCCCCCTTCAACAGTTTTTCTGAACACACTTACCCCTATCTGGCAACCTCATACAAGAAACACAAGAACTGTCGGTTATAGTTTATATCTCCCGATTTTAGCCTTAGAGCTGTCAAAATATAAGCTGGTCCTATTATTTTTTGCCTTTCAATATTTCTTATTAACTCACATGCCCCTATCAGCAACACTTCTGGGGGTCACAATGCAAAAAACACCCCTTTACTTAATAGGTGACAACAGGGGTATATATTGACCCCTTAACAGGTGAAATATATGAGCTAGTCCTATAGTTTTTGGCCTTTAACATTTCTTCTGAACACACCTAAAGCCATCTGCCACCCATGTGGGTGTCCTAATACAAAAAATACAAAAGCTTTGCTATATTTTATTCTTGCCTGATAGGTAAATCAGAAATGCATGCATTAACAGTGCAAGCCTTAACAATGCTAACGTTTACAGTGATGATATTTAGAGTGGTGTAGATATAGCATTGCTGACGTTAAAAGTTCTGACGCGATTTCATAACTTTTACACCTACCAAAAAGTGCTCAACGCGCCTTAAGAAGTTTTCACTTCAAATAACAACAATAACACACAGCTCTGTTGCAGTGTCTGAGCCACTCTTCCATTCTACTCTTGAGTGCAATAGAATATCATTATGAAAAAAGAAACAAAAACGAAAAATAATTACGAAGAAAGTGAGAAAAAAACAGTAACAAAATATGCAGGCAAGCACAATCGTTGGCACCTGCTGTTAATAATGTTTGTATGAACAAAAATATAGTGTCCCAATAAGATTTAAATTTTGTGACATTTTTGAAAAATGTTCTTAATCGGAACATATACAGTCGTGGACACATAAATAGCACAAAAATACATGTTGGGTGTTTCACATAAATTTAAATAAAATACATAGAGAAAAACAACAATTTATATCATGGTATTTAAGTTTAAACATTAAAGATTTAAATTCAGTAGTAACTTTGTAATTACGAATTAAATATTAGAAAATCAATGAAAACCCCGTATATTGCTCCTTAGCTGAGGTGGACGTATAAATAGCACAATTTGGATTCTGAAAGATAGACATGTTGATTTATTATTATTTTACAATGAGCTTACGAACATGCTTACTAGTACTTGGTACTGCATCCCGAGTTGTCCAAAACAGCCCGACATCTTCATCCCATACTCTCCACAAGCTTCCTAACCCTATCCTTCAGAATAGAGTACCAAGCCATCTTAATTCCACTCATAACTCATTTTAATTTCGAAAATTTTTGTTGCTTATGCTGACCTTCACTTTATTCCATAAATTTTCTATGGGATTGAGGCCTGGGCTTTAAGCCGACCAATTCAAAATATTTATTTTTTCCTTTTTTAGCCAATCAACCACAATCTTTGCAGTGTGTTTTATATTATTATTGTGCATAAAAGTCCACTTAATAGGCATGTTCTCAACTGCAAATGGTTCCATCTGGTTATTAAGAATATCTAAATACATATTTTTGTCCATTATTCCTGGTATAGGAAAAATTGGCCCAACGCCGTGCCAGGAAAAAGCTCCGCAAGCCATTAAATTCCCTCCTCCATGCTTTAATGATTTTTTTGTATACTTCGGATTAAACTCTTTGCGTTTGGGGCGCCGAACAAAAGTTTTTCAATCTGGTCCAACCCTATTAAATTTAGTTTCGTTAGTCTAGAGCACGTTCTTCCAAAATTGGTCTTCTTTATTCACATGGACCCTTACACACGCTAAACGATCCTTTAAATTTTTTTTTTGCTTAGAGCGGCTTTCTTCGGCTAATGCGTTCATAAAAATTAGCTTCATGTAGTCTCCTAGATACAAGTTTTCTTGAAACATTTAGGTTATTTCCTTCATTTGTTTCCCTCATAATTTGCTTTGCTGACTTGAGAGGATCAGCCTAACTTTTGCAACAATGAGTCTATCAGTAGAAGCGGTGGTGTTACGCGGTCTAGGATTGCGCGGCTTATTCTCGAAATTATTTGAACCATTTGATGCAACCAGCTTGAGTGCATTATAGACCATTTTTCGTGAAATTTTGAGAATATCTGCGATTTCAGGTGGTTTTTTGCCTTTTCGACTTAGTTCGTGAATTATAGACCTTTTTTCCGGAATGCAATGTATGCCACTACACATTTTATTTAGAATCGGCGAAATTAACTGAATAAAGCTCTAAAATGTTTACAAGATCCCGATCTTGTTATCTTTTATTCAACAACTAACATGTGTGCTATTTATATGACCACAGCAGATCGTACATGCCTATACACAAAGAGATGGCCTGAGCAAATAAAAGAAAGTAACGGTACATCTCTCTCGGAGTTTTAAGCAACGTCACACTGGAGTCTCAAAAAATGATAACTACAGTTAATGACTGCATTATTAGGTTCAAACGAAACGTTTAAAAAATAAGTTGGCATCTGTGCTATTTATGTGTCCATGGCTGTATATCTACTTGACAATCCAAAAAAATACACGTTTATTGAGACACCCTCAATTTTGTTTTGTCTCAACAAACGCTGATCGAATGTTTCCGAGAAGAAAGGAAAGAAAAAGCAAAAACAACCACACAGCTCTGTTGAAGCTTTTGATTTCTTTTTCACTCTCATATTCACTGTCCACTTGGTATCTGTTGTCATTAAAGTGGGTAAAAAGGAAGTTAAAGATCATGATACAATGAAAAGGTAGGGCCGCTGCGCTGAGTGCTCTCACGCGTCAACGAAGAGGGGATAATGAGAAGCAACATATATGTCAAAATGACGAATTTCGTAGGAATTGCAAATGAAGAAAATATTTTATGTTTCCAAGTTGCAAACAGTGCGGACGCGACTGTTAAATTTGTGCTAATTTGAGTGAAAATATTATATAAAAAGTGTAATAAAAACTATAAAATGTGAAAGAAGTCTTAAAATTGCAAAAAAACCTGTAACAGTTTTAACCTTAAAACAACTGCGAAACGTGAGCATAAAGAAATTCGCGACGAACAGCTGATTTTGACATCAATGTGGCTTTATTCTGCTTTCTACTCCATTCCTCTCCGTGATGACCTTACCTTATAATTCTGCCATGGTTAAAGATTTTTGTTTGCGTATTAATATATAAGATACAGGCCTTGAGATCACACGTTTTTAACGAATGCGAACTATCTACTACTATAGAAAGAAACCTGTCAAAAGTTCAGCCTGATCGGTCAACAAACTTTTTGAGTAACACTACGAGCATTTTTTGATAAAGTTGTTTCGAGATAATCACGTTTAAAGTTTCGATACGATATAACTATTAGTTTAGCCCCTTTTAGCCCTCTGGTCGATTTTTCGACCACTAACTTTCAAATTATTTTCTGGAAAAAATAAAAAAGATTTTTTCAAATTCTTTCCGAATACACGGTTCAGTTAAATAGCAATTCACAAAAAAAAGAAATTTTTTATATATCCTGTTTTTACCTATTCAGGTAAGCGGTTAAAAAATACATTTTTTTGACAATTTTTGAAAAATCAAAAAAAATATATAAATGTTGTGTATTGTACCTATAATAAAACTATTTACGTAAGCAGGCAGCCAAAAGAAAAAAAATATGAGAATCAGTTGGTTTTCGACAATACGTATATTTAACTATGTGCTACTTGTGTAATAAAATACAGATGATCAATTTTTCGACAAATGACCCTATATGTATACTTTTATTATAATATTTCACATATCACTTTAACATATATTTCATTTAATAAAAATAACAATATTTTATTTAAAATTTTTTAATTTTTGTGTACAGATTTTGCCATTTTTCGAATTTTAATTCGAAAAAAAAATCTTAAACTTTGGTATTTTCTTAATTAGATAACTAATAACAAAATCTGAAAATTTCATTGAGAAATTCCAACGTGTTCTTATAGTGGACCAAAATGGGTAAAGTCACTTACGGGTAAATCTGCGATTCCGGACTAAACTGATTCAATTGCTAAGCTGCTTGAACAGCGTTCGCTTCGTATACTTGCTGTTACACACCAAAGAGATATATTAATACATATGGGACATTCCATCGTGACTACTGGGACATTTGACTCCAGAATTTGACCAACTATGAGTTATAATAATGTCATTTTATCATTTTATCATTGTCAGGGAAGAAAAAGGGACAACAACTACATAGCTCTGTTGAAGCATTTGTTTTTTTTTTTTTTTTGTTACTCTCGCATTCTACTCTCCCACAGCAAAGCTGTTCAATAGAGCTGGGGGTCAATTCCTGTTCTGCGTTATCGTCATGTGAAATATGTTTTCACCTTTAAACGGAAAATGCGATTCCCGTTGTATGCTAAAAGGGCAACAGCTGTTCATTTTTCGCTGAAATGGAAAGAAAGTTAACGCCGGTAGCAAACGCACGTTATGGACAGAAAATAACTTTAAATTAAAAATAAATAATGTAAAAAGAAAAGCAGCTTAGGGAAAAAGGACAAGCGGTACGCAGAAACAGTATCTTATCAACTATTTAGAGGAAAATGTTGATATTGCCAATAACAAGTAAATACTATTTGCTTTACTACTTTTGGCTGTTTTATGCTGTCGCAAAACTTATTTTGTTCATATTTATTTATTTCCAATATCTTCTGCGTAAATGAAATTAAATTAATGATGAAGTCATTTTTGCAAAAGTTTCCTTCTTTCTTATACGAACAAGAATCGCGTTTTTGTGCGTAGTGAAGTGAAAAAACGAAGACGTCAAATGAAAACGATTGTGAAAAGTTTTTTTTTGTTTTACCAAAAATAATACGTATATAAGACATACAGCGAGAGAAATAACAGTAATAATTTTTTTGCACAATTTAGTTTTTGTAATATAGGCTTGTAGGCAAAAAAAAAAGTTAATCAAGTCAAAGAGCGTGCAGACAATTCATTGCGTGGGGAGAGATGGAGAGAAAAAACTGTATATAAAAAAAATATTGGTGAGCTTGCTGAAGGTGGTCAGTGGATCTGCCGTAAGAATACGACGTAGTTAATCAAGCCAAAGAGCGAACAGAAGTTCTTGTTACTCTCTCATTATGTGTAGAGTGAAGATGGTCGGAGATAAATTTTTATTTTCTAATCATCTATAGCACCATACCTTTCGAATGATATAAGATTCATTAAACTTTTTTTGTAATAAACACTTAAAAAGTGTACGAAAAGAATCGATGTTCACGTATTAATATAATGATTTCACAACTCGCACAACACACTTGATATAAGAAGCTTGATTAAACATTTTAAGCTTAATGTTTTTGAGCGAGTAATAATTTTCACTATGAGATATTTCACAGGTTTCGTTATACTGTGCACTTTAAAGCACTTATAAATTTTAACCCAATGAACCCAAGCCACTATACATTAGTTATAAATTTTAACCCATCGAGATTGATTTGTATTCAATTACAAGCGACTTTTTTGCATGCATCAGCGAAGCTTGCTTGCTGCTTGGCTTAGAAGCTATTACCACGGACTGACAGCTGATGTATGTTTTTTAGTGTGTGCCGATGATAGTCCTTATAGAGTGCGTGTGTACACAGAAAAAAAAAATAAATAAACCACATTAAAGTAACCAAATACTTTTCAGAAATACTAATTGCAAATTACAGTGCACAAATTAGGCTCCACTGCACTGTGTATATGTGCGTTTGACCGACCGTGCGTTTGCCAAGGACGTGTTTTGTATTTTAGCTTGGCTAAAGTTTCTATAATGTATTCATTTATCAATTTGCAATAACAAAAACATAACAAATATATAATAATAAATAATTTGAATAAAAAACGATACAAAAAAGTTTTGTTTAATTAATACGAGTAGTACATTGAGCAAATTATACTACATAATCCACAACAAAAGTAAATGTTACAGTTTGTCCTTACAGGCGCACGGTTACCGAACAAAACATTGAAAATTCATGCTATTTTTTAACAATTCTTACGGCTTAGTTTTTTCAGTGTAGTGTGGATTTTAGTAGTGTTGCGTGTTATGTACGTTACTAAATAAAACATAGTTAAGTGCTTCCTGAGGTAGTTAGTAGAGGTTAGTTTGGGCTAAGTAAAAAAAGTTAGACGACAGGTTTGAGTGATGTTGTTAGTGTTGTTGTAGAAGCGACAACAATGGTTGCATGTATGCAATACACGGCAACAATTTTGTGCTTTGGTATAGTTTGATTTTTGCTTACATGTATGAAGTTGGCTCAATATTGATGTGAGTTTTTTAAAAAATTTATCAATCAATCAAGTAATCAGTCAGTGTCTCTTCCTGTTAATAACGTTAAGTTCGATTTTATTATAAAAGTGTCAATTAGCGGTCTTTTTCATGCAGCATGTTGAAATAATTTTTTTAGAATATTTTTTGCACAAACTATTTATTGTAATTGAATTATATATTATTAAAATCTGCGTACATTAGAAACATACTATTAACAGTATTTCAAATATTTAAAATCAGTACTTTCCTGTTTTCTCTCCAAACGTGTTAAAAAATACATGTTTATATATGTTATAACGTGCCAATGATTTCCCAGCTTCTAAAACAGATATGAAAAAATGTACAGCTTTAATATTACGTGGTTTTATAACTGCTTCATATCATTTGTGTACGTGCAATGTAATTCAAAGTAATTTATTCGTAACAAATAAATATAAACAGCTTAGTGAATCACTGCAATCATGCAAAGCTACTGATGAGTTGGTGTAGTAGCCAACGAAACAGTCTGTCTAGTCTGCTGTGTGATTACTACCCTATATAAGGGTACTAGCTTATACCCGGCGCGCTTCGCTGCGCTCAGCGCTTTTTCCCTAAAAGAGGGCGTAGCTTCAGTGAAGCCATGCTTTTATAGTAACTTCGTACCGAGTTTCATTGATGTGTGACTTATTTCGAAAGCTATACCGAAAATTTTGGGTGCGGAATAAGACCGCGCCCCTCGACCCTCGCCCAACACCCATAATATGTTACCTGTGGAACGGCATGTGTAAATTGAGGTCGAATACTAAATTCCTAGGCTGTGCGACCTATAATTCCAAAACTGTTTGATATCGAACATTTTAGGTGTATGTAAGGTGCCTTTTACGATCGGCACCAGACTTCACAGGAACCCTCTCAAGGCTTTGGTATAAAAATTGGCTTAGCGGTTTCGAACTCTTTACGTGATATACATATATACCCACACACGTATATACATTCAGTCGCCTCACGCTCTTTAGGAAAAAAATTGTTCAGTGCGGTTCTTCAAAATAAACCATGGCGTATGTTATGATGATCCCCAAAATATTTCGACGAAAAATATTGGCTGGTATGGTAGTTAAAAAAAAACGGTCAGAAATAAGAGTTATGATAAAGTTCTTTTGCATCAAAAAATCTTACATTTTTCCCGTTGGACCAAAGATAATGCGGATTTTTATGGATTGTTTTAACTTTTTCCATATTATTTTCACTAAAATTCAAACGAAATTTTTCCTATACTACTTTAAGTCAAATAAATTGTAAAATGTAAAAAATGTGTACATTTTTTTGTAATTTCATTCAATTTAGTTCTTCACTTTACACTATATTTTATCATCAATAGATAATTTATTTGACTAAAAGTAACATGGCAAAACAAAAAAATAAAATTAATTTGAATTTTAGTGAAAGTAATTAAAAAAAAAAGTTAAAAAAGTAATGAAAATCTGCATTATCTCTCGTCCGACTGTAAAAATTTAAAATTTATTGGTGCAGATTGGAAGAACTTTTTCATTACTATTATTTCTGACCGTTTGTTATTTTAAACTAACACACCATTAAATATTTTTATAAAAAACTCGATTTTTAGAGCATATTTCAAACCATTGCGTGGCATACTGGTTGAGGTGCGTGCCTTGAATGCCATAGAACCCAGGTTCGAATACCACCTGACATAGGAAGTTTTTTCAATTAAATTAATTTTTCTGTTCGGCCGTCATCTCTATGCAGACAATGGCAAACTTCAGAGAGTAAAAACTGGCATGAAAGCTTCTTGAGAACATAAGCCGTTCGGAGTCGGCATAAAACTTGTAGATTCAGTTCTCGATCATTTGTGTTCAAACGGTCGAAGTATTTTCAAGGGCTGAAATGGCCATTTCGTTTTTCTTTTTTTTTTTCTTTTTTATTTCAAACTATTCCAGCTCACGGATGGCTATTCCTACAGTCGAAATATTTGGGGAATCATCACAACATTAAGCATTATTTTGAGGAACCGACTTGTTCACCTTTTTTTTTTTGTGAGGAGCCTTATTATACATACATACATTTTTTACAGATAGATAGATGAGCAGATAAAGTAGTCATGGCAACATTTATATATATAGTGACCGCCACTTGGTCCCATTGCACCTACGTACCAAGTTTCACTATCAAAACACGTACAGCTCAGAAATTAGAATGATTTTTGAAAAGTCGTCGTAGATAACGTGCGAAACGCCCATTTTTTAAGGGTTCTGGCAGTAACCATATGAACTAATCTACCAAATTTTAGTCTTTTACTCTAAAAAAAGTCTGATATACATCCTTTTTATAGATTTGTGGGCGTTTAAAGTAGGCGTGTCAACATTTATATATAAAGTGAACGCCAATTTGACCCATAGCACCTACATACCAAGTTTGTCTATCAAAACGTTCACATCTCAGGAATTAAAATTATTTCTAACCGATAGCCCTGGCAGCTAGTGCTGACTTAGTTATAATTTTTAAATTGTAATTAACTATAGTACATTAAAAAAATAAGTAAATAAATAAATTAAATAAAATTATTTCTGAAGAGTGGGCACAGATATAGTGCTACCATGCACATTTTTTGCAAAGCTGTCGAGAGTAAGCGTATGAACTTAATTACCAAATTTTAGTATTTAACGATGATAATCGTCTGATTTAAAGTAGTTCTATTAATTTGTGGATCAAAAAAAAAAAATCAAGTGGCGGCCGTGGCGTAGTGGGTAGAGTGTGTGGCCCATACGCGAGAACACCCTGGTCCGAATCCCACCTGACACGGAAAGTTTTTCAATTGAATTAATTTTTCTGTTCGGCCGTCACCTCTCTGCAGACAATGACAAACCTCAGAGAATAAAAACTGCCATGAAAAGCTTCTTGAGAACATAAGCCGTTCGGAGTCGACATAAAACATGTAGGTCCAGTTCTCGATCATTTGTGTTCAAACATTCCACAACACTCACAACACAATTGATCATAAGAAGCTCGGTCAAAGTGCTTTCAAGGGCTGAAATTGGCCATTTCGTTTTGTTTTTTTTTTGTGGGTGGTACAATTGGGCGTTGCAAATTTTATATATATATATATTGACTGCCACTTAGTGCACCTGCATATCAAGTGTTACTATTAAACTTGTGCAACTCAGGAATAAGCATGATTTTGAAAAAGTGGGCGCAGATATGGTGCGACCACGGCCCTTTTTTAGCAGTTGCCGACAGTGACCATATGAACTAAATTACCAAATCTTAGTCTTCTACGGCAAAATCCGTCTGATATAAAGCATTTTTACTGATTTGTGGGCGGTAAAAGTGGGTGTGACAACATTTATATTTACATAGTGACTGCCACTTGGACCTATAGAACCGGCATACCAAGATTCACTATCAAAACGTGTACAACTCAGGAATAAGCATGCTTTTGATAAAGTGGGCGTAGATATAGTGGGGCCATGCCCATTTTTTGTATATTGGCCGACAGTAACCATACGAACTAAATTACCAAATTTTAGTCTTCTACGGCGAAAACCGTCTGTTATAAAGCATTTTTACTAATTTGGGGGCGGTAAAAGTGGGCGTGAAAACATTTCTATTTACATAGTGCCTGCCACTTGGACCTTTAGAACCTGCATACCAAGATTCACTATCAAAACGTGTACAACTCAGAAATAAGCATGATTTCGATGAAGTGGGCTTAGATATAGTGCGGCCATGCCCATGTTTTGTACATTGGCCGACAGTAACCATACGAACTAAATTACCAAATCTTAGTCTTCTACGGCAAAATCCGTCTGATATAAAGCATTTTTACTAATTTGGGGGCGGTAAAAGTGGGTGTGAAAACTTTTCTATTTACATAGTGCCTGCCACTGGTACCTTTAGAACCTGCATACCAAGATTCACTATCAAAACGTGTACAACTCAGGAATAAGCATGATTCCGATAAAGTGGGCGTAGATATAGTGCGGGCACGCCCATTTTTTGTATATTGGCCGAGAGTAACCATACGAACTTAATTACCAAATCTTAGTCTTCTACGGCAAAAGCCGTCTGATATAAAGCATTTTTACTTATTTGTGGGCGGTAAAAGTGGGCGTGAAAACATTTCTATTTACAAAGTGCCTGCCACTGGTACCTTTAGAATCTGCATACCAAGATTCACTATCAAAACGTGTACAACTCAGGAATAAGCATGATTCCGATAAAGTGGGCGTAGATATAGTGCGGGCACGCCCATTTTTTGTATATTGGCCGAGAGTAACCATACGAACTTAATTTCCAAATCTTAGTCTTCTACGGCAAAAGCCCTCTGATATAAAGCATTTTTACTTATTTGTGGGCGGTAAAAGTGGGCGTGAAAACATTTCTATTTACATAGTGCCTGCCACTTGGACCTTTAGAACCTGCATACCAAGATTCACTATCAAAACGTGTACAACTCAGGAATAAGCATGATTCCGATAAAGTGGGCGTATATATAGTGCGTGCACGCCCATTTTTTGTATATTGGCCGACAGTAACCATACGAACTAAATTACCAAATCTTAGTCTTCTACGGCAAAAGCCGTCTGATATAAAGCATTTTTACTTATTTGTGGGCGGTAAAAGTGGGCGTGACAACGTTTATATTTACATAGTGACTGCCACGTGTATGCATAGCACCTGCATATCAAGATTCACTGTCAAAACTTGAAAATATCATGAATTAAAATTAGTGCTGAAAAGTGGGCGTATATATAGTGTGACCACGCCTATTTCTTGTACAGTCACCGAAAGTAACCATCGGAACAAAATTACCAAATTTCAGTTTTATATGATTAAAACCGTCTGATATATAGCAATTTTTTTGGTTTGTGGGCGATAGAGCCAATTTGGGTTGTATGGGAGGTACCACGCCCCCTTGCCCAATCAACACCAAACTTCACAGGAACACTTCCCGAATGTTGCTTTAGTATCCCTAAAAATTTCATAAAGTTTGGTTCGGTGGTTTTGGAGTCTATACGTGATATACACACATATCCACATACCCACATACCCACATACCCACATACCCACCTACATACATTCATTTTTATATATATAGATTGTTGTTGTTGTTGGTTATTTTCTTCTGAAACCAACATAGACCTTGAGTTCGAAAATATAACTCTTAATTAATAATTGAAAATATATTAGAGTTATAAGACCACATAACATAAAAATTATGAAAAGAATTAAAAAAAAAAATATATATTTAGGGTAAGACGCGGTACATTTGACTTCACTATCTGTAGTGTGAATAGGGGCTTTTATTAGAAATGTAACAGTGTAAAAAATACCCTAATTTCACTTAACGAAACGTCAAAAAATTTCACAATTATATTCCAACGCGTAATGAAGTGCACGAGTTTTTCTATTTTCGAGGTTAAATTTTAAGGGCCGATGTTGATTTTGAATAAAACACAAATTCTTTTGGAAACTATTGTCATTTCTTTTTCTTATGATAATACTCGTATAGTTCAATTATGCATGGAACAAAATATCGGCCAAATGATCGCCGCGACCTCGGCGGCACACCTCCATCCGATGGTCCAAATTTTCGATGACGCTGAGGCATAAGTGGGGTTCTATGCCGTTAATGTGCCGAATTATCTCATCCTTTAGCTCTGGAATTTTTGCTGGTTTATCGACGTACACCTTTTCTTTCAAATAACCCCAAAGAAAGAAGTCCAATGGTGTCAAATCCCATGATCTTGGCGGCCAATTGTCACCACGTGAGATAACACGTCCATTGAATTTGTCGCGCAAAAGAGCCATTGTTTCGTTAGCTGTGTGGCAAGTGGCCACATCCACTTGTTGAAACCGCATATCATCCACATCCATATCTTCCAATTTGGGGAAAAAAATATTCGTTATCATCTCACGATAGCGAACACCATTCACAGTAACTGCCTGACCGGTCTCATTTTGGAAAAAATACGGCCCGATGATGCCACCAGCCCATAAACCGCACCAAACGAGCTGTACGAGCATGCACTGGAGTTTTCACATCTCCTACAGACCCGGTTTGCTCAAATTTTTGCACGATTTTTCCGATTGTACGCACATTTGGGCGATTAAATTGACCGAAAACAATCACGAAGTGCACGATATGCATTTTGATTTGAACGCCCATTTTCATAATAAGCCTGAATAACTTTAACGCGTTGCTGGATTGTGTATCTTTCCATGGTTCAAATTGAGGTAGTCTGAAATTGAGAAATGTCAAATGAAATGCAGAAAAAACTTGACGTTTAGATGTGGTTCACATTCAACATCGGCCCTTAAAATTTAACCACCCTTTATTTATTCCTTTAAGGGTCGCCTTATTTCAGCAAATCTACAAGCACTACAGCAACCCTTGATATATCAGTGAAAAGGCCTTGACCTCTATGTAAGCCTATAGGTAAAAATGATACGATTTTTTATAAGTGTTACCGCTTAGCAGATATGAGCGTTTAAAGTTGAACAAATGGTAAAAGGTCATAAGGCACGAACTCACTCTAATGCGAATAAGAACGTGTGATTTTCAAAGCGAAGTAGGGAAGTACACCCGATTTGCGGAGGATTGTCACTAGTAACTGTTTAATTCGAAAATTCAAAAATTAATTCTGTTAAAATTTTTTAAAATCTTAAAGTCTTAAAATAAGATGATAAATATGGGCAAATTTCAAAAATTGTCAACCACAGGTGAAAAATGAAAAGTTATTAAAATCTTATAATTTTAGGATAATATCCTGGAGAAACATTTGGATTTTATTTACTCAAGCAATTTATTCATGAATTCATTTACCATTATGGTCAATTGCCCGCAGTGTTTCACAAATGTTTCGTAAATGTTTAGTAGATGTTTCGTAAATGTTTTTGTTTTGTTAAAAATGGAAGGTATTGGCTAAAGATAAATTTGTTTCTTAATAACTTAATTATTTAGTTACTTTATTACCCAATATATTCAAATGGAAAAATCTGAGAGTCCGACACGAATCGTCCGAACAAATAAAATAATTTACTGTAACCTCACTATGCCCTTAATAAAGACGACGCATGGCTTTTATGAAAGCTTGTTGAATTTGTAAAAAATATTGTATTCTGACATTTTTATACGGCTGATAAATTCGCATGTCTGGGCATAGTATGAACTTAGTTCCAAAATGACTTCTGTTTCGTGAAACATCCGAACGATCTTTAAATTAAAAATTTTGTTACAAATTTGTGTTGAATAAAAATTTGTTTTAATTTTTTTAATATACCAATAGATCAATTTTCGTTAATATATGCTTATCCCAAATATATCTCTGGGATTTGCCCATATACAACCAAAAATTTAACATTTTTTTTTTTTTGTATCATTAGTACGAGTCATGCATATTCTAATTTTTTTTTATTCTCAAACTCCTCTGCCTTTTAGCTTAAGGTATAGTATTTTTTATTTGATGGAATCGATGCATTTATCAAAGAGTTTTTACATTTCCAGGTATTTGAAGGACAACTGCCTTACTTACTGCAAATGTTCTAGAAAATTATATAGGGTGAGCTCTTGGTTATACAGTCGAAATCATAGAAAAAACTTACTGAAGATTAGGACAATTTTATTTGTAAAAGTGGTGAATTTTGGCAATTTTGGATTCAGCAAATATTCTTACTTTCAATAAATTAAGAAAAAACTACTTTGTTTTTGCTTTTTTAAAAGATTAATCGTCGGTTTAGTATAGGTGTAATGCAGGCCCGTAGTCAGGATTTACCTTAGGGGGGGTTTTGATAAAACATATATTAGTAGATACCAGTAATAACTGAAAGAAAGGATATGAAAATTTTTAAGCAAATCTGTTTTCTTTTAATACTATTTGTGAATATGCCTGTTTTTAAATGACCATAAGATAGATGAGAAGAGATTAATTTGTTTTTTTTTTTTTACTTATTAATTTTGAGTACTAAGTTTTTTGAGAATTTTTAATTTCTTTTAAAAATTATTATTCCGAAAATTAGCACAAACAGTAAAAATATCTGTGACAAAATTTTACTAATTTAACAATATTAATATGAAAGGAAAAAATTGGTAAGATTTCTTGAAGCTTATCAAAACCAAATTTAAAATTAGCTATGAAAAATGCAAACATTTTTTAATAAGTTCAGCTGGTGAAGCTGTATTAACAACTTTTATGGACATTTCATATAAATGGGAGAAAAAAAAATTTTAGTCTTTAGATTTGGTTTCTTTTTGGCTATTGTGCTATAAGCTTTATTTTATATATATTTTGGCTATACGCTTTTGTTGGTCCCCAGCTTGTGTACAACTATTTAAACCTGCGTGAACCATAGTTCGAGTTATCGTTAAGGGCTAAAATATTACTGTTCTCGAAAATGATTTCGACAATTTAAATAAATTCAAAAGAAAATATTTGAAGATCTTTAAAAATGTAACAGTTTCGTATCCTCATGATTCAATTCCAATAACAATTACTACATATTACTGTATACATATTTTTTTTTTTATTAAAATTTTTTGATTAGAGGAATCGACTCCGATAAAGTCACATTTAAAATTAAGACTATTTTTCAAAAACCGTAATTCGAAAACTGGTTTTTGCACAGCACCAGTATCTTACACCCAATTTATTATATAAGATATTACATGAAAATAAGTTCATGTTTATATTAAAATAATTACTCAGCTAGCTAAATTTTTATAAAAAGAATGAAATTTTATTTTTTTTTGGTTATTTAAGAATTTAATCGGTCGTGGATTTATATCTAAATTATTTGCAAATTAAAAACACTAAAACCAAAATTTTTTGAACTTCCAAATTGTTTTTAAATTTTTTAATATAATAAAAATAATTTTAGAAATGCTGAAGCTTAAAAAACTGTTATTGTTAATTTTTTTATGAAAATTTGGTAACATGATTAAAAAATCATCAAATCACTATAGAATTGGACTGTATAAAATGTTTTACAAAAATTTTTTCTATTAAGAACTTTTTAAAAAAAAAAAAACATATTTAGATTTAAGGTGATTTTCCGAAACCTGTTATTTGGAAAAGGCTTCGCACAGGGCTAAATTTTTGTGCCAAGTTGGAAATTTTAGATGTCAAATTTTTTAGTCATTCGGTTTACGTAGAATACCCCATAATGTGTTAAATTTCGTGGTTCATATATTTTTTATACTTTTAAAAATGAAAAACAAACCCACTCAAATGAATGCTTTCCAAAAGTTTTGGGTTTAATAAGCTTACCCAGCAAACCATAGTTGACGACATTGTCGAATTCCGACGAATTCATAACTACAGCTCGAAAAACAGCTCGAAATGTTTTAAAGAAATCGTTACAATTTCGTTACGCAAATATCGGAACAGTTTCTTTTCTTATACGAGTTTATAAAGAGTTTCGTTATGCGACTGTTTATGAAACATATTGAGATGCAAACAGAGTAAACTTTCCTTTCTTTCGAACTGGCTGAACGAAATCATAAATTTTTCGTAACAGTTTCGTTAAGACTCTTTACGAAATTGTTACGACATTTCGTTACGAACTCGTGTCAACCACTTCATAAGATATTCTTTACGATTTCGTAACGAAATCAGATTCCGAAATCGGAAAGATTGCAAAATGTTTGTTACGAATTCGTTAAGAATATTTCGAAATCATTTCGATTTCGTTTGCAAAATCCTAACGAAAATCGTATGAAGGGTTTGACACGACTTCGTAACGAGTCTTAACGAAAATGTTACGAAAATGTTACTATTTCGTTCAGACAGTTCGAAAGAAAGGAAATTTTACTCTGCTAGCATTTTAATATGTCGTACAAGCTGTCGCATAACAAAATTTTATATAAATTCGTATAAAAAGTGATACTGTTCCGATATTTGCGTAACGAAATTGTAATAATTTCTTTAAGACAGCTCAAAATATTGAAGAATTAGTCGGAATTTTGACATAGTTGACAAAACTATGGTTTGCTGGGTAGATATGGCATAAAAATTGTCAAGCTAACTTTCTTCAATTTACAAAATTATATTCGTTCTAGGTATAACTTTCATATATATATTTTACTGGATATCAGGGGCTTTTTGGGCGTTCAAACTGGTTTTTAATATACCAACTTCTTGGAGATGAATTCCAATATAATGATTACGACTCTTATAAGGAAAATTAATCTTTCACTTGGCCAAAAAAATTTTCCAAAAATTTAGTGAAGTTTTCAAGAAAATTAACATCATAATCGCAGTTTATCTAAAAAAAAAAAATTACATTTTGAATTTAATTGTCTCATTTGTGTTAATTCTTTATACTTTCGGGACCCCTAGGGGGGGGGGTTTGAACACCTAAAACTGCCCCCCTTGTCTACGGGCCTGGCGTAATGTAATGCATGAAGCAAAAATTTTTTTTGTACTGATTAAAAAGAAGTACGAAGTAAGTGGTTTAAATGCCCTTATTTCATAACATATTGGATTTTCTAATATGTACTATCATAGGTCGCACATTCTGACGAATAGTTTGTTTAAAAATAAATTCTAGAAAAGATTTATTTATCAAGCTGTAGAAAAAGACCCATTAAAAAGCTCTTAAAAGCCTGTAAATTGCTATTAATTTTCTTTGCTAATATATAAAATAAATGTCCAGAAGTAAAGCTAAAGCTTTTATTACATATTTACAAAACAAGACTAAAAATGTCCACTTCCATTATGGCCACTAAAAGTTCAGGCAGTTAAACTATGTTGAATGTTGTCGCAGTGATGGACATGGCTTGCAGCAACAACCAACAGCTTATATCAAACAAACAACAGATAAACGTGCAAGAAAACTAAAAATAATATCAATTTGCGCCGAAGTAGGCGTGAAACACGAAAGCAAATAAAAGTACCACGTTGAAAGCAAAGTAACGTTAATACATAGCTGACGCTTTCAATCACGTTCGAGTTATTAACGCTGAACGTTGAAACGTACAAACGAATAATGGTGATGCCAAATTGTGTTGCAGTAAATCAACAACAATCAGCTACAGATGCAACAACACATAAAAAAAAAACGGCATCAAAATGAGCTGCACTGTACTCTGCCAGGATACTTTGGAAACATAATTGTTGACAATACTAGTGGGCTAATATAGGCAAGTGTCCATGTGTGTATACTTTGCTGGACTGTTAACAGCAATCAACAGAGCTGAAAAAACCTTAAAACAAAAACAAACAAAACATTAACAGGAAACGGAAGCAGACTTTAGATTGCAGCCGCCTGGTATTTGTAGTTTAGTGCTTTTTTTCTTTTTATATGCAGCTCCTGGTGTTACTAATGTTGCAGGAAATGCATTTGTCTATGGCCTCAATTGTTGTTGTTTTGTTTTTATTGTTGTTACGTTAAATTTTAATGCTACAAAAACAATAACGCTTTCGTGCAACATGTCGTTAGCTCGATGTCGTGCGTTTTTGTGTGGTAAATAAGAGCAAATAATAAAAATATTACCACAACAAAAACAGCAACAACTGGCTGATAGTTACCGTACATGTTCAGACCAGAATCATGTCTGTTGTTGGTCTGACTGAATGATTGCGACACGATTGTGTGTCTGCGTAATAATCTAAGCACGAACAAAGGATTTACGAAAAGTTGTTATTGTTTAAAAAAGAATTGTAAAAACGAAACGAAATAAGGGAGCGAAACGGAATAAGGGAGGGATACAGAGATATATACATATATATACAGATAAATGTAAAATTATGTTTTGGTGCTTAGATAAGAATCATTTGAACTCAGTTTTTCATTTTACTAAACTGATTACAAGATTGAATTTTAAAACACAATAATTGAGTGAAATACATTTTTTTTCTTATACTTCTTTATATATTTTTCCTACGTCAAGGCAAGGTCCCCAGATGCCATTTTTTGATTTGAATAATTTTTTTATAATTTTAATAATTTAACAAAAATCTAAGGTTGACGTATTTTTTTATACGTGCTTAATCGGGGGCTTAGGGTTTCAAAATGACGTTTCAATATCAGCGGAAACTTAGTTTTTTCGCCATAACTTCACTAATTTTTCATGGAAACATGCACATACTTAGTATCAAACAAAAGGCATTTTAGATGCATACATCTGTACTCTGGCTTGACTTGTTGAGGGATTCTTTATGAATTTTTTTTTTATTTTCGCATGATAGTTAAACTTTTGTTTCTAGGTCTAATTAATTATGTGAGTGTTGCCGATTAAAACAGATCATAAAAGACAACTCAATGAGAATTAATAATCCCTATTCTAATAAGAAGTCTGCTTCCTGTATGCAGACTTTTGGTGCGTTCAATTTTTTTTATTATTGCAAATTTATTTTTGAGTTGCTTAAGATCAAAGTTTTTGTTCTTTTTTTTTCATTGAACTGCATACTTAACGTTTTATTAAGATTCATAAGCTTTACGTAGTAAAGAAGACCCAACTAGAGCTTCCTACTTTGTTTTCTAAATTAAATACATAAAAATCAATACTAAAAGTCATTACTTACTTAGGTGGCCATAACAACCCGTGTTCGGATTTTGGCCGACCTCGTCAGCTCTCGCCAGATGCCTCTGCTTTGCGCGCACCTTTTCCAATCGGATACACCAAGGGCGGTTAGGGCTTCCTCGGCCTGGTCCATCCATCGAAGCATGGTCTCCCTCGTCGTCGTTTACCAGCGACCCTCGCCTCGAGCACCTTTTTCGCTGGAGCTTCGTCGTCCATACGACGGACATGAACCATCCAGCGTAGTCGCATGATAAAAATCAATGCAAATCTATATTTGAAATGATAGTTCGGTTCCTATGTTTAAAACAACTCTATGTTTAAAAATTATTTTCTTGAAATGTTGCCCACGACTTCATCTTAAATGGTCTATTCTGTGGGTGCAATTTTCGACAACTATTTCAAGCATATCGGCCGGTATTCCTTGAATAACACGAGTTATGTTGGTTTCCAAAGCGTCAATACCCAGTAGACAATTCAGCGAGCACTCATCAAAAGAAAGCATGCATTGAGTGATACCCGAGGCACTTCAAAGAGGCCTGCTTTCTCTGCAACAAAGGCAGTACAATAGAAAACTTGTTCCTGCAACTGCTCTGAAGAGTCTGCACTGCTTTTACATTACTTTTTATTGTTAAAATATAATTTTAAAGTGGTGAGAGGTTTTTAAAGCGCTCACTTAAAGACGTTTTGACATAATTGTCATTTGGTTTGAACGAGGATAAAAACTTGTTACAAGTTTAAAACGTATTCCATTATGTTTTAGTGCACTGCTGCTTATATCTGTGTCCATAATCATTAAAAGCTTGTATGATTTCTCTGTTTGGAGAAATCTGGCTTCAAAGTTTTTAATCGTCATATATATAAGTTTGAGTGGCAGCCGTGGCGTAGTGGGTAGAGTGTGTGCCTCTTACGCCAGAGAACCCAGGTTCGAGTCCTCCATCCGACACAGAAAATTTTTTCAATTGAATTAATTTTTCTGTTCGGCCGTCACCTCTCTGCAGACAATGGCAAACCTCAGAGAGTAAAAACTGCCATGAAAAGCTTCTCGAGAACATAAGCCGTTCGGAGTCGGCATAAAACATGTAGGTCCACTTCTCGATCATTTGGGTCCAAACATTTCAAATCATACACAACACAATTGATCATAAGAAGCTCGGTCAAAGTCCTTTCAAGGGCTGAAATGGCCATTTCGTTTTTTTTTATATGTAAGTTTGACGAAAGCTTTTTAGGTTTTTATATCATAACTTTGGCTAGGATCACGCTAGAAGCTTTAAAATTTGCGTGTATATAGATTTATTCACAGAAAACACAGCTACATGAAGAACTCAGATATGTCTTAAGTCGACTTAAGAGATTATCGCTTATTTGCCACAGATATTTATTTATACGGGGATCACCTTTTAGTTCTAATCATTAAATTTATATCTTTGTGAACAACCTGGCCGTGGTTCATAGATAAATTGGTAATATTGTTAACTTTACTCGCAACATCTGGAATATGTGACGTCAGAAGCATAAAGGATAAAGAGCGAATTATTTCAATAAAACAATAAAAGATACGCTTAATGTACAAAATGTAAAAAAGAAACATGACAAAGGTATTTTTTTCGATAACTTAATGAAATTAAAATTTAATTTAATTTAAAATTCATAAAAGTGGCGCAAGTACCTAATATAAAGTTATTCATTCACAATATCCATATACATTACACCATTACTTTTTTTTTGTAGAATAGACAAAGTAAAAGCACGAGATGAACACAAACAGTATTAACTGGAATATCCATATTGAATGGATATATCTCATAAATAAACAATTAAAATAAACAGTTAAGACAGTTACTTTACTTAGTGGAACAGATAAAGAGAAAAAAAGCTCACACTACAATGAGAGCCAGAGAAAGAGATGATACACTATCTGCACAATCCAAAACAAATAAGCATAAGCTTAGTTCTACTCGTTGCTCATCAGGCTCCTTCTTGTTTTATCTGTTTGTACAAGTAGAATGAATAGATCGCTGCAGACCTTTAGTATGAGAAGGAGTACAGAAGGAAGAACTTTCCAACCATGCTTAAGGGAGTTGTATAATCAGGCCTTCTAACATCAGTGCGCTTACCACCCCTCATCGAAAGAATCGGTTGTGCAAAAGCATGCTACTAGAAGGACTTTTTAGTGCAGCGAAAGCGTTAGGCAGTAAAACATTTTCCCACTTCATATAAAAAAGAATGTGCCATTGCATATGAGCTCGGCAGTACTACAAAATACATACGAAGGCCTGCTAGCAGCGCTGCCATTACCTACTGGGTAGTTTCGGATTTGTCGACATTAGCAAGTGATTTAACATATCCCCAAAGAAAGTAATCCAATGGCGTCAAATCACATGATCTTGGTGGCCAATTACCAGGATCATTTCTTGAGATGATGTTTTCATCGAACATTTCCCTCAATGAAGTGATTGTTTCTCCAGCTGTATGGCATGTTGCGCCATCTTGTTGAAACCGGAGGTCGGCTACACCAATATCCTGAGTTTTTGGCAACAAAAATTCATTGATCATTGCTCTGTAGCGAGCACCATTGACCGTAACACGGGATCAAACGACGTGAAGAAATACGGTCCGATGATGCCTCCTGCCCATAAACCACGCCAAGCAAGATGCGCCACAATGATCCATAAGAGATGCCTAAAGCCTGAGATCGGCGGCGAACCGATTGTTCACGGTTTTCACGAACACTCTCTGCTACTGCAGCAATATTCACAAAATTACGACCTCTATGCACTCTGGTTGAATGATGAATGTCCAATAGTGCAAAATTGGTTCGAAACTTGGTGATGGTGTTACTAATAGTGCGCTCAGTCGGACGCTCATAACGACCAAAATGATGTTGAAGAACTCTATAGCATTCTCTCACTGATGACTGATTTTGGTAGTAAGTTTCCCAAATTAATAAACGTTGTTCAGGAGAAAGTCTATTCATGATTGAATCGTATTGAATGCTGAACACAAACGTCATATGGACAAGAAATTTCACAAACAACAGCTGTTACAACAGCCTAGTGGAAAAAGAAACCTCGTATGGAATCACCTTTTAGTAGTAGTATGTAGTATGTAGACTTTTGTCCTTCACTGTACATAGCGCAACGAAAATTAATAATTTTTTTGTAATTTCATTATTAATTTTGAACAAAAATTTATAAAATTGAAAGTGTGTGCAAGTTTGTTCTTTCATTTAATACTATATTTAATTTTACATCTAATGCTAAGGAGCAAACGCTTTCGTGCGCAGTCTTGACGACTGTATCCTGGTTTTATTCTTAGAATATATAATTCAAATTCTTATAATTCAATTTATGACCTAATTAAAATTGATACAGTAAGAAACCTTTATATTTCTCGAAACATGAAAAACTCCACTTATACCACTTTCATAAATAACGGCTAATATACTGTATTAAACTTGTCTGTCACTATCTTATCACATTCAAAATTCTCAATTTGTTTTTTAAGCCATTCATGGTGTTTTGCTTAAAATATGTTGAAATTTTAAATATTTTCCCTTAGAAACTTTATCAGTTTAACGTATCGTATCTGCCCTTTATTACGCGGCTTTGATATTTTTATGTTTTCGTTGAAAATCACCTTAATTCTGCGAATTTCCTTTACATATTCATGTGGTAACCATAAAAAACGCTTTGTTCAAAATTCTTATGAGAACATTTGATTTACTAAAAAGGATTTTTTTTTTTTTATAGTTCATGTACCTCTTGCAGAGTAAGGCACAATAATAAAATATCTTTCAGACGCAACAAAAATAAAAGAAAAATCAATTTCAGTGAACGCAGCCTTGTTTGATTGAAATTGACAAAAAAGCATTGTAAGAAAATTCAATTCAGTCACATGTAGCGCCATAAGAAACAGAAACTTAGGCGTCTCAAAAAAGCTTCAGTTAAAGGATCAGAATTTTATTTTAACAATGAATGTTTTTTAGGCATTAAACTTAACAATAGAAATATAGAAAAAAAACGGGAAACCATTATAAATTACAAGTGACATTTTGCGACTTTTTGCCAACGTCACCTTTTTCATGTTTTCCTTTCAGAAATATTTGTGTATGAATTATTTATAGCAATATTATTAATATTTTTAAACAACAGCCTTTAGTGACTGATGATAAATATGAATTGTTTTTTTTAACAATACCTTATTTTAATTATAAATTGAATTTTGCATTGCTTCTAAATTTTATGTTAATGATTCAACTATAAACATTCTTCTGAGCAACTACAAATTGCCTAATTTTAGGCATCTTAAAAAAAAAGGACAACTTTTTTCGATTGCTTTGCTTGTAGAATTTTCGAAACAACAATGCCAGTTAACAATTCAAGTGGAAGCTTCTAAAAAATATTCTTCAAAATAATTTATGATTTCCAATTTAGATAGCATTGCAACAGAACAAGAAGAATAGAGCCAAAAAACAAGACCGTTTTTTAGGCAATGAAAATACTTTTGTGCTTTTATTGAATTTATTATGTAGCATAATCTTTCAAATTTGTTATCAAAGTTATTCGCGCAATACAAATACAAGCTAAACAATAGTTACAGAATACAAAAGCATAAATAATTGAAATGATATGAATGAAATAAAATGAAGGCAGCTAACAAAACACAACGCAATGAATTGAAGCGTATTGAATAAAACCAAATCAAGGCGATTCAAACGGAAACATTTTCAAACAAATAGAAATTTAATGTGACATGCATTGGAAGAACACAAAAAACACTACGACAGGAATTGCTACACACAACACCAAAGCAAAAGCAACAATCTACAAAACATTTATCAATAAATTACATACAGTTGCGAGCAAAAGTTTTATATAGTTTTACAAAAAAGGAACTTGTCATTATATCAGTTTTCTATACAGCTTATTTTCAACCTATTCCATCCAGTGTATATTTTAAGAACCCCAACTTCCAGCTTTCACTGTTTAATCTTCCACTGACAATATAAGGCATATTAGAAACATATCAAGATAAAACAACCTCAAACCTATTTCATTTTCTATGACATGAAAACGCTCCCCAATACCAAAAAATCTATTAAAATCCCTTTAGGAACAAACTAACTTGTTTTTAAAAACAACTAATTAAAAAACTAGTTTAAAATAAACCAGTATATGAACTACTTTGAATTATATTAAGGCGGCATCCACTTCAATATATGAAGTAATTGAAATACTACTTAAAAACCAGTGATTGATAAACTACTTTGAATTATATTAAGGCGGCAACTACTCTGATGTTGGCATGTTTTAATTGAAAATTTTTATTAGATTACAAGCTTATATATATTTGACCATGTTATTTCATCAAATTTTATTAACTTTTGACCATCAGTAATAGTTTTCAATTGGTTATTTTAAAGCAAAAAAAAAAAATAATTTAAATGTAACTAATTTAACAAGTAGTTGAAAATATATGCAGACGACAGTCAATTGACTTATTTAGCTGGCATCACCATACAAAATAAGTTAGTTCGTTTTATGGAAAAAAGTCAGAATTTCAACTAGTTGTGGTTGACAAAAAACTACTTTATCAACTACTTTTAAATTAGTTGATTTTCCTACAGGGATGTTACTAATACCCACACAACTATAAGATAGCAACTAGAGGGAGTGACTAGAGCAGTAACTTAAAGAGTGAGAATAGAGGAGTAACTAGGGGAGAGAGAATACAGGAATTGCTTTTGTCAAAATTTTATATCTATGACAGGTAAGAGTTGCTTCGTTTTCTGCTTTTGTAGTATTGTAGAAGTGCCTGTTTTTGTGCTACTTCTTATTAAAGAAACAGTTTGAAGATATTAATGAGGCAATCAAATGACCATTAGATTGGCAAATATATTGATTCAACATTCTGTGAAAGCACACGTGGCAAAAAATTTAATAATATCAAGAATAGTATTTGTATTGATATGAAACATAATTTGTATACATATTTTTATTTCTAGGCTGAAGGTTGGGTTGGAAAGCCAGATGGCTTTACTTTGAACGGTAGAGTTTTTGAAAAGTAATGCCAACTAGAATTTAGGAAATTCTATTAAATTTTACTTTTTGGGGACTCCCTAATAATGTCAATTCTAAAATGAATTAATGTATTTTTGATGAATTTCGCAAGGAAATCACTCGATGAGAGCATTTCTAAGTATATCCACAGAATATTAACATTTTTCCTAGGGAGGATCAAAGGTATAAGTGGAAAGTTCACTTATTTGGGAATTAATCTGGAATGCACATTCAAAAATATGACCTATGGAACTCTGTTTTCTGAGATGTTTTGTGAAAATTTTGTGAACCACATCGAATTTAACATCGTTCTACTGTGCTAGACTTGACCGCACTACCAGGACAAAATTTAAAAAAATTTTCAGAAGTTCGGCCTTATTTGAAATATCCTCTTTTATGCTGGTTGATTTTAAAATTTGCTATCCTGAAAAATACAATCTGAACATTCTGAAAAATACAACCTTTAATCATGAGTTTTCTTAAATTTTCAACACTGAAACAAAAAGTTTCATTTTAGAATTATGAGCCATTATCATTTTATAGGACATCGTAGATTTTTTGATATATTAAGGACTTTCACATTTATGCAAATATTTAAAAAAAAATATTGAAAAAAATTGCGGCTTAACTTTTGTATATGCTATCTACGAGACTCAAACTTAATAAAATATTTAATATAAATACGTACAATATGCGGTAAAATTTTATGACAGTCTGACAAAATGTAAACTAATTTTTTTACTTTTTGCTTTTATTCCAAATGATAATTTTAATATAAATTTGGCTTATAAGCAACCTAGTTTATTGAATATTAATCTACATGGCTTTGCATAATCAACACATTTAATGCAAAAACTGGTTATTTGAGGCTAAGAAATAATTTAGAAAACTGCCGCACTATAGTAGTCTAGGACAGTATTTAAGCGCGAAAGAAGTAAAAAAATGAAGGTGCTATTTTTGAATGATTCAAAGGTATAACGGTATCATTAGCAGGTATGTCATCGAAATTGTATGAAACTACATTCAAATCTGTTAATATTTAGACCCGATAGTCAGTTAAAGTTGATTCACATCGGTGCTTGCTATTTTATATTAAAACGTAGTAGTTCATTACTTTTACGCTATTTTCTTGTTTGTATCCGTTGAAATCTGTTTTTATTTTGTTTATATTGAGTTCAGTGGTATATCCTTATCATGTCCAATACCTATGATGGTATGTTTGTGCATTATAATAGTGTAGAAATATCATAACGGGCAATAATAAAAATATTGCAAGTCATTCTCGAGATATGAGGGTTTAGAAATTGTTCAGGCATTTGCAGGTTTTGAAATTACCTTTTTTTTTTTGTAGTTTAATTTAGGGTCTCAATATAAGATAACATAAAAAGTGCTCATAGGTGCGCCGTCAATTTATTTTTAATTTGTTTCAGTATTGACTCATTTAGGATTTTTATAATTATTTTAATAAAAATTTAAACTTATACAGGGTGTCACGCAATTGAGTGAAACTATTTACGAAGGTGCAAGGTTATGTTGAGCTGAGCAAAAAATCGTATCGGAACGTGGGAGCTTTTTTCACATTCTTGGGAGCTATAGGGATAAATAATATTTTTCGACTTTGATTCACGTTATTGCTTCTAGCAGAAAAATTAACTTACAGAGACCTTATTTTGTTAATAAACTATCCCTAGCTCCTAAGGATGTGAAAATAGACCTCTCCCTCCAATAAAATTTTTTGCTCAGCTTGATATAACCTTTCATTCTAAAGGCAATGAAATCACCTTGCCAACGGTATATCAACAAACAACACCGACTTAACCGTTACCGAGCTTTACTCGTGTGAAGATGAAATCAAAAGAATGAAACTGCCAAATTTCAACTTTGAGTGCAAATTTCTCAGATTTCCGCGTAATAAATGAATTGTTTTTTTTTAGTTAAAAACTAACCTTTTAGCTCCTAAGCATGTGAAAATAGACCCCTCTCTCCAATACTATTTTTTGCTCAGCTTGATATAACCTTTCATCTCCGTAAATAGTTGCACTCAATTGCGGGAAACCCTGTATAAATAAATAAATATATAAATAAAAACTCTTAAGGGGGGACATGACATTGGCAGTTTTTTGAAATCGATATTTTTTTAATAATTTTGTATTTTAGTAAAAATTCTTAAGATTCTAAGAAAAAATTTTTAATAAAAAAATTTCATGGACGGGTTCAAAAGTTACAGCCGGATTAGTGGGAGCGCATTTTTAATTTTTCCGCTAACTACGTACGGCAGCTGGTATATACTTGTTTTACTTGCTACCTGAATTTTGGTGGTTGTTATTTCGTACCTTATAGTATAGTTATTTGCAAATGTTTCAACTACTTGGTATCACCATAGGAGCTACAGCATTGAATTTTTCCAAAGGAAATGATGCAAATCGTTTGAAATGCGCCAGAGTGAAGGCATATGAACCTTCAAAAGATGCACGAATTGCTAAACGATTGCAAAAAACTATAAGAAACAGCACAACACAAGATAACGAAGGCATACAGTACGAAGCAGGCATGGCAGATTGAAGGTAACCTTTATTTTCTTTGTTCACAAACGCGTTTATCTCGAAACCATGTTTTTCATACTGGTTGCGGCACTAGCGGGTTCATTTCTTGACGAAATTTTTTTAAATTTTTTTTTTATTTTTGTAAACTTGATTCGCTATCATATGACACGAGCTTTTTTTAAAAATTTTTTCGATTTTTTATGAATTTTTAAAGTCAATATTTTTTTCGAAAAAACACACTTTCAAATATGGAACATCACCAAAAATTGGAAAAAAAATTTTAAAAAAAAAAAGCTCGTGTCATACGATAACCAATTGTGTTAAGATTTAAAAAAGTCCTTTTTTCCAGATCGGACAATTTTTGCAACTCCCAGCGCTGCAACCACGAGGCCCCGTTTTTTTCTCTGCCGCCAGTTTGGAGCTCTATAAAACCATGTTGGAGTGAAAAATATATTTTTTTGAATTTTTTTTCTTGCAATTTTTTCAATTTTCTACAATAACAAATATAACAAAAATTTTGAAAAATGTTTGTTTTTGACTGAGTTATGAATTATTAAAAAAAGGTCTGTTTTCTCTGCCGCGAATGTCTTGTCCCACCTTAATGCGAAATGAGTCAGGGGAATGTATGTATCATAGCCAGAGTTTTTTACACAGTTGAGAACATAAGCCAAACCTAGATAAGTGGCTTCACAGAAGAGTTATTCTTCACAGTTACTGATTTCCTGGACCGGAGAAAAGTGAAGTGAACTTTAACGGGCGCTGTTTGCTAGTTTCGTTTTGGTTACATCGTCAAGGACAGCAATTAAAATACGTGTCAGAACCCATATTTCCAAACTCTTAATACGAATGAAGGCCGATGCAAGTTGTAGATTACATATTAGCTTGGTTATTATGCGTATTTGATTATTATGCGTGGCGTCCGTGGCGTAGTGGGTAGAGTGTGTGGCCCATATGCCAGAGAACCCTGGTTCGAATCCCACCTGGCACAGAAAGTTTTTTCAATTGAATTAATTTTTCTGTTCGGCCGTCACATCGCTGCAGACAATGGCAAACCTCAGAGAGTAAAAACTGCCATGAAAAGTTCTCGATCATTTGTGTTCAAACATTTCACGACACACACAACACAATAGATCATAAGAAGCTTGGTCAAAGTCCTTTCAAGGGCTGAAATGGCGATCTGGTTTTTTTTTTATTATGCGTATTTGAGATCATAAGCCAGAACTAGTCTTATATCTTTACAGTTCTCCACCAAAGATGCTTTCTAATTGAAAACCTGTTTGGGCTTATTAGATCGGGGATATTTTTGAGATATTTAGAATCGATGCATGCTTGTCATTTATATTGCTATAATCGGTAAGATGGAGCCTGTCAGCCAGACAAATTGGGGAGTTTAGGGAACTTTTGTGTGTATGTATTTGTATGTATATGTATTTGTATGAGAGTAATGCAATGATATAAATAAGGCTATAAAGATTTTTTTTTAACTCTCATATAAAAGAATAAAAAATCATTCCCAGTTTGTCAAAATTTTTATAGATTAGCTTAGGGTTTAATGTAACTTTTATTACTATATTAATATAGTAATTAAACTTATTTGACTTTTTTCGTGCCAATCAATCTGAATTTGCTATGCTATATTTTAGAGAAAAAAATTACGTTCGCACACTGTGCGTTCGACACATGCTTGCAGACATAAGAAAACTAATTATATTTTGATAGATGGGCTCTAAAGAAAAAACCCATCCCAGTTAAGAGTATCCCAGTTAAGAGTATCACAGTTTTTTTATATCCGTTCAGAAATATTTTGAAATTTTATTTTGATTTTTATTAAATAATTTATTTTTGCATTTATTGCATATATAAAAATAAAAATGCATTTTTATATTTATTTTGAAAAAACAAATATCACTATTTTTTATGATTTCAAGCACAAAATAAGTAGTTCACCCCTGCTTAAGGTCATCTTATATGATCTCGTGAAACACCTACTCTAATGAACTCAGTTTTTGCTATTTACCAGTGGATGCTCGATTTTTTTGAAGTTTGCATTTGTGTGATTGGAATATTCTAGAATGTTCAGGTAAGGTAAGAACCTAAAGATATGAGGTGGAGAGGCTTGTGAGTGTAAGCCTAAAAACAAAAATATTCATGGCTTGCATATTAAAATAAATATTTACATATAATGACATAAAATATAAAAAAATGTGTACTTTTTTAATAACTTAAAGACTTGTAACTCCTGAAGTTACAGTTTAATACAGTTTAGTTTGTTAAAGTTCTGCACTCAAAATCTATTTCTTGGCTATTAAACCATTTAAGATAATCATCCTTAATATGCAGTTAATTTGCAAAGAGTTTAGTTTGTTAATTACATTGATTTAATTTTAGGAGCTTAAAATGCTTTAATTGTAATCATTAAAACGATTGCTTCAAATCGCTGCACACTATTAAGCCTTGAAAATGATATAATTTGTAAGCTTAACGCTGCTTTCAAGGATTTACTTATGCTCAGCACAGCTACTATGTAAATCCTCTGCCTCACATAGTACAGCTGTCTTCAAGATATAATCCGAAATTAAATCAATGCTTAATCACTGCTGTCAACTTAAAGCAAAGGCAAGGCGAGCTACATTTTTTGGTTACATCTGCAATGTGGTCGACCATGTGTGGAGTTGTTAAACGCTTTGTAACAAACAGATGAGCTCTAAGGAAGCTATTTAAAAGCAAAAATGTACACTTTTTGTGGCATATTAACCCTTTCGCATCCAGGAAACATATGTTTCCTTCTCTTAAAAAACCGTAATATAACCGTATATATATTTAGTTTCTACCTAATCTATATTTTTTACGCTGAATACCATAATAGAACGTATGTCCAAGGCAATTTATGTATTCCTGTAAGTTAAAAAATAAAGAACTGTCAAATTTATTTCACGCCAAAATCAAAATATTCGGAGGCGGACCTTCATATTATTTTAAAGTGCTATGTACTTGTAGTAATACGATTTCGCACGGTCAAAAATCTTGGACTAATTTTTATTTCAAGCGTTGGAATAGCGCATTTTTAAATACATTTTGTATTAAAATTCATATTACAGAATAAGTTAGAAGCATCATGTTATATAATTAGTATAAAAATAAATACGTTTACTTACAAAAAAAAATTGCATGTGTAAATTAATGAACATAATTTAATATATTTATATTAGTAGCAAGAAATTTTTAAAAATAATCTATGGGGCTGTTCATAAATTATATCAAACGTTTAGGGGGAAAGGGGTCGAACATTTGTGATGAAGTGTGACATAGGGGGGATCGGTCGTGCGTTACGTCGCAACAAAATTTTGAATTCAGTTTTAAAAATTTAAAATTTTATTAAAACTTAATTTTATTCTTAATATTGCTTTAATTTTTTATCAATAAAAGAACGCACCTAATAAAACGAACGAATCACAAGCCCAAAAAAAGTATTTGCTATAGTGTAGCAAAAGCAAACACATTCATCAAGTATAGCAAAATATACAAAATATAAAAAAAATAAGTGTAAAAATATTCCACCTTTTCTTTATAAATTTAGGACAATTTTTATTAAATTCTATACAACTTGTATTTCTTTTTAATATAATTTGTATTACTATTTAATCCTTTTTTTTTCTTTTAAATTGTATTACTTTTTAATAATTAAAATATTAAACTTGATTCCAAATGTATTAAAATATACGTATAACACAGAATAGTATTGTTCTAAATAAAATTTCTATTCCAAGTTTGTATTAAAATTTATCGCTATGGGATTAGAATTCAATTTTGATATTTGACCTATAATATATTCTAATGCATTCTTGGTGTGGTCATATATACAATACAGTTTTTATTAGAATTTATTCCAAGATTTCTGAGCGTGCAGTATTTTTTTACGTATTTTGTATTATTTTATAATATAATTTTGTGCAATAATGAATTTCAGATAATGAGCACAAATACCTCATAATGCCAAATTATCTATTGGGAAATATTCTTTCCTATGATGCATACCTGGCATATTTATGTATATATTAGTGTTAGTATTACAGATACCATACTTTATCATAAAAAATATACTTTTGTATTTTTATTGTATTACCTATCCCCTTATTTGCAAAAGTGGCTAGAAGAGGGTGTATTGAATTTGATATTCGAGAAGAGGAAATATTACAGTTGCTCTTGGTAGATAGCAGTGATGAAAAAGAAGACCTTCAGTTAGATGACAAAGACCAGCAGTTCATCGACAAAGATGTAAAAATTGGAAGCAGAGCAGTTAAAATTAAAGGTTCTTAAGTTGAAGACTCGTTACCTTTCACTTCAGATACCGTTTCAGGTAAGACTTCAAAAACTATCCCTAATTTCGGCTGGAGAAAGAACTGGTATGTAACTTACGTATTTCGTGAGAGTAAATATATTCTATGATCGGCAAGAAATATTGTCACCAATGGAAATTTTCATGGAAGTGATACAACTAGATCAGCTAGTAACTGATATAGTAATAGCAAAAGATAGTATTAGTTGCACAGAACAAAACGGAAGACCGTTTACATTAAGCTCGGAAGAAATGAAGTCATTTTTAGGCATGATTTTTGTTATGAGTTACCATGATCTATATGCACTATTACTATATATATTTACATATTACTATTTAATAGTTTATGAAGCCTAACATACTATTAAAAATTATTAGTCGACTGATGATGACATGGGCATCCCTTCAATCACAAGCGAGTATACAGATCGAGCATATAAAATTATAAAACAGACGCAACAACAGTTTTCAAGCAGCAATTACCAACTCAAAAAGGCAATCCTTTGATGAACATATGATCGAGTATAAAAGGGCACAACATATGAAAGCAGTACTTCAAGAATTTGTACATAAAATGGGGTTTCAAGATGTGGTACAGAGCTGAGTATACCACAGGATATCTATTTCAGTTTGATTTATGTATATAGAGGCAAGAAATTATATATTGCTTATTGGCTTTAGTACGGCAGAACAACAATAAAATAAAGAAATTAGAACAAGCGAGATAGAGATACTTATGTCTGCTAACCTGTCCGCATCGGCGTTCACTCTATGGGCATCCTTATGGACCAGCAAAAAGTGTGCTATGAGGTTGATCACGAAGCCAAAATAAAATAAAATGAAATATTAATTGGGCATCTTTTTTTTGACATTTTCATGAACAACATGTACTAAGTGTGTATCGCCAACACATTGCTAGTAGTATCATAAATAATTTTACATGTAGACAGCAAATAAGGCCCACTTTAGTCTGCATTGAAAAGCATCGCTTTGGTAACAACAGCAATTTGCTAGCTCATAACATGCAAAGAGCAGAAAAAATGAAATGTGAATGAGAAAATAGGACCCATAATAAATGAAATGGTTTCGCAGAATATCATAATTGATTCTTTCATATAAATATTGTATAATTTCTCAATTTTTGTAATATTTTTAATTTTTGTTTTTTTTTTTGTTTTAAAAAGCAATAAATAAAATACTTAAACAAATAAATCTAACTATTTCTTTATTAACCTTTATAGAACACAGGGAAAAATGTATCCCATAAAATTCCAAAAAAATGTATACATTTTTTTATCATAATTTTCAAAATGATTTTTAAAAATTTTTTATACATTTATGGTCCCGTAAGTGTCGAATATTTGACCTAAAAATAGGTTTATTAATTGTAAACCTACTTTTAATGAGTAAAGCATTAAAAATAATACAATTATATAAAAAAATCTATGCGTCTATACCTACACTGAGAAAAAAAAAACATACTTTAAAATTAAACAAAAAATTTTAAAATATAAAATTAACGCGTTTGTGATTCTACAAAACAAAATTTAAAACAAGCGTGTTTAATATTATTTTTTATAATTCTCATTTCATATTTTTATTCTCATATAAAGCTTTTTTTTTTTTTATTTTTCTCTTATTATTTCTTTTTTATAACAAAAAATACGTCGCTATTCGAGATTGAATTAAAAAATTATGTGTAGTAACATTATTAAGCAGACAATTGAGACCAAGCTGAGAAAAAACATTTGATTGTTTGAAAATGTTTTTTAATTGGACTTACAAAATTTGAAGGTAAGATGAAATAAAAACTAATTATTATTTTAATACATAAAATATTTCAATATTTTAAGAAGGAATAAAACAAACAAACTTCACCGAATGAAATTAATATTTAGTATTCGAGTGGTCCCAGGGGTCGCTGATCACGAATATGACGTCAAAAACTCGAAAAAATTAAAAAAATGGCATCGAAAAAATGGGAATTAAAAACAATTGTTTTCAATATAAAAATTTTTGTTTTAAATTTTATTTTTTAAAAAGTTTAAAAACTTAAACTTTCAGTTTACTTTAAAAGTATATTTCAAAAGATTGTTTTGAAATCAAAAGCTTTTGTTTTAAATTTTACTTTACAAACATTTGTGTTTAACTTAAATGAAATTGCTTAGAGCTCTTTTTAAAAAGAATATCCATTTAATATGAACACAATTTCATATAATTTTAAAGCATATTTCCCTCAGTATACTATTAAATAACATTGAAGTTAAATTTTTGTGAAGTTCATATTTGTGCAACAGTATAGTATTGTGGTATTTTCTATATGAAATTTTATTATTAAGTATTTATAATTAATGTATACAGTCTTTTATGCAATCATTCTCGATGACACTCACTTCATAATAGTTTTCTTTTCACGGGTTTGTGATAGGAGAGTTACCATGAACTCCATGTTGCTCTCTACGCTTATCTTTTTGTGCCCAGCTAGCACATCAAAACAAAATAACAGATGAGCCTCCAGCAAGATGGAAAGTGAGAGCACATAGATGCATTGCAAAATAAAGCAAAATAAAAGAAGAATTATGGTAGAATAAATGAAGGTAGTTAGTTGCACGGCTGTGAGCCGACTACCATAACTGTCAAAAAAAAAAGTAGGCAGTGGGGGACTAAAGACCGAAGTGAAAACTTAAAGCTATGAAATAACATAGCTTTTATGAATTTGCGAAGAAGTCAGAGTCAGCAAATCAGACACGTTCTACTTTTTTAACTATTTTTATCAATTTATGCGTTATTGAATGTATAAACTGCTATTTTTTAATGTTTATATATAATATATTTGTAACATAATTACTTTGATTGGGTAATCGGTAATTGGTTCGGTAATCGAATGGTAATCGCTTTGGTAATTATTTAACAGTCGGTAATCACTTTGGTAATCGGTAACAGGTTGGTAATCGCTTCTGTAATCGGATGGTTATCGCTTCCTTAATCGGTTATCGGTTTTTAATAATTGCTTCGGTAATCGGTTGGAAATCGCTTCGGTAATCCGTAATTTGTTTGGTTGCTGGTTGGTAATCGCTTCGGTAATCGGTACTTGGTTCAGTAATCGGTAATTTGTTCGGTAATTGGTTGGTAATCGATTCGGTAATTGGTAATCGGTTATCAACCGCTTCAGTAATCGGTAATGGGTTGGTTATCTTCTATACTATTAATAAATCTGTAGCCACTTTTTATGTTCACTCATCACGTTTAAACGACAACTCAGATTTTTATAAAATTTTGTACACATATTTATAGGTCAGCAGAGAGTGCAATAGGATACTTTATTTTAACCCATTAACAACCAATGTTACTATATGGAAACATATGCGTCTCGAATTTTCATTAAATACTGCATAATATTTCAAAAGTTTTAGTGCCAGTTTTTTAAAAAAAGTAAAATTAGCATGCAATAATAACTTATTTCTGCTCAATGGCAAACATAGTTTTCACCAAAATGTTGCTTCAAGTCTAAAAATGTCTGTTTTTTAGGGTTTTCTTTCGGTCCTAATGGATTAAATTGCACTTCGGTTAAACGAGAACAAAATCAATAAACGCTTTTAAATTGCCTTCAATTTGATACCAAAATCATGTATGTAGTTTGAAAACTGTGAAAAATTTTAGTACCAGATCTTTTTAGTATTAATTATAAGCTGAGAAATTCACACTTTTAGATTTGAAGGCAAATATTTCAGTCAGTTTGCAATGGATTTCAATAATTTTTTTTGAAAAATGTTGTTTGTTAAAATATCCTTCAAACATAAGTTGAAATTTTTACTAAACCAAAGTATTAATATTTTTAAAAATTTTTTTAAAAAATGTTCAAAAATTTTTAGTTTAAGCCAAAAAATTGGATAAAAGTTGTTTTTGTTGTAAAAAAAATTAAATCCAAAATTTAGGTTTTCGATTTCCTATCAGATGATATAACAATCTTAAGGTTAATAATTTGTAGTATTACTTAAACAATAAAAAATCGTTTTGGTAACGAAAAATCATGCCTACATCAATTTTTGAATGAAAACTTTTTGAAAACCCGGTGAAGCGGCGGGTTTAAGCTAGAAGTATATGTAATCGGTTGGTAATTGTTTCGGTAATCGCTAATGGGTTGGTAATCGTATCTGTAATCGGTTGGTAATTGCTTCGGTAATTGGTTGGTAATGGCTTCGGTAATCGGTTGATAATCGCTTCGGTAATTAGTAATCTCTTCATTAATCAGTAATCGGTTAATAATGGCTTCGGCGACCTGTAATCGGTTATAATCGGTTCGGTAATCGATAATCGGTTGGTAATGGCTTCGGTAATCGGTGATTGGTTGGTAATCGCTTCGGTAATCGGCAATTGGTCGGTAATCGCTTCGGTAATCGTTTGATATTGGCTTCGGTAATTGGTAACCGCTTCATTAATCAGTGATCGGATAATAATTGCTTCAGTAACCTGTAATCGGTTGTAATCACTTTGGTAATCAAAAATGGGTTGGTAATCAAAAATGGGTTGGTAATCGCTTCGGTAATCGGTGATCTGTTGGTAATCGCTTTGGTAATCGGTAATTGTTTGGAAATCGCTTCGGTAATCGGTTGTTATTCGCTTTGGTAATTGTTAATCGCTTCATTAATCAGTAATCCGTTAATAATCGCTTTGGTAACCTATAATCGGTTGTAATCACTTCGGTAATTGGTAATTGGTTCAGTAATCGGTAATTTGTTCGGTAATTGGCTGGTAATTGCTTCGGTAATCGATAATTGCTACGGTAATTGGTAATGGGTTGGTTATAGTGTATATAATCGGTTGGTAATCGCTTCGGTAATGGGTTGGTAATCGCTTCGTTAATCGGTTGGTAATTGCTTCGGTAATCGGCAATTGGTTGGTAATCGCTTCAGCAATCAATTGATAATCGCTTCGGTAATTGGTAATTGCTTCATCAATCGGTAATGGGTTGGTATATGGTTGGTTGGTAATTGGTTGACAATCAATCGGTAATCGCTTCGGTAATCGGTAAGTTGGTAATCGTTTCAGTAATCGGTAATTGCTTCGGTAATCAGTTGGTAATCCCTTCGGTAATCGGTCTGATAATTGGTAATCTGTTCGGTAATCGGTTCTTTCTTTGGCTTGGTCGATGCTAGGTTATCTCTAAAAAGGAATGATATACATTAATAATTTCTGTTGTTCTAACAGCATGATGGCATCGCTAAAGCGAGATGATATCACGAATCAATAGTTTTTCTCTCTTCCGAAAAATTGCCTAAAGAAGTCTTCACTTCAAAAAGCAAAAACAACCGCTACCTTCTTTTCTTCCACCATGAGAAGGATGGTTTTTTATTTCGTTTGACATGTATTGCTTTAATGCGATTTACTGACCACCTTAGGATTAGGACTGCGTGCTTAGGATTTTTCAACATTAAGTTATTGTTCTCTATCTCTATGCACACTAATAGCCTTATTCTGTTGATTGACAACTGTAAATTCATTGACAAGCTAGTCTTTTATATGCTACTTTTTGGTCCAAGGGGTTGAAAACAATCAAAATGTTTCGCTTATTTATTTGTTCTGAATATTTTTTTATGTTACTAACAGTTTTGTAATGTTCTGAGCTTTTGTTTATATTTAAGAATTAGACATTTTTTACAGTTGTCAATAAATTTACAATTGTCAATCAACAGAATAGGGCTATAAATCAGAGAAAAACAAAAAAACGAGCTAGCATTCTTTATTGATAAAGAGAAACGTCCGTGGGGAAGCCGCGGACCAATGTGGCCTGCTGGTATATATATAAAATAAAAAGTTCAGAATAGCTTTAAAGGTTTGTACATTAAATAACATTTAATTATTAATAATCGCGAAGTTTAAATGCAACTTAAAAATTTGTTTAATAATTAATAATTTAACTAATTGTTAATTATTCAATAAACTTTAAAGATGCATTTAAATTTTGTGAATCCTTTTCCTTTTAGTTAGCTTGAAGCTATTCGTCGACTATATTCCCAGTAATTGCATTTTGCGACAACCAACTAAATAATTTGAAATATTTTGAATGTTCAACAACAAAATACTTAGAAGTAAATAATTAGATAATAAAAAAAACTGTTTAGCATCTATCAACAAACTAAATTATTCGAACGGTTTTTTATAATAATTAAATGAAAGCCGTTGATATTGACGGTAATATTTGATGCGTTAACAAATTGTTTGTGGCTTATATGCAAATGTTTTTAAAATAAACATCTGCTGGCTAAATGAAAGTTTTGATGAAACATTCAATTGAATTAATTTTTGCGCCAAAACGGGCCGAAGACTTATAATTTGATTTGTTGTGTGCGCGTTATACACATGCATTAGTTCAGTGGTGTAAGTGTTCGATATATTAATTTGTGTATTTTTTGCTAGTATAATGAGTGTACAGAAAAGGTATGTATGTGTGTGTGTATCGGTGTAATTGACTTAATGATTGAGTGAACATCAATTCAATCAATTCAGAAATTATATTTTTAGCAATATTCTTTATGAAGTATTAAAATGTTTAAATCGCTCTTTAAAAGAGGGTTGTTTTATCTCTGCTAACTGAAAACCTGGTTTTATATTAAAAAAAAAGATTTAAAGTACGAAATCAAAATTAGTGTAGTAGTGTATAGTAGTGAAATTTATTCATTTCGGACAATTCATACCCGGATGCGCGCTCACCTGCTTAGAATAATTTTTTTCATCTGGCTTGAAAAGTAAACTCATCTAAAATCTAAAATTAAATTAGTCCGAGCTGTTCTTAAACTATAGGTAGTATACTATATACCAAAGGTAGTTTTAAGAATGATTAGATTTAAATATTAAATAAAGTTTGTTAAAGTGAAATTTAAAAACCACCACGTGCTTTCTTAACTAACAAATTTTCGCGATATAGGCATTGTGATCTTTGAGTAAACATTTTTTGGTTTTTGGTCCGACACCGAAATAAATAAGTAGGCTTGCAATTTTCTGCAAAGAAGTGATGGCTGAACAGAAAATTTAATTCGATTGATTTGAACCTAGGTTCTATCGCATACAAGCCACGCACCTCAACCAGTATAGCCATGGCCACCACTGTATAAGAAAATACAATACTGTTTTATTCGGCTATCCAACGCATGTCTTAGCGGTCAAGTTCTAGTATAATGTGATCCAAGCGAAGGCTTGAATGGAGGCTCTTCCATTTGATGCAAGATTTTGAATGCAAGATTCGAGAAACATTTTTTTTTTTTTTGTTACAGGAATGTCAAGTTTTATCTGTGTTTGAGTGGTATTTAATTTATTTTGGCTTCCTTCATATTTATGGACCCATTTTGTCTTTCATTAAGTCTCCAATTTGCTTTTGTGGGATTAATTTTTTGAAAAAATTGCGAATAACGCATTCCAATCTATTAATTAGATGCCCAATTTCCCGATTTGAATAATCTCGTTTGTAATACAACAGAATTAAATTATTTTCTTATGGAGTCAGTTAAATAATTAGCTTGCGACACATTTTTGATTTTATATAAAAAAAATAGTTACGTCTCTTGTCTTTAACACATTATTTGCTTACCAATTCACTGCAAAAAATGCAAAAAAAATTATTTTAGAAGAGCTGGAAAAAAGTTGCTGCCTTCACCGAGAAAAAAGCTTATGTTAAATTGAAAAAACACCTTGTATAATTTCCAAGTACTTCTTCAAAATGCCCAAGTCTTACATGTTAACCTGCCAATTTTTATTTGGGTGGTAAATTAACCAAGTATTTGGTAAATTTTTATACACTAGTTTAAAAAAAAAAAATTAATTTTAAAAATATATTTAATAATTTGTTTTATTTTCCTTTTTTTTGAAGCTGCCGCCTCTCGTTATTAGATTTGCTTGATTGAAATCGGCAACCACACAAATTTTTCTTTTATCAACACCGTTCTTTTCTTAGAAATTAATGACTTCTCAGCTTTTCTTGCTGCTTGACGTCTATTATAACAAGAACAATACATTTAATATCAAATACAAAAATTTTACCTTCGCATGCCGTTGAGATTTGAACCCACACCAAACGATACCACTGTGTATGAAGTTACTACAATAAGCATTGAGCCAAACTCCTTCGTTACGCGGAGTGATTTAGTCAATATTAATTACAACTGAAGCTATATTGCAGCATAACACAATTATCTATTAAAAGATTTTTGTTGTATGGCTCTCAACAGAATACTGCGACATACAGCATTTGTTTACCTAGCTACAGTTGTTAGCAAGTAGTAGCAAGGCTGTTTGGATCAGTGGGTAGACCGATGGACGGGAACCAAAAGTTCCAGGGTCGATTCCGCACGGCAGGCAAAGACATTTTTTTTTTCTTTTCTTTTTGTTGATGAAATGTAATACAATTTACTGGTGTGAATATGGAAGTAGTAGTTTTATTACAAAAAAAACCATTAAATTATCAAATCTATCCTTCTCTCGTGTGTCTAATGACGCAGCTGTGTTTTTTTTTTTGAAGAAAATAGCTCAAAACTATGCTTAAGCCATCAATGCTAGTTGTTTTTTTTTTTTGTTTTTGGCACGGTATCGAAGTATGTGCTTTCAAAGCAATGTATTAAACAATAAATTGCTTAGGTAAATAAGCATAAGATTATAATTCCTATGCAATTCTCTTCACCCAAGCTGACTTAGGTGATTTACCTATTGCTTTTTTTCTCGGTGTTAAACAAATGTGTCGATCATTTCTGCTCTATGAAAAAGAAAATAGCTGACAATCTACCAAAACAAAAACAACAACAAAAATATATTTATCGTTATAAGAAGTAAACTATTTATGGACTTTTCTGAAATGAAAGGAGTTGCCAATTATGATCTATTTCGATAGTTAGGCGAAAAGTCTTATAATATTGAAGGGGCGTTTAAACAAATGCTCACCACTTGAGAACATAAGCCGTCATCAAAATCCGAGCCCTGATTCTCTTATTACGATAATCTTTAAACAACAATTCCAAATGAACCAGAGTATTACATTTGACCTCTACTTGTCTAATATGAATTGTTTAAACATATCTATATCCATATATATATATATAACTTAAAAAAAAAAAAATCTGTACATGAAATATTTTTTTGAAATTCTTTTTGCGATGAATATTTTGAACGACGCTGAGTCCAAAAATCACATTTTTAAAATTTTTGTCTATTTGTCTGTCTGTCTGTCTGTCTGTTAAAGCATCAGGCGAAAACTACTTAATGGACTTAAATGAAACTTGACATCTAGGTTCCTTATACCCCCGGTCAATATATAGGCTACTTTTTATTCAGTAAAAAAGGTTGGATCCGGTAGGGGGCGCTGCGATCGGGTCCCTGGCATTTTTTTTAGCTTATCTCCGAAACCGTTTATCGGATTTGTATGAAAATTTGTACATAGGTCCAGTTCTCGATCATTTGTGCTCAAACATTTCACAACACAATTGATCATAAGAAGCTCGGTCAAAGTCCATTCAAGGGCTGAAATGGCCATTTTGTTTTTTTTCAGCACTGTAGTGATAGTGAGCTTTCAACCACGTAGCGAAGGTTTGTTAGTCTATACAGCGATTTAAGCTTTAAGGTTTTTTTTTTAATAAGTTTTTCCACAATTATGGAAGAATTTTTTATTTTTGATAAAAAAAATTGTAAGAAATTAAAAAAATATTTTGGCCCGAGTTTTAATGAAATAATTAATTCATTTCCTATTAAAATTTCGCAAAGTTTAGTTTAAAGCTTTCCATAAGCTTTAAACAAATAAAAATGGTTTCCAGTTTCTTTTCTTATGTTTTACATTCTCCCCTTCCTTCACACTCTTCAATTTCTTGTTCCCATTTCTCAACGGTCAGTGTCAATCAGTCAACCTGTCAATGTGTTTTCTGCTACCGTAATCTTTTGTATCAGCTTACTTATCAATTTGTCACGTAGGCTTCTTTTTAATACTTGTTTTTTCTATTTTTTTGTTAGTCTTTAGTTTTTTTTAAGGCTATCTTTGTTTTATTTTTATGACATTAAAAATTGCTGAGCAGTCTGACCTCAAACAGTGTTTGTAAAGCCAAAAATTTGCTTAAAGAAAAATTGATTATGTGTTGTTAACAAAAGTTTCAAAGATTTATTTTTGATTGAATCGCATTAAGATGTAGCAAGATGTAGATAGAAGTTTTCAAATAGTTTGCTTATTACATATTAATGACAATCTTAATTATCGTTAACGAAATATTTCAGAGTTTTATTTTCGTTGCTTCTGGGGCAATTATTCAGAAAAATAAAGAAGGTACTTAATTGTAATTCTGTATCAAATTTTACTTGCTGAGCAACCAATTCGAATCGTAATTAGTCCTTCCGGCCACTCTGCAGACTGCCCAAATCAGCTGTTGAATCATCAACGCGTTGCTGTATTTATTCGACGCTCATCAAACGCGGCACCCATCGCGTCAATAGCTTCTTTATCTCCAAAAGATCGTGCAAAATATACCCTGTCCGTTCTTTTCAGATACCCACGCCCTCAGCTAACTGGAGCAACTGTACTTACGATCATTATAGATGATTTGATTCACTTAAACTCTTTGGCCTTTCAGAGTGTGGAGCGCCTTCGGTGTTTGAACAACCCATTTTAAATCGACTAAATCAGCGATAAGCTATTATTCTCGAAGGAGCAGATGTGTGATAGCATTTTTGTAACCATTGCAAGGATTCTTTATTCAGCGTCGCTCGAATGTCTTTAGCGTTTACTAATTTGTAAACAAATGGATGAGATGTTATAAAACTTCAACTGTCAAATAGTGACAGATAAGTCTCTCGAGATGTGTCATGTTCATTTTCTTGTATTGCCACCTACTGAAAAATCCCGCGACTTTTTTAGCCTATGTAATTTAGCGAGTTATAACTTTATTTTCTATATACATTAAAACAATCTTAAAAAATAAATACATATTTTTCAGAAATATTTACTTTCATTTAATAAGCATAACATTGAAAAACATCACATTGAATAACTCACATAAAAATGAACAAGGACAACGAATTCATCACCAAATATGTCAAACAAAAATTTCTTCACCTAAACTTCGTTCCGAAAAACTTTTAACTACGCCACTGAATATATCATACGATATTTATTTGAAAATAATAAAAAATAACAACAACAAATTTCTCTGTCAATTTGGGCTATTATTTACTTTTTCAGACTTTTAGGCGACCTAATTAAATGCTTTGATTTAGTCGTTGTCGCTGTAAGCTTTTTTCTATGGCAATAGTTAATTTTTATGTTGTGCTATTTTGGCAAAATAATATAAGCGAAGTAAACATAGAACTAATAAATTTCAGTACAGCTTAAAAGTTTGCCAACACATACATAAATTTGTGCGCAAAACTTGAGGCAAATGAGTGAGTGGCGAGCAAATGATGCGCGAGCCTATAAATATGCAAGGAAGTTTTGAAGTTCAATGTATGTGCTCAATGAGATTGTTTTGTTGTTATAGCTGCCCTATAGGAACAAACTAACTTGTTTTTAAAAACAACTAATTAAAAAACTAATTTAAAATAAACCAGTATATGAACTACTTTTAATTATATTAAGGCGGCAACTACTCTGATGTTGACATGTTTAAATTGGAAATTTTTATTAGATTACAAGTTTATATATATTTAACCATGTTATTTCATCAAATATTATTAACTTCAGGCCATCAGTAATAGTTTTCAATTGGTTATTTCAAAGCAATTAAAAAAATAATTTAAATGTAACTAATTTAACAAGTAGTTGAAAATATATGCAGACGAAAGTCAATTGACTTATTTAGCGGACATCACCATACAAAATAAGTTAGTTCGTTCTATGGAAAAAAGTCAGAATTTCAACTAGTTGTGGTTGACAAAAAACTACTTTATCAACTACTTTTAAATTAGTTGATTTTCCTACAGGGTGGTATGGCGGTTGTTTATTCAACTGTATTCAAAGTGTTTTGTAGCTGTTATTATTGATTTTTGTTGTTGTTGTTGTAGTTTTAAAAAAGTTTGCTTATAAATTTATGCTCTTCCTTATTTTTCGCTTTTTATGCTAATCTTTCATGTTTTTCTTGTCAATATTTTAAGTTTACAATTGATTCCTCTTTCTTTATTGAATTCGTATGCAAAATAGTATTGATTGATTTATACATTCTTGATCAATACAAACTTTTTTATAAAAGCATATCTTCTACTTCTCAATAAGCAGTTTAAAAGTTTTTACTGAAAACCATCAAACTAATTTAATAACTTCAATAAAAACTTTAGCTATAAGCCAGCAAAAGCCCAGCTTTAAGAAATATTTACCCCGGATAGACGGTGTTTCCGCTTTATTTACGAAACCACAAAAAAAAATCTTCACAAATTCAAAACATCATTCTACCGTATCATGCATAATTCATGTCTGTTCATTGCATAACAATTCTGTCGAATTTGAACCTGAAAGTATACTTTATTTTTTTTTCAATAAAGGGCAACATACAGCATGTAATAAATATTTCAGGCTTTGTAAAGACTGCGTACTCCATCTACTAGCTGCTGGCTACTTGCCGTCACTCTTCTTTGTGGCAGTGAGCACTCTGCCATTTCCCGTTGGCAGTCATAAACTATTTTATAAACCTAACTCTTTTTTTTTTTTTTTTGCTTATTCCCGTTTGGAAACGAATAAACTCCAGCATGACTTCCTGCTCCACAGCACTCCGCAGTTGGATAAATATCCACCATTTAAAAGAAATTTAATTTTATTTATTTTTTTCTCTTCCCCATTTTGCTAGGAACTTCTATATATTTAAGTTTTTCACCAATAGCAATGGATGGTAGCAAAAACAAAAAATTAAAAATTCAATAAAATGAAAAACGCGGAATCGCGCTTGGCGTGAAACAGCAAAAACTTAAGTGCGGCTGGCTGAGCTGTGGGCATGATGATGATGGCAGTCATTGCGTTCGGGCTTCACTATGTCAGGATGTTAGAATGTATTTAAAGAAACATAAATAAAGTAATGCAAGAAGCTGCAGCTGTGAAGCATATTTTTCGCTGCTGTTTTACTTTTAGTTTTTTATAAGAATGACGTTGAAGGCAAAAATATTTTACGCCAGCGTACAGTGCGTTAAATAGGAACAAAAATACATTTTAAAAAATGGTAATGATTTCAAAAAATTTGAAAGCAATATGTATATAAAACAATGACTTAATTATGACAAATCACAAAGAATTTCGACACAAATTTTTATTAAACAAGAAATAAGTGATAACTAAATTTTATTTTATTAAATAAATTTATAAAAAAATTTTCTTATGTAAATATTATTATATATTAACTAAGATAAAAACGTTACTACATTATATAAGAATTATAATAAATTATTTTTATTAATATTATTTTGTAAAATAAACTAACGCTATCTTAAAAAGAGGCATAAGAATCAAATATTTGGAAGTTACATCGATTTTTAATACGAGGGCCGTCCGATGATTCAGTGAAAAATTAAATTTCCCTCATAGTAACTTTAAATGCAAATTGATCCTGTCAACTACCATCTGTTAATAGACTACTGTCAAAATTTCAGCTCGCTGCAACGCTTATTTTGTGTTTGGCAGCCATTGACAGCAGACGATCTTGTGAACTTTGGCGAAAATGGAAAAAAGTGAATTCGTGTGCTCATCAAGCATTATGTTTTGCGCAAAAAAAAACATCAGCCAAACCATGAAAAGACTTAATGAGTACTTCGGGGACGCTGCACCATCAATTACAATGATTAAGAGGTGGTTTACTGAACTCCGATGCGGTCGTACAAGCACAAATGACGCCAAACGTTCTGGACGCCCAAATGAGGTCACCACAGCAGAAATGGTCACTCTCGACCATAAACATGATCGTGTGACTGATTCAAAGGCGTGTTTGGTAATGTTGAACAAAAATAAGAAGAATTTTTTTGACAATTAGTAACCTCGGACGAAACATAGATCCATCACAGAGACAAAGGAACAGTCGAAACGGTAGATTTCACCGACCGAGCGTGCTCCGAAGAAGGCGAAGACGGTACTATCAGCCGGAAAGGTTATGGCGACAGATTTTTGGGATGAATGCGGTATAATCTACATCGATTACCTTCCACCAAAAAGAACGACCAATGGCAAATACTATGCAGCCGAATTGTATCGTTTCAACGACGCTTTGAAAGAGAAATGTCTCCATTTGGAGAGGAAAAGTGCTCTTCCATCAGACAATGCGCGCAAGACAATGCGCGCCTTCACACATGCCCAGCTCCCATGGAGAAATTCCATGAATTGAAGTACAAATTGTGTCCTCAAACAGCATATTTCCAGATTTGACCCTCAGCGACTATTTTTCGTTTCCAAACATGAAGCAATGGCTCGGCGAAAGAGATCCACCACCATAGAGGAGCTCATCACCGAAACAAAGGCCTATTTTAGAGACCTTCCGAAAACGTATTTTTCGGATGGGATCCAAAAATTGGAGGAACATTGTACGACGTGTATCAAGCTAAAAGGAGACTATATATAAAAATATAAGTGACCATTTCAGCCCTTGAAAGAACTTTGACCGAGCTTCTTAAATATCAATTGTTTTGTGTGTGTTGTGAAATATTTGAACACAAATGATCGAAAACTGGACCTACTAGTTTTATGCCGACTCCGAACGGCTCATGTTCTCAAGAAGCTTTTCATGGCAGTTTTTACTCTCTTATATTTGCCATTGTCTGCAGAGAGGTGACAGCCAAACAGAAAAATTAATTCAATTTGAAAAAACTTTCTGTGTCAGGTGGGAATAGAATCAGGGTTCTCTGGCGTATGGGCCACACACTCTACCCAATGCGCCACGGCCGCCACGGCCGCCACTCCATAAAAGGAGACTATATTAAGAAATAAAACGTTTTTTTTTGCCGTAAAAATTATTCCTTGTTTAATTTTTCACAATACCTCATTTTATTTTTATTGAAATAAAAACTTGAATAATTTTTTTTAGTTAAAGAAAATAATATTAAGGTTGCTACAATAACCAAATTTTTATACGAATATCTTAGAGTATAAAATATCAATTAGAGTTCAAAATTAACTAATATTATTTGATATAAGATAAACTATATTAATAATTATTATTACGCATACTAACATCAATCTCAATCACTACAAATATTTAAATTCCTATGGATTATGGAAATTATTCTCTTTGATTTCGGAAGCAGCTTTATTGTCGATTGTGTAATTTATTGGTAGTTCCTTCAATAAATCTAATACTTCTTGTATAATTTTGCGGGTTTTTTGTGTTTTTAGAGGGGCCCTTAAACTTACAATAAGTGGATCTGACAAAATTAACAGTCTATGTAGCAAATCGGTGTTAGTGTCGATTCGAGATGTCTTTCGCATGAATAATTCTCGGTATCTTCTACTGTCCTTATTTCTTGCCTCTTGAGCTTCTTCCGAGAGTTGTTCTATTGGAAGAATGCAAGATGACACGATATTTTCCCATGTCAGAATATTTTATGGACACTTACTGGCATTGACTACCATGATAATTCTGTAATGTACAATTCCCTAGTAATTTATTCCCTACTATGTTCATAGCAGCTTTAGTATATATATTATCACATATATATATATTATCATAGCATAAAAACGATTGATCTTTCGTAAACAGTGTGATTTTTGAAGAGAATTATCTGGGCTACAATTTTTATCTAAACAGACAACTGTCTGACAAATAGGTGCTTTGATATAGATGGATGACCACTTTTGGTTAACTATGGACCTGAATATCTTCTATTCAAATAAGAAGAAACTTTTGGCATTTTATTTATTATGCCTCAAAAAATTTGTCTGCACAAAAAAAAAATATTGCCTTATAATGAAATGCTATAATGACTAATATGAGTTTGATTTTTAGAAGAAAAGGCATTTTCAAGAAAGCTTGAAATTATAGATGTGCGCAAGTGTGCGCATGAAAATTTTTAAGTATCAATAAACTAAAAACATTCATCCTGACGATAAACGAAGTATTAGGAATGATCAATAATGACCTTTATTAGTTTTAGTCTATTTAATTTGAATAATAAGTATTAAAAAAGTAATATATCAACATTTTAAAGTCTGAATTTCTGACAAAACAAGTAAATTATAACTTGTAATCATATTTAAGGCCTGCATTTTAAAAATTTTGAAAAACTATTAAAATATTTTAATCACGCCCGCTTCTTTGATCACGGCTTAAAATTCTTCTATTAAAATAATATTATAGTTTGTAAAATCGATCAAGTTTGCCTGCCGTTTATGCCGAACCTGTTGATGTTTGTTATTTTTTATGTTCATATTCGCAATAAAGGAAGAATTTTATATGACATACTAAAAAATTATTTGAGTTGGACAGCTTTTTTTTCTTACTTTTGTCCTCCTAGATTATGAAATTCTCACACACTGCGACGGGTTGGAAGCATTAACGCTCAAACTGTCATTATTTTTTGCCATTATTACAGTGCTTTTAAAACATACAGTTCTGAAAAATGTTCAGCCTGAAAGTATGCACATACATAAAAGGCAAGCATGTCACTGATAAGTATCAAATGAAGTTTCTGTGCATATTTTTAGGCTGCACATTTTTCAGGACAGTACGTGTTGGAAAGAAACTAATAAACGCAAAAAAAAATTACAGTTTGAGTGGTATTGGGTGCAGAGCATTGTGCTTGCCTTTTTATATATTAAGATATTCCTTTTTGTGTTATAATAAAGTTTTAAACTTTCATTTCTGCTCTCTTACTGCTCCTTCTTGTTATCATCACTGTGTGCACGATGATAGAAACTGTCCAAATGTACTCTTGTGCGAATTTTCATTATTTTACAAACAATGTTTACTGTAATATAGTTCTTTTCATACTATTATATAACATTTTTAAGTTAAATTTCCGGTTTTATTCCTATACTTCCGTTTACACTAACCACACGATGATACGAACTGTTTTATCAGTATGGGTTATATTATAGTCCTATCCAAATAAATAAAACTTTTTTTTCGTTTTATTCCCTGTTACGCCCTTTTATTAAAAGATGATAGGAACTGACCTATCACTGACTGAAAAAGGAGTTGAGCTTCGTGTGAAGAATTTATAACGGTCATTTAAATTTACAAAATTTGTGCTGAGACGATCTTTCTATGAAGTCCAAATTTCTCCGAATTGGCCTAAAGCATCATATGGAAATATATGATATCTTAACAGTTCTTGTCACCTCTCTTTTCAACTTTTGCATACAATGCACTCTATATCAATTAAAAAAATGTAGGCTACTACGGTCAAAATTTACCTCCCACAAAAAAAAAAATGGGATATAAAAAAATGTATGTGGTATAAGAGTAAATTATATTTAAATAACTTAATGTTAAAATGACCTTTCCAATAAGCCTTAATTTGCCTAAATCTTGAAATTTGTGTTTGAATTCCGTTAATTATTTGCGAAACTTTTGGAAAACGCCTCTCTATATCATTTTTAAGGACACGTCAAAATAAAATAAATTATCTGAAGGCTAATATTCTAATAAAAATTCGTTGAAAATAAAATATAAAAGGGGAAAAATCTGACAGTGCATTTTTTTCACAATAATCTTTCAAAAGTGCCGAAAATACTCTTTCTAAACGCTACCTGTGAATTAAGTAAAAAGCCAGCATGAAATCTGTTTAGATTTTTTAAAAAACAGTGACCTTAAATTAACTAAAATGAAATGTTTTCTTAAAGATCAAATAACTCCTTTAATTTTTGTACTTTGTTCATATCGCACACTAAATACAAAACAGTCACAACTCAAAATTTAAAAATTTTTACTTTTAAATGTAAAACCATTCGTAGTGATCATATAATTTGACTGTAACACATCATATATATTTTTTGCACATCTTCTTTCTCTATAGTTTAATAAAAAGTTTTGTGTCATTGCTTGGTAAAGATTTCCTTCAAAAATAAAATTGTGTTCTTGCTTCAACTAGAAATTTAAAAATTTTGAGTTGTGACTGTTTTGTATTAAGTGTGCGATCTGTGCTCAACGCACTGTGTAGCGCTCAACGCACTAAGGGCAATACACCGATGGAATCAGTGTCTGGTTTAAGACAATAGTGTCAGGATCTTTCTGAAAATTGAAGAAAGTTGAAGAACTGAGTAATAAGTTGAGAAAATTCTCTAGTTTTAAGTAAAACCGACAAAATTTTTGGCTTCTTCAGAACAAATTAAGGAACTTTAGCTAAACAAACATTGTCGAAGACACTTCAAAAACTCTTTGTTAATATATTTTAGCGATTGAACTTTTTTTATTTTATCCAAACATTGAGCAAGTTAGCACTTCATTTTTGTTGTATTTTTAGTATCTTGAGTATTTGATAGCTTCGTAAGAGTTTTCACTTCTCAATTTTTTTTTTTTTTTTTAAATTTCCTGTATATTATCAGCTTATTTATCTTATAGCTTATTTATAGCTTATAAATATCGTAGCCGGGCAACCAGATAACACTGTCGTGTACATGTTTCCCAATAAAAAGCAAACAACCAAAATGAAAAGTTTATCAATCAACAACTGAATGTATACATATGCAATACATTTACCCACACACACACACTTACATATACCTATATTTAGTATCAACTTTCAGTAAACAACACTCACCCAAAAGTGTCATATCCGGTTTGTTTTCCCCCAGCATCTAACAGCAGTAAGTAGTGTGCGCCAATATTTAAGTTCTATCATATTTGATTGAATGTGTTAGTGTGTACGTGTGTATGTGCTTGTCATGGAGTGCATGCGTGCGTGCATTTGTTTGCACATCCGACAAAACACAATCTGATAAATTGTTGTCAATATCCGTTACAACAATATTAATGACGTGTATATGAAAGCAATCAAATTGTTTGATATTAATAGAAAAAATAGTTTGAAAAAGATAACTCAACTTGTAATAAATAGATTGACATGAAATTAAAATACTCACAGCCCTTCATTCTGTGTCACGTAAATGCACACTAACGGTAAGCACGACACGAAAAGCAACAGATTTTTGTATTGAAGAAAGTATTGCTGATAGTTTTCTTTTTTGTCGTTCGTGCCTTATTTCGTGATACGAAATGATAGGGTAAATAAGGCCTTTTTGGAAAACATGTGCAGTGATGGCCGCTGAAATCCGGAAATGTGTAAAAACTAAAATTATGTTGTTTGTACACTAATTCAATTTGCTTGCTAATTAAAAAAAAAGTTTCTGGTCGGATGTAGTGTGATGATAATAGATACAAATCTAAAAATAAAATGTAGTATAATATGTCAGGAAAATCAAAACAGATTTGAAAACATTTATTTGTTAATGTTTAGGCCAATTACATTCTGTCACACATGAAAATATTGCCATAGAGTAGGACAATGTAAAGCGGCTTTGGTGAGTTGACAAATTATATTATGCAATGTACTCTTCGCTATAACCATGGTAGATAAAAGAAGTTAGATGCATTACGGACTGCGCTCTCTTCGACATAGCCAAAATTGTCAAAACCAATACAAATCACATTTTTGTTTACATTTTTCCAATTAAAGCTTTCTCATCGCTTTCAGATTTCCTATGAGCTGTCAAATTCGTTTTGACAGTTATGGCAGTCTGCCTCTCAGAAATGCATGTACCTTTTCTTATTCTACCATGGCTAAAACTTTAAACAGTTCTCCGATCTACAAACAGTATTCTATCAGAGCCGAATATATTGAGTTAAGAGTCGTATGAATATATCAGACTGTGCGAATAAAAATCCAAGGGAAAATTATCAAACTGCAAAAATTAACAATCACCCGAAAAATTAACGAAATATTGTGAACGATTATTTATTTCTATTTGAACATTTTTGCACAATTAAAATTCAAGCGAGTTTTCGTGATGAATGTTTACCCGAATTTTAAAAAATCAATAATCGCTTAAATGATCATGTAACATATACTACAGAGTTAATGGTTTCACACGGAGAGAACTTCCGGCTGAGCTATATTTAAGAAAAAGCGGATATAATTGATTATTTCTTGAAACTTATATGTTTTATTCTCCAAATTTAAAGAACTAATGTGGAAAAACCAATTTACCTTCAGCACTGTTCTTGAACCGCGGATCCAGCGGCCACTAATCAGATACGCTACCATTGCACCATTGCCTTGCTTGTATGTAAGAAAGTAAAAATAAAATAAAAATAAAAATAAAAAAGTTCATTTTTGTTTTTGAAGTAAAAACTTCTTTAGACGCGTTGAGCACTTTTTGGTAGAGGGCAAAAATATAGCTTTGCGATATCATTACGCTATTAGCGATATCATCACGCTATTAGCTGTTAATTTGTGTTGCATTGTACAGCATTGCTTATGCCGTAGTTATGCTAGGCAAACATGTTTGGTGAGCTTTTTTTTTATATCCGATGCGATTACCAACCGACTTCCGAACCAATTACTGATAACCGAAGCAATAACGAAACGGTTACTGAACCAATTACCAATTACCGAAGCGATTACTAACCTATTACCGAACCAATTACTGATAACCGAAGCGATTTCTGACCCAATTACGGATTACCGAAGCAATTACCAACCGATTACTGAACCAATTACCGATTACCGAAGCAATTACTAACCGATTACCGAACCAATTACTGATTACCGAAGCAATAACTGAACCAATTACCCGACTACCGAAGCAATTGTCAATCGATTACCAAACCAATTACCGATAACTGATTACCGAATTAATTACTAACCGATTACCGAACCAATTACTGATTACAGAAGTGATTGGCGAACTAGTTACCGATTACCGGAGCAATTACAAACCGATTACCGAACCAATTACTGATTACCGAAGGGATTACTTACTTACTTACTTAGGTGGCCGTAACAACCCGTGTCCGGATTTCGACTGACCTCATCAGCTCTCGCCAGGCGCCTCTGCTTTGCGCGCGCCTTCTCCAATCGGTTACACCAAGTGCGGTTAGGGCTTCCTCAGCCTGGTCCATCCATCGGAGGCATAGTCTCCCTCGTCGTCGTTGATAAGCGACCCTCGCCTCGAGCACCTTTTTCGCTGGAGCTTCGTCGTCCATACGATGGACATGCCCCAGCCAGCCTAGTCGCTGCACAGTTATACGCCGACCTACGTCAATGTCTTCGTAGAGCTCATACAGCTCGTGGTTCATTCGGATGCGATAGTCATCGCCGAATTGAACAGGACCGAAGATTTTGCGAAGAACTTTTCTCTCGAACACCCCCAGAGCGGCTGCGTCAGTTTGCGAAACAACACACCGAGCCACAGAGCCATAAAGCAGCACAGGTAGAACGAGCGTCTTGTAGAGTGTTAGTTTTGTCGATTGAGAGAGGGCTCTGGAACTTAGTTGCTTACTGAGCCCGTAGTAGCACCTATTAGCAAATTTTGTTCTTCGCCTTATCTCCAGGCTGACTTCATTGTTGTTATTAATGGCGGTGCCAAGGTATACGAACTCCTTGACTACTTCAAAGTTATAGCTGCAGGATGAAACGTGGGAGTCTAAACTCCGCGCTCCCTTGTTTGTAGACAGCATATACTTTGTTTTACCCTCATTTATCGTCGAACCCACTTTTGCTGATTCCTTTTCGATAGCGGCGAAAGCAGCGGTAACATCTCTCTTGGTTCTGCCGACATTATCAATATCAGCAGCGTACGCAAGGAGCTGGACACCTTTATAGAAAATGGTGCCATTACGATCCACACCGGCTTTTCGTACGATCCCCTCCATGATGATGTTGAAGAGATCGCAACACAGTGGATCGCCTTGCCTGAAACCGCTTTCGGTATTGAAGGTTACCGAAGAGATTGCCAACCAATAATCAAGTACCGAAGAAGGTACCAACCTATTACCGAAGCGATTACAAGCTCATTACCAACTGATTACCAAACTAATTACAGATAACCAAAGCGATTACCAACCGATTACCGAACCAATGACTAATTGCCGAAGTGATTGCAAAAATAATTACCGAAGCAAACCGATTACCGAACCAATTAATGATTACCGAAGCGAATACGAAAGCTATTACGAACCAATTATCAAGTACCGAAGAGATTACCAACCGATTATCGAAGCGATTACCAGCTCATTACCAATTACCGAAGTGATTACCAACCAATTACGATCACCGAAGTGATTATCAACCGATTACTGATTACCGAAGCGGTTACAAGCTCATTACCAACTGATAACCAAACCAATTACCGATAACCAAAGCGATTACCAACCGATTACCGAACCAATGACTTATAACCGAAGCGATTGCGAAACTAATTACCGAAGCAAGTACCAACCGATTACCGAGCCAATTACCGATTACCCAGTCAAAGTAATTGTGTTCCAAATATATTATATGTAGACATTAAAAAATAGCTGTTTATAATAACGGTAAAATTGATAAAAAGAGTTAAAGAAGTAGAACGCGTCTGATTTGCCGACTCTGGCTACTTCGGAAATTCATAAGAGCCATGTTATTCCATGGCTTTAAGTTTTAACTTCGGTCAGCAGCGCCCCCTCCACTGCCTAAAGAATTAATTATTTCGAAAATTGTTCATTTAAACATTTTGGCGATTGTACAAGATTTATGTTTTTTGACCCATTCCAATCGCTTGCATCATATATAATCGATCAAGAATGGCTTTTTAGCGGGAAGGGGAGCACCAGACCCAGACCCTAGTAGTTTTCTTTCACCAGCTTCGACAAACTTTTCATAACATTTAGCTTCTTCAATATCTTCCATAACCATCAAAATGTCGCGATTTTACCATCAGAGTTATCTCTATTTTGTCATACAAACATATCCTTTCACTTAAACAACGGAAAAGCAAAGAATAACATTCTATATAAATATTCTATAATAATAATATTCTGGTCCCGCAATAATTGCAATATATCAAATTAAGGAATGAAAAAAAAATACTGATTAAGAATATGACATGATCGGAATAGTTTCCAGAATATTTTACTAAGTTCTCAAGAAAATCATACACAGAAGGAAGCATTGGATCAAATTGGTTGCTTGGTAGCAGTCAGAAGAAAATGTTTGGAAAACAGACTGATATTAAAAAAACGAAATGTCCATTTCAGCCTTTGAAAGGACTTTGACCGAGCTTCTTATGATCATTTGTGTTGTGTGTGTTGTGAAATGTTTGAACACCAATGATCGAGAACTGGACCTACATGTGTTATGCTGACTCCGAACGGCTTATGTTCTCAAGAAGCTTTTCATGGCAGTTTTTACTCTCTGAGGCTTGCCATTGTCTGCAGAGACAATGTTAAAAATGAAAAAGTTTCTGTAACAGGTGGGATTCAAACCAGGGTTCTTTGGCATACGGGCCACACACTCTACCCTCTGCGCCATGGTCGTTCACCTTAGACCAACTTAGACCTAACGCATCTAAATGAAGAATCACTCTCACTATCTAACAGTGCCAAATTTCTTAGGTTCCTCCAAGAACCAGAAGAATTTTTTAATGTTTTCTTTTTTACTAATGAGTACTAGAACCTGTTTATACGAGCAGTATTCCAGTATATTAAACTCAACTAAGAACTGTACAACTAAAATTTGCTATGCAATGAATATGAAGTCTAGCACTCTTGCCCTGTGCTAGAGCTTAAAGATTTTCAGCATAGTGAAAATATCGCTCGTTTGAAACGTGTTACTCATGGGAATTAGTTTCAAAGTGGCCGCAGTGCACTCGCTTTTTATATGCTAAGCCAAGGCCAACAAAGTGTAATGAAACTTTTTTTCAATTGAAACCAAAATTTTGTTCATTTGTACTGGCCACTATTTGTATTTTAAGAGCAAATATTTTTTGTAATGTTTTCCATCATGCCTTTGATTGCATTTGTTAATTAATTTTTATAAAAATATCAATAGCAAACAAACATTTTATTTTATTACTTTCAGTAAATATACGACTACGCTTTTATATATGTAAATGTCAGAATTTTTTTTTTTTTTTGGTTTACATTTTTTTTCAATATGTTTCTACACATAATTTTATACTGAAAGACAGCACTCAAGATATTCTTAATTAGAGTTCACTCAACTCGAGTTCATTGGCATCGTAATAAGCAAAACGCCTAGAAGTAGGCATCGATTTATGTTAAGTTAAAAAAGTTTATAATTGAAATTATTTTCAACTGTCTTCAACTAATTCCTGTGAGGGTTTAATGAACTTCATGACTAATCTGTTGATTGCATTAGCCAGCAATCGTAATGTGCTTCTTTTTTTTTTTAAATCTTTTCTGCCGCATTTCTTATGTTGCGCACTTAAGATGCCATTAGCGTCAATTAAAAAAGTAACATTTTATTCTGTTTGACAGGACTTTACCTAACATTGTCTATCTTAATTTTGTTTTAAATTACTTAACTTCTGTCTAGCTAAGGAAGTGGAAACATTAGCTGGGATTTCTTTGCAATTTTTCAATTTATGGCAAAGCAACTGCGGCTGGGAGAGTTTATTCTTTATTCAGCACCTCTTAGTAATCGACGCACTCAATTGAAATCTTGTTACTTTATTTTTTTGCTTAGGATAATTTTTATACTTTTATAAATTAACCCTCTAACCGCGGGGGAGTTAAAAATTTAAAGAGTTAAGGGGTGTAAAAATAATAGGACCTGGGTAAATAATAGGATATGGTAAAAAATAGGACATTTGCCCTTCTATGGGTTACATCTAAGAAGCTTTGAATTTTTTTGTCAAGATTTATCAAATCATGGGCAAGACTAGCTCCTTCCGACAGGAAACAAATTATGACTCAATCATTTTTTTTAACAGAGCTTAAGAAAATTTTCCCGTCCAAGTTATCGATATTGAAAAAACTTGCACTAAAACCAAACTCTGGTATACATATGGTAAGAAGCATTTGTATTAAGTTATAGAAACTGTTGAAGTACATTACAAATATTTTTAATAATTTTTTATAAAAAAAGTGAAGGTGATATATATGTCCACGTGATGAAGGTCTGAAGTTGCACAGCCAAACGGGCGAAAGCGATGAACAGCTAGTAATTGACCGGGAACATAATAAATGCACTTTTTAAATGTGTAATACATAAACTTGATGAGTACGTGTCAGAATTAAAAGATATTGATTTTATAAAACTTCATTTTTGAGTTGAAAAAAATTAATGTAAGATTGTTAATAAAACAAACTATTAAGACAAACATAAAAATCGTACATAGTTGTGTGAAGAAAGTTGTATTAAAGAGAACAAAAAAAAAAAAAAAAACAATATTTATGACTATTGAATTACTTATATAAAAGTGAAGCTTTCGCCCAGTTTTAAAAATACGATTTTCAGAAAATTGCGTTTGAAAGTATAAAGTTATCGCTGACTCGCCCCTTGATTTTCTTATTGATTTTATGTACATAACTTTAATCAGCGTTTCCTGCACCATAGAATAGTTCATCCAAGTTCGTCTCATCATCTTCTGCCCATTTTCTAGCCTCTTACCTGCTGAACTGACAAGCTTAGAACTTTCTGCTGACTATAAAATTAACATTTTTTCATTCCTCAGATCCTAAGCTATCACTTAAAACAAAAAAAATTTTGGATTTTCTTAAACCTCTAGAGTGGTGCATGAAGGTTTCTGCACACTTAACGGCACGTAACGAAACGACAGTAAAACACACACTTAGCGGAACGACGGCGAAAATTTATACAAACAGCGGCAACACAAAAAAATCTAAAATATGAGAGCTAGATTAGCATTTATTGCTTCGTTTTTAGATGAAGAAGATGCATAAAATCAATCATACCGTGATTTTCTGCCATATGATCGAACATTTTCGCGCAAAAGTTCAATTCAAATAATCAAAGCAAACGACGAGCCGATCAGAATTTTTTTTTTTGTATACACCGTCTTTTTCGTTGGCGTAAAAAGTCGTTGCCGTTTCGTCGTGTGCATTCGCTGGTTAGTGTGCATGTATACATAAGAACACAGGGTACCCAGTGAACCAAAATTACCGTTTTTGAATTCATTTATGAATCTTTTTGGGTAGAAACGTTCATTTTCGGCACTCATAAATGAACCCTTTTTGTATCATTCGTCGGACTAAAATGCCTCTCAAAAATGAATCTTATTTTGTTCGGAAATGAGTTAAAAAATGAACCAAAGAAAAGTTATTTTCGGTATTCGGAAATGAACCCTTTTTTTATCAATCGCCGGACTGAGTTGCTTCCAAAAACGAAATTTTTTTTTTTGTTCAGAAATAAGTGATTGTTTCCAATTTGAAAAACTTTTAACTTATGTGTGTAATATCAAAATAGTAAAGTTATTAATTGGGGAATTTATTTGATTACTCTTTTGCATGAAATGTTGTCGTGGTTTTCATTCTATTTGGGTTTGATCTTGATTTTTAAGAGAAATTTTGAAATGTTATGACAGACTTGATAAAAGATGAAAATTCGTGTAGCAGTATATCCATCTAACTTCCTATGACGAGAATCAATTCGCACTTGTGAAAAAGTTCATACGACGATTATATGGAGCTTAACATTTTAATTTACTATTATAAAAATATCACCAAAGGTTTGAATGTTTTCTTTTTTAACTCATTTTAGAATATAAAAAAGTAACTTTTATGAATCAATTTTTAACTCATTTATGAACAAAAAAGGGTTCGTTTATGAAAAATTATTTCCTACTGATTTGATAAAAATAATGTTCTTCGTTGAACTCATTTAAGAATGAAAAAAAAACACTTATGGTTCATTTCTGAACTTATTTATGAACAAAAAATGGTCTATTTACGAGAAATTTTTGATGAAAAAATTATTCTTTTTCGACTCAAAATAAGTATTTTATAAGTACAATTTTTATTTATGGGAAAAGTTTTTACGAATTAAATCTTCTATAGCAAGCTCTTTAAAGAAAATAAATTCTACTTTTAATTCTAAGAATAAAAAAAAATTCTACCCAAAAACGTTCGTAAAACTCTCACCTCACGCAAAACCTTCGCTTATGGTTCAGTGGGTAGTTATATTTTGTAGTTTCGTGTCGTTTCGTTACGTGCCGTAAGTGTGTAGAAGGCTTCATCCATAAAAATGTATGTATGGTTAGATTTTGATCAAGATTTGTAAGTTCAAGGACAAAAATGTTTCAAAAATTCAAAAGAATGCAAACCTAAAGTTTAATAAAAAAAAAAAAAAGAAACAAATGGAAATTGTATTTAATTTCTGTATTTACTCTTTTTCTGGTGAACACGATTTCATAGCTCATGCTAGATTTTATTGGTACAGCTATTTTAAATAAATGACAATAATTTTGTTTTTATACTTGAATTTATTTTCAATGTTCTAGAATAGTTATGTTTCAACGCATGCAAAGTTTTTCCTTCCTTATGACACCATAGGTATTGATTCTGGATTCTCAGTATAATCATGATCATGTGGACGATATAGTGGATAGCCGTAATAGGGATGATGATGATGATATTCATAAGGTATAAAAGGATAATGGTGTGGTGAATGGGGATAAAAAGGTGTTGGATAAAATGGTTGTGGATATGTATAATAGGGTCGATAATATGGTACATGATGATGTGGTGGATAATGAACTGGATATGGATATGGTAAATGACTAGCATGTTCATTGTCTGGTTTATTCTCCTCCATTGGCAATATTAAATCTTCTTCTTCACTATCATCGGTATAGTCCGGAAGAGCTTGCCATTCCTTACAATGTACTGGTTCATTCGTCTTTTGGGGCTGAACTTTTTGTTTCGACTTCATTGGATGAGCACTAGCGCTGATGACCAGTACAGTCAACAGCAGATAAAATGTTAATTTTACAAACATCTCTCTGATACAGCGTATCTCTGTATTCGACAAGATTTTATATAACCCGCTAAGAACTACTTGAAGCTTGTTCTTCGTCAAAGCTTAAAGAACTATTAGCTGTTGAAATTTTGTAGCATTTATATATTGACCGAGTTTGCTGAATTTTTCAAATATTCATAAAAGAATGATCAAATATTCGATATGCGCATTTGAGTCAAATCTTTTTAATGTTCTTTACGTTTTTCAGTTTTTACATTTTATTTTTGCCATTTTAATGAGCTTTATTTGCAATAACGTGGAACTTATTAGCATTTTCTTAAATACATTTACAGTTCCACAAAATATGTATGGAACGCTCAAGGCATTTTAAAAACTTCAATAAAGGTATCAAAACATAATTGTCCAAGTTAGTGTAAGGTTTATAGTTTTTGGTTTTAAAAATTTTCCGTGATCTCATTTGCATTTGAGATTCAATTATGGAATCATGAACGTGGTTATTATATTCTATCAGTTCTTTGATCTTAATAGCGAGTGAACAAAGTTAAAGTTATCCGTCGCACCAAACAGAAAAAAGTTTTATTTCACTGATTTCTAATTAATACTGCTATTCTGAGGTCAGTTATTTCTTTCTATTTTTATTTATATGCCACTCCCTAAAATAACTTCATGTTTTCTAGATAAAGTCGTTTAAAAAGAACCAGAAAATTGAATATTTAAATTTTGTTCACACAGCATGAAGGCGAGCTGGTTGTTTCATATCGAAAATCAGCATTACTCAGAAAGAACTAGAAAATTTTCCAAAAAAAAATAAAATTTGTTGGGTGTTATAATGGAGTGCAAATATATAAAAACTTAACAGCAAATGACAAAGTTGTCTTCTTCAATAAAACCATTCGAAATGTTTTCCACAAAATGGTTTCAAGGACTAGCATCGGATTAAGAAACCTTTTTTGATAAAGCGCTATAGAAAATTGTGCCTAGAGTGTACGAAAAGGTATAAGAATTGCACAACTTATGATTTGGAGTGAATAATATGGATTGCCAACATAGCGCTTTTTAGATTTTGTTTTTTTTTAGGTTATGTTTAGGTATTTTTACAAAAAAACCCCAAAAGTAGAAAAATGCTCATATTTTTTCCCTAAAACATACGAAAACTAAATTTCTACCCATTTTGGCACGTGGCTTCTACGTAACTTGTATGAGAATGTTTAGATTAATGTCGGCACGGGTTATCATGCTCCAAATGAGCAGAAATTTAGTTTTTGTGTTAAATAATAAGAGAATTTTTCGACTTTTGGTGACTGTTTCGGCAAAATACCTAAATCCAACAAAAAAAGGTAATGAAAAAACGGTATGTTGGCAACCCTAGAATTAAAAAATTATCTCTACTAAAAATTAAAAATATTTTTTTAAGAATTATTGAAGGTGCTCCAAGTGAAAAGTATATGTTTTTTGATTTTTTATGATTTTTTCTTTGTGATCGAAATGCTTGAATTGGACACTTTAAGTATTTTTAAAAAAAAAAACCGAGTTTCAACAAGTACAACTTTTTTCCCGAAGTTCTGTTTTTTCAATTTCTTGGAAAATAATAGCTTAAAACTATACTTAAATCATCCGTGCTATTTTTTTCATATTTTGCATTTTTGGATTTTTGGGAATTTTTTTCGTAAAAAACTACAATTTTCAAAAAGGTACACTTCAAGCAAAAAAGTCATAACGACCAGGTTATTCAACATAATTACACAAGTTTTTGCATCTCCATTTAGGAAGATATGTGCACAAGATTTCATTAAAATCTTTTCAAGTTTGGATTTTTTAGATTTTTTTTTTAATACTCGTACAAGAGTTTTTTCTAAAAGTGAAAAATCAAAACTCTGGTAGTTTTCGTATAATTTTTACGTTTGATAGGTTTTTTCAAAGAAAAATTAAGCAAGAAATACTAGCTGCGAACCAGTTTTTTCAAAACTTACACTTATATAAAATTTATTTGAGTTTTTTGAAAAGTTAGCACTTTTTTCCCATATAACCAAGAACTGACATGTACCGATGCAAGTCGGCACGGCTTTCCGTGGTCCTAGGTACACCAAATTTTATTTATATTTACTTCAACATCGTACGAAAAAATTAAGGGGTGCCACATAAAAAAACAACTTAAATTTTTTTAGGACACCCTAATATATATTGATCAACACCGAAGCTTGGCGGCGAATCGTTTTTATTGTGAATGACTTCAATTGACCACATTAACATTTTTGACCACACTTTATTTGAAAGCTTAAGCAATTGGGAGTTTCCCATTAAAAATAAATTTTTTCAACAATGGACTCTTTCTTTATTTTCAGTTTGCCGCTCACATTGTGCTCTTTTCTGAGCAAGAGAACTGGTGGCGAATTCATGGCGAAAGCAAAAGTAATGCCAAATTTTTCATATGTTTTTATCATTAATTTTGTATCGAAACCCATTTCCTTATAATTCAAATTTCAAAATAGATTTGAATAAAAATTTAAAATTTGATTTGAATAAAATGCATTCTTCTGAAAATTTTATTGGTTCCAATCGAGAAGTCTTTAAAACCTTAACATAAAAATCAGCATGCCAATTGACTTTTTTTTAAAATAATCTTTACAAAAAAAGTCGAATTATTCCTTGATTCACTACCATAACAATTAATTTTTATTTCATTCATTGTATTACACAAAAGTATTTCCGAATTTAATGTTTTGTAACTTTACCAAACTTTTCAATAAAAAAAAATAAAATAACAAAATAAAAATAGATTTAATAAATTTTAGTGCATTAATTATGCGTGGATTCCTTATAGAAATTATCTAAGCAATCTATTAGTCATGTCCGTATTTGAAAAAGTGACACCTAGGAGAGAAGCTGAAAGGAGCTATATATAGACTCTGAGCGGTTTTAATCTGTTAAGTATCAATTTCTTGAACCTTCTTCGCTTTGTCATGTGGCATGTTGAATAAAGACTACAAGTGAGGTGTCAACAATAATTCATTCAAAGGATGAAATTGAAATTGCATTGCAAAGGTCTATGAATCCCAAAAGAGAAGAATTGCCAATATTACCAGATATAATGTCATAAATAATAATAAGAGACTGAACTTTTTTACGTGTATCTAACGTTTTTATGCCAAGAAGCAAGCATCTCACATTATGTTATATGAGGGCAAGTCTACACATGGCAATGCATTGAAAGAAATGCAAATTTAGAAAACCTTTTTTGAATTTGTTCCAATCTTAACGTATGAATGGCATAAATCGGATTCCAAATGAATGGTGCATATTTTAGTTTAGATCTCTCAAAGGCATAAGCCAGTGACTTTAAGGTATGCGGGTCGGAAAATTCAGAGCTATTTCTCCGAACGAAATCAAGTAAAGAGTATGCTTTAGGGACCAGGAAATTTACTTGTTCAATAAAAGTGAACTTAGTAGCAAATATTGCACCTAGATCTTCGATCAATTTAACACGTAAGAGAGGGATTCCAGAAATAGAGTAAGAGTTACTGAGGACAGTATTGCATTTAGAAAAAGTAATGTGTAAACATTTAAGATATCTTAAGGTAGATCATTCAAATTACTACATTGGCACAAATTATTTAAGTCAGATTACAAGGAGACAACAACTGAGACGCGGTTTACCCAAGTAAATAGCTTGAAGTCATCGGCATAAAGTAAAAATATTTAAGTACAAAAATTTTTATTTATATCATTCATAAATAAGGTAAATAATAAGGGGCAAAGGATACTACCTTGCGCTACACCCGAAGAGGCAAAGAACTTACAAGAAAGTTGGAAATGAAGAAAGCATGAATGGCAACCCATTTTACACAATTTAGCAATTAAAATTTTATGACAAACTTTGCCAAATGCCTCAGTGTAATCAGTGTAAATTGCATCAATTTGATAGCCAAGTTCAAATAATGAATTGCAGTAATTGGTTAAGATCGCTAAGTTAGTTAGAGTGGAACGACCAATAATGAAACTATTCTGTTCATGGCAAAAATTTTGTTTGGCAAGAATAAACATTTTATTTTTTATGATCCTTACGAAAAGTTAAGAGATGTTTGAAAGTTTATAAATTGGTCTATAGTTAGAGATATCATTTTTTTGACCCCGTTTTAAAAATAGGGGTTATATGAAAAATTTTCCAACTATCTATAAATACTCCCGAACTCAAGGACTGATTAAAAATTTGGCAAAAAGGAGCACATAGAGAAAGAGCACAATTAAATAAAACTATTTGAGAAAACCCATCAATGTCGGGCCTAATTAATTATTGTCGGGCCCTATCTAACTCAGATACGGTTAATGAGCCGCAGTCCATGAAAGCATCACCGTTTGACAAAACAGTAATTTTAAAATTTGGAGTCTTCGCATAGTTGACACTAAAAAAATCAGCAAATAAGTTCATATTTTCATTGATCGAGAAAGAAGATACACCATTTAAATGCATTGTCATTGGAATATTGGAGCCACCCTTTTTTGTGTATTACATTTAAAACGAATATGCAAATAAAAATATCTGCTGCTAAGTTTGACGTCCTAAGCATTTTCGTTTTGATTTTTTATATATCATTTTTAGAAATTTTATTTCATAAATAAAATTTGATATTTAGTGTCTGATATGATTCTCATTTTTATAAATTTTAAATTCAATGTATTTGGGTTGAAATATTCTAATCTAAAATAAATTTTTTGAATTGAAGATTGAGTATTGAATTTTATATTGCAAATTTAAAATTATGATTTTGATTTTCGATGATAAATTTTTTTTATTTTTATTGTTAGTCTTTGCAATAGACTTGCAATAGAATAGAGATTTTATTTTATTTTGTATTTTTGATATTCGGGTTGTTGAGTTTAAGATTTTGCCTTCTATCTATACTTTAACTTCAACTTTTAAAGCTTTTTGAAAACTTTATCTGGTAAATGCGGAATTGAACTAAATACTTAACTACAGAACAAAGCAGACAAGAACACATTATTTTCTAGTCTTATTTTAGTGAATACTTTACTGGCATAATTATATGCTTAGAACTATAATTATTATGTAAGAACTATGGTAGGTGTTTGGCTTGTCTTATAATCGGCGAATTGTCAAAATTTATTGCAAGGAAAGTAATACTTAAAAAACTTTGACTCATTATTTGCAAAAAGAAACTCTAAAAAAAACAATATGATAAATGCCCAAGAATTGTTTTTGCTCTTTCAATTAAGGGCAGCAAATTAAAAAAATATTTATTTTTGTATTGACGAGAAAGTTAGACGTTTTACAACTATGTGTAAATATTAGCAGAGATTAAAAGTCTAATAGCAGCAAAAAATAATTTTTAGGCTAATTAATATATTGCACTGCTAATAACTCAGAAGAAATCTGCTACAAGATGAAATGAACATAAAACATGAAGAAAACAAATCGATATAAATACCTCAAAATCCATGAACAGCTATCAGTTCTTCATTTATATTGTCAAATAAAACTACAGAGATGATTTCAAGGCTCTTTTTCTTGACTTTTCTAGCAGCGATTGCATTATCAGTTGGAAGTGAGGAGTCAGAAAAAGCACAAATACCGGTAGCAAACATTGAACAATCTTCTAGCAAACTATTTAATAGCATTAATATAGTGCCTTCAATAAAATCGGACAACGGATCATTACAGGATAATTTACCTGTAATAACAAATACAATGGAAACTTTGACTACGACAACTACAAGACGGCCAAAACTTTATAACAAGATGCGGCCATCTTTTATACAAAATTACTTCCCATATCCTTATGCATATCCCACTATACCACCACCATGGATATGTTTTTATAATCCAGCCACTCCAGGCTGCCCAATAATTATAACGCCAGCTCCAACGGTTCCACCAGTAGTAGTTCCACCAGTAGTAGTTCCAGTTGTCCAGTAGTTCCAGTTGTCTAACCATCTTCAACACCAACACTGCAACCATGGTTATGAGCAGTTTGGACAATAATATTTGCTCAAACATAACCCAAATCCAACATCAATAATGCCACTATGGAACTGCAAAGTACTTCAAACAGCCTGCGAAGTCAAAACCGAAGCATACCATTTCTTCACGTACAACAAAATCAAAAGCACTTTAATTTTTTTAAGACTTTCCTACTCATTTTTTTCTGTATTATCTCGAGCCAATAAAATTTTCTTAGAATTTGTTTGTTCAGTACTTTATTTGAATGTTGTTTTAATTATTTAAAGGAATCTTTTTTAATAAGCAAGTAAATTCTGATATAATGGAAGTCTTAAGTTAGTTAAGCAGAAGCAGCTGCGTTTAAAAGGTTTATTTGACGCCAATGGGAAAAAATTATGGCTGCGGTTCCTCTGGATATCTTTCAAGATTATCAATTTAAATAAAAATTATAGCTTATTTACTTATTATTTTATATATATAGTATAATTATATAAGTATATTTTACTTATTATTTTATAAATTATAGCTTATTTACAAAACTGACAATATTTTTGAATAAAGAAATTCAAAAACGATTTTTGCTTAGAGGTAAATACCCAAAAATATGCCGTTAGAATAAAAAATAAATACGTGAAATTTTAACCCAATTGGATAACAGGAAATAGGACAGTTAAAATATGAAAGAACTACTTATTTCTCAATTGAAATTAAATCAAAAACTTTGGAATTTAATTATATATAAATTATTAAACTTCCATTTCTGTAAAATTTAAATACCATTATCCAATCAGCAATTGGTTTTAAATATAAAATAACAAAGGTAGCAGTAATTTGAGAAATTCTCTCTTGTAGTGGACAGTAAACATGGGTAACACAGCGCTGCGTTGCGTTATTGAGTTGAAGCATTTAGCTGCATTACTGCGCTTATACACTTGTTTTATTAAAAGCAACGCACTAGCGCAGTAATACAATGAGTTTTTTGCTCATTGTTCTTTCTCTTGAAGTAGTCAAGGAGTTTGTATACCTTGGCACCGCCATTAATACTAACAACGAAATCAGCCTGGAGATAAAGCGAAGAACAATAATTGCTAATAGGTGCTACTACGGGCTCAGTAAGCAACTAAGTTCCAGAGCCCTCTCTCGATCGACAAAACTAACACTCTACAAGACGCTCGTTCTACCTGTGCTGCTTTATGGCGCTGAGGCATGGGTAGTTTCGCAAACTGACGCAGCCGCTCTGGGGGTGTTCGAGAGAAAAGTTCTTCGCAATATCTTCGGTCCTGTTCGAGTCGGCGATGACTATCGCATCCGAATGAACCACGAGCTGTATGAGCTCTACGGAGACATTGACGTAGTTCGGCGTATAACTGTGCAGCGACTACGCTGGCTGGGTCATGTCCATCGTATGGATGACGAAGCTCCAGCGAAAAAGGTGCTCGAGGCGAGGGTCGCTGGTCAACGACGACGAGGGAGACCATGCATCCGATGGATGGACCAGGCTGAGGAAGCCCTAACCGCACTTGGTGTATCCGATTGGAGAAGGCGCGCGCAAAGCAGAGGCGCCTGGCGAGAGCTGATGAGGTCGGTCGAAATCCGGACACGGGTTGTCACGGCCACCTAAGTAAGTAAGTAAGTTCTTTCTCTGTTTATTCGAATGTGTTCGACATCAAAATAGCATTGCAATTTTAACCTTACTTTGAGCATCCAGCTTATTTTGCAATGATTTTTAAATTTATGTGGATGCTGAACTTTGCCCTGCAATTAGACATGTTTTGTATTTATTTGTGAATCGGCGTGCTATTCAACTCAAACTTTTACTGCACTGAATAAACTTCTTTTGAGACAGGAATCAAATGTTTTCAAACTACGTCATGACGCAATTGCGTTAACTCATTTCTCTGATACAGTAAACTGCGTTAGAGTTGATGTATCAGCGCAGAATTTTTTGCTATGTTACGTCGCCCACAGAGTGAATGCCGATGCCGACTGGTTGGCAGATAGGTTGCTTGTTGGCACTAGTGTGGCCGAACCTCAATAGAACAAACAAATGAGAACTAGCGAGATAGATGCTAACATGTCCGCGTCGACGTTCACTCTATGGGCAGTCTTACCCATGTCTACTCGGCAGTGCCGCTAGATAAAATGACCACCAATATTTTCCTTTCCTCAAACTAAATAACCACAAATTAACACAAACTACCTCAATTGACCGCCAAATACCACAACACAAGAAAATACCAGAATCCCTCAAAATCGACCATAGTAATTTGAAGAATTTTATCTATACATACAAACCGCCGTTTTTTGTATGGTTTTTTTTCCTGTAGCTTTGAGCCTTAGTTGTGATACCGTCACTCCGTGTTGAGACCATCATGTTATTTCAACGATAGTAGTAATAAAAAATCAACAATAACTTTTTAAAGTTTTTGAATGCAACAAAAATTTAAGAATAATTAAATATTTATTAACTTACACTATTTTAGCAAAGTGGTTGGCATTACTTTGCACATTTTAACATTCATACAACGAAGTTACAATTTTGGAGGCTTGCTTTTACTTCCTGGCTTGTACTGAAGGTGAATATAAATGTATAAACTTAAAAATCTGTACACACAAAAAATTTGTTTTGTCTTAATCTGTATTTTCGCGTTATTTAACCGATCTGCCTGGATTGAATTTTTGTAGAAATGTGTTTTCTTTACAATATAAATGTGTTATAAATGTGTTTTAATAAATTCTTTTAATGTCCCAGTGGCGAATGGATGCATCTGTCTTCGAAGACGACTTTCAAGACAGCAGTCAGTCTTCGAGGATAGATCGCTTTAATCCTATAGCTGTGCTCGAAGACAATTTCAAACAAATTAGCCAAACGACTTGCAGGACAAGTGTGTCTGTGCGAAGACGGCACCAATACAAGTCTTGCTAAGTGTCAGCATTCCTTCAAAACTGCTGCTCTTGTTGTACGATTTTTCTCATTCGTTTTCTCTCTCATTTCATTCTAGCTCTCAAAACGGATTGCAAGACAATCTTATGTTACATTTTTGAAGACGAGTCTGATACATGTCTTGCTAAGTGTCTGCATTCGTTTCAAGTTGCTGCTTCTTACGTTTTTTATTATTACTGAATTAATAGCGACATTTCTAGCAAAGCATCAGCATTGTTACTCCATTGTCGTCAACGACGTCTTCAAAGACAACGTCTTCGAAGACTATTTTTGCCACTAGAGTGTTTCTATACAATGACATAGAAGTTATTCAAATCTATTTTCATTATTATTTATTTTATTTCAATGATATAAAAGTTATTTTTACTGAATTATGAGCGATCAGTTTAATGTATGTATATTAGGATGGGAAAAAAATATGGAATAAAAAGTTTGCCGTGTCCGTCCATAACTAAAAAAGCTTATATTGAGAGGGTTTAAGTACCATAAACATTTTTTGTTAGATGGTTTTTGACTGATCGTTAAAAGAGTATGTCATTGGATAGGTCTCCATGAGGACAACAATTTGTTTCCTTTTTTTTACCTGAAATTCCATCTTTGGCTAGATATTTAAATGCATCGCCTTATTTCCTCAGTACCCCCAAAACTTGAACTTTTTTTTCATAAGAACTCCGCCGGCTACAACCTACAAATAATTAATATTAAAAAAATCTGCTTACAGTGCGAAATTTCTACTTTGCGCTGTTTATACTTGTTAACTAAGGCGGGTCACCAAAATGAATATGGATTGTCACCCCTTAAAATAATAGCTTACTTTGAGCCTTTTGAGCCCAACAACATCAAAAAACATTTGGTAGCACTCATTGAGACCTATCCAACGATATATCGTACTTCATAATTGGACTTAAAATGACAAAGCTGTACAAAGAAGACCATGCTGACCGGAGGGACCGGAGGGACTGCTGACCGAAGTGAAACTTAATGCTATGAAATAACATAGCTGTTATGAATTTCCGAAGAAGCTAGGGTCTGCAAATTAGAAGCGTTCTGCTTTTTTAAACCTTTTTACCAATTTATACGTTATTGAATGTATGAACTGCTATTTTTTAATGTAATATACATATAATTCAGTCTGCAGATAAAGCGAAGAACAATAATTGCTGCTACTACGGGGTCAGTAAGCACTAAGTTCCAGAGCCCTCTCTCGATCGACAAAACTAACACTCTACAAGACGCTCGTTCTACCTGTGCTGCTTTATGGCGCTGAGGCATGGGTAGTTTCGCAAACTGACGCAGCCGCTCTGGGGGTGTTCGAGAGAAAAGTTCTTCGCAAAATTTTCGGTCCTGTTCGGATCGGCGATGACTATCGCATCCGAATGAACCACGAGCTGTATGAGCTCTACGAAGACAGTGACGGAGTTCGGCGTATAACTGTGCAGCGACTACGCTGGCTGGGTCATGTCCAACGTATGGATGACGAAGCTCCAGCGAAAAAGGTGCTCGAGGCGAGGGTCGCTGGTCAACGACGACGAGGGAGACCATGCATCCGATGGATGGACCAGGCTGAGGAAGCCCTAACCGCACTTGGTGTATCCGATTGGAGAAGGCGCGTGCAAAGCAGAGGCGCCTGGCGAGAGCTGATGAAGTCGGCCAAAACCCGGACACGGGTTGTTACGGCCACCTAAGTAAGTAAGTAAGTAAGTAAGTACATATGCATAATATATTTGCACAACACACTTTGGTTGGGCAATAGGTAATTGTCTCATTAATCGGTTGGCAATCGCTTTGGTAGTTGGTAATCGCTTCGGTTATTGGTAATCGCTTCAGTAATCGGAAATTGGTTGGTAATTGCTTCGGTAATTGGTAATCGGTTGGTAATCGCTTCGGTCATTTATAATCGGTTCGTAATCTCTTCGGTAATTGGTTGACAATCGCTTCGGTAATTGGTTACGTAATCGGTTGGTAATCGCTTCGGTTATCAGTAATTGGTTCGATAATCGGTTATTAATTGCCTCGTTAATCGGTACTTGGTTCTGTAATCGGTTGGCAATAGCCTGGGTAATCGATAATTGGTTTGGTAACCGGTTGGTAATCCCTTCGGTAATCGGGCTGACGGGCTGATAAAGGAATGATGTACAGTAATAATTCCTGTAACGCTAATAGCGTGATGATATATCTAACAGCGTGATAATATCGCGAATCTATAGTTTTGCTCTCTACAAAAAAGTAATCAACGAGCCTAAATAAGTTTTCACTTCAAAAACCACCCTGGCAATGAAATACATAAGGCCTCGGGCAGAGTCAAAAGTTATATCGCACAAAAATAGGATGTATGTGTCAAATATTTTTGCGGTGAGGGCTTTTCAAAAATATATAGAATCCTTAAATAGAAAATTTGTTTCACTTAAATATATATATATATATATATATATATACATATATATATAACTTTTTTTTCCAAAATATCAATAGGAAAATATATTTATAAAAAAAAGCTATTTTTTTTTTTGCATTGGTGCGAAGTGTTTTGCATGCCTTTTTTTATTTTTCAAACTATAAAAACATTACCTATCAACGTATTCCAATATTTGAAAATTCATCTGAAAACTGCAACAATTTATCTTACAACTGAAATATAATTAGAATTATTTTTCTCTAATCTTTCCCAAAAATCTCCACTGAAACAATAAAGGCCAGTTCTTCAGACCTAATTTAAACTTTAGTTAAATTAAAACGAGCTTAACTCACTATAATTGGACGTTGAAGCTCAGATAAGGCAAAAAAGAAACACATTAGTGGTATTCAATTAACGCCGTATTTGTGGTGTAAATAGCGTATGTGCCGTAAGTTCATACAACTTACCACACATACGCAGTTTACATCACGAATACGTCGTTCATTGAATACCACTATTATATGATAATTTAAGTCAATTTTAATTTCAAATTCAACAAATGCTAAAATATTTAGTTGAACAGAGTTTAAACGTCCAATTTTGGTGAGTTAAGCTTGGTTTAATTTAACTAAAGTTTAAGCTCGTATTGAAAAACTGGCTAACTATTGAAAAAAAAAAAATATATGAAAATTTTAGCAAATAGTGTTTGTTATAATATAGTTTTATTGGTAAATATTAATAACTATAAGATTTTGGAACATTTTGACGCCTTACTTGCTGCGGATTTCGATAGTAATATGGATATTTAGTTTTATAAACAGCGGGCTGTTGTTGTTTTGGCCTAGTTTTTACGGGATATTTTTGATGCTGCTTTGAATTATGGTAGCTTTGAGAGGGGCTTTTTAGCTTCACTGCTGAGTACCTTTGAGGTGGGCTTTTTATCTTCGCTGCTGAGTACCTTTGAGGTGGACTTTTAATCTTTGCCGCTGAGTACCTTTGAGGTGCACTTTTGATCTTAGCCGCTGAATACCTTTGAGGTGGACTTTTTATCTTTGCCGCTGAATACCTTTGAGGTGGGCTTTTTATCTTTGCCGTTGAGTACCTTTGAGGTGGGTTTTTTATCTTCACTGCTGAGTTGTCAAAAAGAAGTTTGTTCGTCAACTTTGGCGGCAATTCCGTTATATTTACATGCATGATATTACTTACAATGTTACTCATTGGTTCATCCAAAGCAATTGTTGCAGTTTCAGTGGATATTTGAAAATTTCCCACAACTTGTGTGTTCGTTTGATTTTGGGAGTTTGAAGCAATTGGGTCCATTAATATGGACATAGAATTATATATGCTTGTTGAATTCATATCTATATCCACTTGTTGTACACTTTGATTTTCAGAGTTTGAATCTATTGGATCCATTAAGACTAACATTAAATTATTTATGCTTGTTGTATTCATATCTGTAGCAACTTCTTGTATCGACTGCTGTAACGCCATCATTGTCTGTTCTGTTGGCAAAGTGGCAACTTCGTTCGCTAATACTGACATGTACTCATTTATTGTTGTTGCAGCTATCGGGTCCATTAATACTGACATTAAATTATTTATGCTTGTTGTATTCATATCTATGCCATCATGTTGTATCGATTGCTGTAACATCATCATTAATTGTTCCGTTGGGAGAGGAGTGGCATCTTCCATTGGTTTTTTATTTGTCAATGCCTGATTTATCAATAGCAAAAATAGCAATTGCATGATCTTATTTTGCTCTGGAGTCAAAACAAGATTAACATTTCCATAGTTTTGCGGTACTGGCGGTGCTGGCGGTATGGGTGGAAAGTATTGTGGTGGCACAGCTCCACCAACTGGGTATGGCCATGGTGGGTTATAAATATTCGGTGGATATGGAGGAAACGGATCCTGTTGGTGTTGGTTGTTCTGGTGTTGCATGGCATCATTTTCCGATGGACGAGTTCTACGAATAGGTGACTGGAATGCTGCTGCTAGCATTTGCCATATAGTTGGTCTTCGTCTTACAGTTATAATCGTTCCACTAGGTAAACCAAACAAAAATGGTATCAAACGAGCTGTTTCTGATTGTTGTTGTTGTTGCTGTTGCCGCTTTGTTGTCAGCGACAATTCTAAACTGCTACTAGCCAAGCAAATGATAGTAAAAATAAATAATCCAAACTTGTTGTACTGCATTATTGTTGTACTGTAATAAACTCAAAGCAGGTTGTTCAAAGTCGATATTAGAACTAGCTGGGCTACGAGAATAAAACAAAGCTTTTAAAGCTTCGGTTTATTTAAAAATTTGTTTACACAAACTATTATTTCCCTCTGCTATTTTTATCTTAAAACTTGACCTACTACAGCCACGCTTTTACCATAGTTTAACCATAACCACTTTATGCAAATGACCATAAGCACATGCGGCCGAAAAAAAAACAGGTTCACAAAAGTTCAATAAACTCACTTTAGAAATATTAATTAAGTGAACAGCGTGAATGTGTCAAAATAAACCAAATTTTTTGCTTGTCTTTAGATTATTTAGTTAATGTAGATGTTATTGGTTTTGGTATGCTTAGCGAGGCACATTGGTTGAAATGTGTTACGTGTAATCATCGATGTGAAAACAAAATTGAACTAATTATCTTTTGAAAACTTTAAATTCAAAGTTATGCTTCCTACACTTTCTCAAAAACTGAAGATTTTTAAAATTATTTTTAGCCTAGCCTTAAACACAAAAGTTTCGCCCTTTTTTCGTCAAGGCGAAAAAAATCGTTATCATTAAGGCATTTCAAAAATTTCTGTTTAATAGGAATACTCATTTTCTGTTCTTCTAGAAGATTTCGCCGCAATGGACATTTTTCTCCCACGAGAGAGCAGAAAGCGATAAGATAGCGAGTTCGCCGGAGAAAAATTGTTCTTGAAGAAGATTCGCTTTCAGCTCTTCCGGGATACAAAATGCTGGCTAGGAAATATTGTAAATAAATTATAACTGACATTAATAAAGCCTGTATGATACTTCATTTTTTTTTTTTTTGTCCAATTTTAAAATCTGAAAGCAAGCGGCGCGTGGGCAGGACCGTCATATTTCGTAAGAAAAGGATAAACGTTGGTACTTTTTTATTTCTGGTGTTTTTAAGAGCAGCTGTAGCTAATTTAATAAATTAATATTAGCTACACACATCACTTCCAATTCACAATTGTTTGTTCTTTAATAGTTCCGTTTACTCTTAAAATATTAAATTAATTATTAACCGCAAAATATTTCACAGTCAACATTATATCGAAACTTAACGACGAACGAATTGAGAAAAACATCAAGAACATTGCATTGAAACTGCAGTCCAGCCCACATTTTTTTCTCCAATTCGTACTGTATGCGTACTCACTCACACTATGCATTCGTACTATTTGAACAGCTCTAGTTTCATTTTCAGTGATAAAAAATGAGCAATTTAATGAAGTATCATACAGGCTTAAGATCAATTCGAAGTCATTGCTGGTTGAATCAAAAGTAGATACAATATAGCGGTTCTGGGGCAGGTGGCGCGGTGGTGCAAGCCGATGACGTCATGCCCGGCACTCAAGTATGAATGGATTTCTGCTTGTGCTGGTGGACGGACAGACAAAAAAAACCGCAAGTTGTTTTTGCTTTAAGCGTTGATCATGTTCTTATCAGTGTTTGTATGTTTTATGATTTTTTTCATAACCCTAGCATTAGTTATAGCAATGACTCAAATTCTGCTGGCTGACTTTAGCTGAAATGATATGACTTGCTATATGAAAATATATATATTAATATGGGTTGAAGCAATTTAGGTACGGAGAAGGTTGAAGGGTTAAAGAAATGTTTATAAATTTATCATAAAGTCGGTAAGTATTAGGTGCGTGTATTAGATTTGAGCTTTTAAAAATTGGCAAGTTTGATGTATGTCTTTACTTTAAACTTTTTAAAATTGACAAGTTTGGGGTATTTCTTTGCTTTAAGCGTTGGTCATAATTTTATACGCTACATTATCGGTAGTGGTAGTCAAGCGAGTTCTTATCAGTGTTTGCATGTTTTGTTTTTTTCTTAACCCTCGCATTATTTATAGGAATGACTCAAAAAATAAATATATATTTATAAGACTTCTAACGTAGACTGCGTGGTGGCATACTTATCAGAGTTCGCATGAGTAAACGAAATACATAGCAACCAAGAAGAGTCAAGAAGTTTCTAGAAGCTTCGAGATGCAGAAACGTCGAGAACATTTTAGAAGTTGACAACATCACAAAAAAAAAATTTTTTTTAAGTCAAAGGTGTTAAGTCTCAAGCTTCATGGTGTGAGAGAGAGAGAGAGAGAGAGAGAGAAAGGGAGAGAGAGAGAGAGAAATGGAGAGAGAGAATTTGATAGTAAGAGAGAGAAAGGGAGATAGCAAATAGCGCGATCCTATACAAAGAATACTTCAGAATCAACCTAACCTAAGCCAATGCCAAGAAGAGACAGGAAGTTTCTAGAAGCTTCGAGATGCAGAAACGTCGAGAACATTTTAGAAGTCGACTTATGTTATTGTATGCCGATGACGTCACCCATACCCATCCTGGTACGGATTTTAATTTTATTTACTTTCAATTTCAATACTAATTTCAAGGTTAAAGTGATAAGAGCCAAGCTTCATAGTAAGCGCACTCATAACCCGCAAGTTCAAGATAAGGCAGCAATGTACAAGTTCAAACATGTTTTTTTGTGTTACTTCTAAAATAAATAAACAATTTTTGCGGTCAAGTGCAAGGGCAAAAAAAGAAGATAAGAATTAAAAGTTGATATGTCAAAAACTAAGCTAAGCTAACCTAAGCTAATATAAGCTAAGGCTGCGTTCATAGTGAACGCCCATAATCGACTGCTTTTTTATAATGATTCTTGTTGTTGTTGTTCTTACTGTTGCTATTGTTGTTCTTGTTCTTGTTGTTCTTACTGTTGTTGTTGTTGTTGTTCTTACTCTTGTTGTTGTTGTTGTTGTGGTTGTTGTTGTTGATGAGGCTGTTTTACTAATAAAAATAGGCAATCTAAAGTTACTAAACAAATAGCTAAACTTCTTTAATTACACTACATTTTGAGCCCAATTTGGTCACATCTGTTGATAACCAAGATAAGCTATGGAAGCTACGTCCAATTACGGATCATCTCAAGTCAAATATGTTGAAGAACTATCACCCAACACAACATTTATCTTACGATGACAATGGACGACACGGTTGCAAGCAGTTTTTTAAAGGTAAACCAATCGGCCAAACGGTTACATGTTAAATTTTGATATATATCAAGGCAAGAACCCACGTTGTACCAATCCATATGATGAACTATTCGGAAAATGTGCAGCACCACTTATAACTATGATCGATGACTTTCAGATGATTTGAAAGGCCTTATTGAATATTTCATTCATATTGAATTATTGTTTGATTGATTATCGATATTGTGATTGATTGATTGATTATCGATCAGTTTTAGCAGGTAGCTGTTGAACAGTACAGACCAGTTTTAGCAGGTAGCTGTTGAACAGTACAGACCAGTTTTAGCAGTTAGCTGTAGAACAGTACAGACCAGTTTTAGCAGTTGCTGTTGATCAGTACAGACCAGTTTAGCAGATAACTGCTAAAACTGATCTGTACTATTCAACAGCTACCTGCTTAAACTGATCTGTACTGTTCTACAGCTAACTGCTAAAACTGGTCTGTACTGTTCAACAGCTACCTGCTAAAACTGGTCTGTACTGTTCAACAGCTACCTGCTAAAACTGATCGATAATCAATCAATCAATCACAATATCGATAATCAATCAAACAATAATTCAATATGAATGAAATATTCAATAAGGCCTTTCAAATCATCTGAAAGTCATCGATCATAGTTATAAGTGGTGCTGCACATTTTCCGAATAGTTCATCATATGGATTGGTACAACGTGGGTTCTTGCCTTGATATATATCAAAATTTAACATGTAACCGTTTGGCCGATTGGTTTACCTTTAAAAAACTGCTTGCAACCGTGTCGTCCATTGTCATCGTAAGATAAATGTTGTGTTGGGTGATAGTTCTTCAACATATTTGACTTGAGATGATCCGTAATTGGACGTAGCTTCCATAGCTTATCTTGGTTATCAACAGATGTGACCAAATTGGGCTCAAAATGTAGTGTAATTAAAGAAGTTTAGCTATTTATTTAGTAACTTTAGATTGCCTATTTTTATTAGTAAAACAGCCTCATCAACAACAACAACCACAACAACAACAACAACAAGAGTAAGAACAACAACAACAACAACAGTAAGAACAACAAGAACAAGAACAACAACCACAACAACAACAACAACAACAACAACAACAACATCAGCAAGAACAACAATAGCAACAGTAAGAACAACAACACCAAGAATCATTATAAAAAAGCAGTCGATTATGGGCGTTCACTATGAACGCAGCCTTAGCTTATATTAGCTTAGGTTAGCTTAGCTTAGTTTTTGACATATCAACTTTTAATTCTTATCTTCTTTTTTTGCCCTTGCACTTGACCGCAAAAATTGTTTATTTATTTTAGAAGTAACACAAAAAAACATGTTTGAACTTGTACATTGCTGCCTTATCTTGAACTTGCGGGTTATGAGTGCGCTTACTATGAAGCTTGGCTCTTATCACTTTAACCTTGAAATTAGTATTGAAATTGAAAGTAAATAAAATTAAAATCCGTACCAGGATGGGTATGGGTGACGTCATCGACATACAATAACATAAGTCGACTTCTAAAATGTTCTCGACGTTTCTGCATCTCGAAGCTTCTAGAATCTTCCTGTCTCTTCTTGGCATTGGCTTAGGTTAGGTTGATTCTGAAGTATTCTTTGTATAGGATCGCGCTATTTGCTATCTCCCTTTCTCTCTCTTACTATCAAATTCTCTCTCTCCATTTCTCTCTCTCTCTCTCCCTTTCTCTCTCTCTCTCTCTCTCTCTCTCACACCATGAAGCTTGAGACTTAACACCTTTGACTTAAAAAAAATTTTTTTTTTGTGATGTTGTCAACTTCTAAAATGTTCTCGACGTTTCTGCATCTCGAAGCTTCTAGAAACTTCTTGACTCTTCTTGGTTGCTATGTATTTCGTTTACTCATGCGAACTCTGATAAGTATGCCACCACGCAGTCTACGTTAGAAGTCTTATAAATATATATTTATTTTTTGAGTCATTCCTATAAATAATGCGAGGGTTAAGAAAAAAACAAAACATGCAAACACTGATAAGAACTCGCTTGACTACCACTACCGATAATGTAGCGTATAAAATTATGACCAACGCTTAAAGCAAAGAAATACCCCAAACTTGTCAATTTTAAAAAGTTTAAAGTAAAGACATACATCAAACTTGCCAATTTTTAAAAGCTCAAATCTAATACACGCACCTAATACTTACCGACTTTATGATAAATTTATAAACATTTCTTTAACCCTTCAACCTTCTCCGTACCTAAATTGCTTCAACCCATATTAATATATATATTTTCATATTGCAAGTCATATCATTTCAGCTAAAGTCAGCCAGCAGAATTTGAGTCATTGCTATAACTAATGCTAGGGTTATGAAAAAAATCATAAAACATACAAACACTGATAAGAACATGATCAACGCTTAAAGCAAAAACAACTTGCGGTTTTTTTTGTCTGTCCGTCCACCAGCACAAGCAGAAATCCATTCATACTTGAGTGCCGGGCATGACGTCATCGGCTTGCACCACCGCGCCACCTGCCCCAGAACCGCTATATTGTATCTACTATCAAATAATTCGAAGATATTAATTTTTTTTTCTTTCCTTGAGAAGTATTCAATATAATTTAGTTTAGTTTAGCTTGGAAATTGAAATATTTAGTATATTTCAGTTGTATGCCTCCCTAGTATAAATGATTAAAAACAAGTATGAGTGTGGTCACCACGCAGGGTTCTACTCAATGGAGGAATTTTTTGGGGATTGCTCATTTATTTGATTTACATTGTTTTTCGGCCCAGCCTTATACCAACCAAATTTTTCTAAAGAACAAATTAATTATCAAATCGATATATTATAATCATTCAAACTTCTTTAACAAACAACAAACAACAAACAAACAAAACAATCAAACCAATATTAGAAGAATCATTTCATGAAACAATTGGTCCACCCTGTAACGTGAGCAAGAAATACATGCATTTTAGTACAATTTCACCACAGAATTTTATTTTATGAAATAATTTTGTATTAATTTTACTATGTTCATGAACCTGGTTTGAAATATTTATATACTTAAAATAATGTGCACGTTTATTCTTTCAAAGAATACTTTATTTAATTTTACATTTAATGGTTAAAAGCTAGCGCTTCCGTCGGCAGTCCTGACGACTGCACTCCAGTTTTTTTCTTTATTATTTCATCTGTTACAAAAACAATACTCTTTCAGGGTATATATAAGTTGCACAAAGGCTTTTTAATTGAAAGTATTTTTAATTGTATCTTTTTAGTTGTTTATTTTTACTATTTATCTTAACTTATATTATCTTAACATACATATTCTTAGACACTATTAAGCATAACTTTTGCAAAAAATGATTCTATTTATATATGTATATTAGGGTGTCCCAAAAAAGTTGAAGTTGTTTTTTTCTTTGTGGTACCCTCTAATGAATTAAATAAATAAACGGCGTTTTTTTTCGAAAAGTAAAAATCGCAACTCTGGCAGTATTCATCCAATTTTCATGTTTGGTATTTTAAAGAACCAGTAAATAAATAACGAGCTGTGAACCAGCTTTTTGAAAATTTAGACGGTGTTTGGGGCTGGGGGCTTAAAGGTATTTGGGGTTTTTTTTTAAAATTAGCACTTCTTTCCTGGGACCGAAAATAACTGTTATCTTTTCCAGTTGATTTCAAAAATTCCAAGCTTGATTTTTATATTTTTTAATTTTATCATTAAAAGTAGAATATAACAATTACTTTATACTGTTTATTTTTTTGTACAAGAAATAACTATTATTTTCTGCTGGATATTTTTGCTGGAAAAATGTTGTTATATTTCAAAAACTTTGGATTCTAGGATAATGAAATTTGATATGTGTTTGCTTGGCATTAAGATCTATATTTTAAGTAAATGTGGGAGGACCATGCCCCGTTTTAGGGAAAATTAATAACGCACAATGATAATGCAATTTCGTATGTGGGAGCTTAGCATGAAGATTTGTGTATGGGCATTTCCACAGAAAAGTCTACTATGACCCAAAAATTAAATGTTATTAAAAACTTATTGTTTACTTATATTATCTAAGAAAAACATTTAAATTTTATTGAAATTTAAAAATATAAAGCAATTTCAACATAAATTCATTTACCATGACGATCAAATCGTCTGTACGGTTTCACAAATTTATTTTTTCTCTTAAGTAAATGAGATATTGTAATTTTTCCTAAAACGGGCCGTGGTTCGCTCACATTTTCTAAATATATACATCTTCATGCTTAGCTTCGTCATACCAAATTTCATTATCATTGCGAGTTGTGGTCATGAGATATTGTAAGGTTCCCAAAAATGGGGCGTGGTCCGCTCACATACTCTAAATTCATGCTAAGCTCCCACAAACAAAATTTAGTTAACATTGCGTTTTGTGGTCATGAGATATTGTAGTTTTCCCTTAAATGCGGAGTGGTCCGCCCATATTCTATACATATATAGATCTTAATGCCAAGCAAACACTTACCAAATTTCTTGTCCTAGCACCCATAGTTTTCGAATTATAATAACTGCTGGAACTGGAAAAAATATCCACCAGAATACCTTCTTCTTCTTCTATATATTTATTCCTGTTAGGGTCTCCTTATTCCAGCAATTCTAAAAACGCTTCAGCATTACTTGATATATCATTAGAAAGGTCTTGACCAGATATGAGCGCCTTATTTTATTTATTTATTTATTTATTTTATTTAGATAAATTTAGGCGCTTATGAGAAAAATTATAGTTAAGCACCGATTACATAAGTTTTAATTACCATTATTATAAAATTTCAAACATTAACAATATTAAAAAATTAAAAAAAGTTATATTATTGATAAAATAAATGCTATATATATGTTGAATAATAAAAGATTAAGATAGAGAGAAAAAAAAAAAAAAAAGAGTATGAGAACAAAGAGAAAAAGAAAAATAAGTGATGAAAACAGTAAATTACCTAGAAGACAGATAATCTGACAGGAGAGATTTGAATAAAGTTGCATTGCAAGTACGCTGAATGTAGGGAGGAAGCGAGTTCCAAAGACGTATGGAATTGACGAAAAACTGTCGTTCGGACGATAAGCAGAAATGTGTGGGAATAATTAAGTTATGTCCACGTTGAGATCTTAAAAACTGTAGTTTCTGATACAAATATGGTGGTTCCTTTGTAAAAATTATTTTTTGCAAAGCAATCAATGCCCTAAAGTTCAAGAGACTGTCAAAGGTCAAGCCAAAAATCTGTTTTGCATGCTGGGTTACATGACATGTTCGTTTTAACCCAAAGACATAACGTGCGATATTGTTATATGCAACATTCAGTTTCCGTTTACTTGTGGCATCACAGAATGCAAAAACTTCACATCCGTACAACAAAGTGGGAACGAGATACGTTTTGGCCAGTAGCATTTTGATATTGAAGGGGGTAAAGTGCTGCGTAGCCCACAGATTGCGGAGCATGCCATAAATTTTTCCTACAGTGATGTTGACGTGATTTATCCAATCCAAGGTACTATTAAAGGTAATGCCAAGGTTTTTTGCAGAGCTAACGACCTCAATACGTGAACCATTGAGGATGACTTCCGGTAATGGCGATGTTAGATTGTGCTTTTTGGCAATGATTAAGCATTTAGATTTATTGGGATTGAGGCATAAGCCATTATCCGACGCCCATTCATTTATTTTACTCAAATCTTCGTTCAAATTGGTAGCACAAGAAACTAGATCGTTCTTTCGACAACTAACATAAAGTTGTACGTCGTCTGCATACATCTGAATGCTGCAACTGTTAAGAAAATTAGGAAGGTCATTAATATAAAGCGAAAACAAAAGTGGCCCCAGTATGGAGCCCTGAGGCACACCACGCGCTACTGACAAAAAGTTTGAAGTCACACAGCCAATGTTTACTGCTTGGGATCTTTGGGTGAGGTACGAGCTCATGAAACGAGTTGCAGCAGTGGAAAAATTAAATATATTTGATAGTTTTGCGCAAAAAATTTCATGATCGACGGTGTCGAAGGCTTTTGAGTGGTCAAGCAGTACCAGAAAAGTTAATTCATTGCGATCGAGGTTATTGCGAATTTCATCAGTAACGTCTAATAATGCTGTCACACAGCTGCGCTTTGGCCGGAATCCAGACTGCCTGTCCGTAAGAAGTGAGTTCTCGAGGAGAAAATTACTTATTTGTTTCTGCATCAGTGATTCAAAAACTTTTGAGAGAAAAGGCAGAATAGCAATAGGGCGATAATCATTTCCAGTTTTGGGTACAGGAATTATTTTGGCTTTTTTCCAAATAGCGGGGAAATAGGATTTAGTAATAATTGTGTTGAAAATATGCGTTATGTAAGGAAGTAGTACTGGGAGAAGAGCTTTAAAAAATTGTGGATGCATTCCATCGAAACCAACGGCATTCGATTTGATTGCTAAGCAACTTCGCAGAACTTCAACGGCTTCTACGCATTGAAAACTAAAAGCAGAGTTCGGGCTAATATTACTTTGATAATGACCATATGCGTTTCTATTTGCCACAGGCATGGGAAAATCTATGAATTTCCTGTTTAAATCTTCAACGTCCACGTTCATTGGGGGCAAAATGTTTCTTCCTACTCCAATTTGCCGTATAATTCTCCACTTCAGCTTACAATCAATAGCTGAGCTAAATTTGCGTTCATAATATTGCAACTTGGCGACCTTTACAGCTCTTACTACATCTTTCCTACAAGTACTGAAAAGATTGTAGAGTTCCGGTGTTTTGAAACGTTTCCAATTCTTATAAAACTTCTATAAAACTTATCACGTTTTGCAATCAAAGCTTTTATAGTACCTGAGAACCAGGGCGGTTGACTGTGTTTAATATTTGCAGTTTTGAGTGGGACGTATTTATCAAATAATGTGTTTACATTCTGTTGTAAGAATTGCAGCTGATCGTTAACAGAAAGCATATAAAAAATAAGCGTCCAGTCTACGAGTTCCAGTTCTGACCGTAGAGAATTGAAATCGATGTTTTTAAAATCGCGATACGTTATTTTTTCCTGTGGTATTTGTAGCTGAAAATCATAGCAAAGAAAGATCAGGTCGTGCCTGGAAAAGACAGAAGCTGACAACTGGTCATACAGTAAGATTTTTTCACTATCACCCACAAAAAAAAGGTCTAACAGAGTATTTCGATACTTGGAGAAATGAGTAGGTGTAGTGCGGTTTACACACGTAAGACCTAAAGCACACATGTCCTCAGTTAAATGAGTTTCAACCAGCAAATTACTGTTGAAATCACCGGAAATAATTACATCGGAATAAAAACTTGTCAACGATTCAAATTTCCGCAATAAATTATCAGTATTGATGTTACGGTGTCGCCTATAGACATTACCAACAAGCAGTTTTTTGAAATCATAGATTATATCAATAAAAATGAATTCAACATTATCTTTTATGTCAGATTTACTGATCAAGTTGCAGGTAATTCCGTTTCTGACAAATATTGCAACACCACCAGAGTAGATACAATATGTTCGTTCTGGCTCAGGTGGAGCGGTGGAGCAAGCTGATGACGTCACTCTGGCCCAGCGCCATCTTGTGGGGGCTTTTTGCTAAAATGTGTAAAGGTGCATGTCTTTGCTAAAAGCTATTATGGTGTATGTCTTTGCTAAAAGCTATTATGGTGTATGTCTTTGCTAAAAGCTATTATGGTGTATGTCTTTGCTTTATTTATACTTTTAAATTGGCAAGTTTGGTGTATGTCTTTGCTGTAAGCTTTTAAAAATTGGCAAGTTTGGTGTATGTCTTTGCTAAAAAGCTAGGCAAGTTTGGTGTATGTCTTTGCTTTATTTATACTTTTAAATTGGCAAGTTTGATGTATGTCTTTGCTTTAAACTTTTTTAAATTAACAAGTTTGGGGTATTTCTTTGCTTTAAGCGTTGGTCATCATTTTATACGCTATATTATCGGTAGTGGTAGTCAAGCGAGTTCTTATCAGTGTTTGCATGTTTTGTTTTTTTTCTTAACCCTCGCATTAGTTATAGCAATGACTCAAAAAATAAATATATATTTATAAGACTTCTAACGTAGACTGCGTGGTGGCATACTTATCAGAGTTCGCATGAGTAAACGAAATACATAGCAACCAGGAAGAGTCAGGAAGTTTCGAGATGCAGAAACGTCGAGAACATTTTAGAAGTTGACAACATCACAAAACAAAAAAAAAAAATTTTTTTAAGTCAAAGGTGTTAAGTCTCAAGCTTCATGGTGTGAGAGAGAGAGAGAGAGAGAAAGGGAGAGAGAGAAAGGGAGAGAGAGAATTTAATAGTAAGAGAGAGAAAGGGAGATAGCAAATAGCGCGATCCTATACAAAGAATACTTCAGAATCAACCTAACCTAAGCCAATGCCAAGAAAAGTCAGGGAGTTTCTAGAAGCTTCGAGATGCAGAAACGTCGAGAACATTTTAGAAGTCGACTTATGTTATTGTATGCCGATGACGTCACCCATACCCATCCTGGTACGGATTTTAATTTTATTTCATTTCAATTTCAATACTAATTTCAAGGTTAAAGTGATAAGAGCCAAGCTTTATAGTAAGCGCACTCATAACCCGCAAGTTCAAGATAAGGCAGCAATGGACAAGTTCAAACATGTTTTTTGTGTTACTTCTAAAATAAATAAACAATTTTTGCGGTCAAGTGCAAGGGCAAAAAAAAAGAAGATAAGAATTTAAAGTTGATATGTCAAAAACTAAGCTAAGCTAACCTAAGCTAATATAAGCTAAGGCTGCGTTTATAGTGAACGCCCATAATCGGCTGCTTTTTTATAATGGTTCTTGTTGTTGTTGTTCTTACTGTTGCTATTGTTGTTCTTACTTATGTTGTTGTTTTTGTTGTTGTTGTTGTTCTTGTTCTTGTTGTTGTTCTTACTGTTGTTGTTGGTGTTGTTCTTACTCTTGTTGTTGTTGTGGTTGTTGTTGTTGATGAGGCTGTTTTACTAATAAAAATAGGCAATCTAAAGTTACTAAATAAATAGCTAAACTTCTTTATTAAAATATTATTTATATTAATTACACCACATTTTGAGCCCAATTTGGTCACATCTGTTGATAACCAAGATAAGCTATGGAAGCTACGTTCAATTACGGACCATCTCAAGTCAAATATGTTGAAGAACTATCACCCAACACAACATTTATCTTACGATGACAATGGACGACACGGTTGCAAGCAGTTTTTTAAAGGTAAACCAATCCGCCAAACGGTTACATGTTAAATTTTGACATATATCAAGGCAAGAACCCACGTTGTACCAATCCATATGATGAACGATTCGGAAAATGTGCAGCACCACTTATAACTATGATCGACGACTTTCAGATGATTTGAAAGGCCTTATTGAATATTTCATTCATATTGAATTATTGTTTGATTGATTATCGATATTGTGATTGATTGATTGATTATCGATCAGTTTTAGCCGGTAGCTGTTGAACAGTACAGACCAGTTTTAGCAGGTAGCTGTTGAACAGTACAGACCATTTTAGCCGGTAGCTGTAGAACAGTACAGACCATTTTAGCTGGTAGATGTAGAACAGTACAGATCAGTTTTAGCCGGTAGCTGTAGAACAGTACAGACCAGTTTTAGCAGTTATCTGCTAAACTGGTCTGTACTGATCAACAGCAACTGCTAAAACTGGTCTGTACTGTTCTACAGCTACCGGCTAAAATGGTCTGTACTGTTCTACATCTACCAGCTAAAATGGTCTGTACTGTTCAACATCTACCAGCTAAAATGGTCTGTACTGTTCAGCAGCTACCGGCTAAAACTGATCGATAATCAATCAATCAATCACAATATCGATAATCAATCAAACAATAATTCAATATGAATGAAATATTCAATAAGGCCTTTCAAATCATCTGAAAGTCGTCGATCATAGTTATAAGTGGTGCTGCACATTTTCCGAATCGTTCATCATATGGATTGGTACAACGTGGGTTCTTGCCTTGATATATGTCAAAATTTAACATGTAACCGTTTGGCGGATTGGTTTACCTTTAAAAAACTGCTTGCAACCGTGTCGTCCATTGTCATCGTAAGATAAATGTTGTGTTGGGTGATAGTTCTTCAACATATTTGACTTGAGATGGTCCGTAATTGAACGTAGCTTCCATAGCTTATCTTGGTTATCAACAGATGTGACCAAATTGGGCTCAAAATGTGGTGTAATTAATATAAATAATATTTTAATAAAGAAGTTTAGCTATTTATTTAGTAACTTTAGATTGCCTATTTTTATTAGTAAAACAGCCTCATCAACAACAACAACCACAACAACAACAAGAGTAAGAACAACACCAACAACAACAGTAAGAACAACAACAAGAACAAGAACAACAACAACAACAAAAACAACAACATAAGTAAGAACAACAATAGCAACAGTAAGAACAACAACAACAAGAACCATTATAAAAAAGCAGCCGATTATGGGCGTTCACTATAAACGCAGCCTTAGCTTATATTAGCTTAGGTTAGCTTAGCTTAGTTTTTGACATATCAACTTTAAATTCTTATCTTCTTTTTTTTTGCCCTTGCACTTGACCGCAAAAATTGTTTATTTATTTTAGAAGTAACACAAAAAACATGTTTGAACTTGTCCATTGCTGCCTTATCTTGAACTTGCGGGTTATGAGTGCGCTTACTATAAAGCTTGGCTCTTATCACTTTAACCTTGAAATTAGTATTGAAATTGAAATGAAATAAAATTAAAATCCGTACCAGGATGGGTATGGGTGACGTCATCGGCATACAATAACATAAGTCGACTTCTAAAATGTTCTCGACGTTTCTGCATCTCGAAGCTTCTAGAAACTCCCTGACTTTTCTTGGCATTGGCTTAGGTTAGGTTGATTCTGAAGTATTCTTTGTATAGGATCGCGCTATTTGCTATCTCCCTTTCTCTCTCTTACTATTAAATTCTCTCTCTCCCTTTCTCTCTCTCCCTTTCTCTCTCTCTCTCTCTCTCACACCATGAAGCTTGAGACTTAACACCTTTGACTTAAAAAAATTTTTTTTTTTTGTTTTGTGATGTTGTCAACTTCTAAAATGTTCTCGACGTTTCTGCATCTCGAAACTTCCTGACTCTTCCTGGTTGCTATGTATTTCGTTTACTCATGCGAACTCTGATAAGTATGCCACCACGCAGTCTACGTTAGAAGTCTTATAAATATATATTTATTTTTTGAGTCATTGCTATAACTAATGCGAGGGTTAAGAAAAAAAAACAAAACATGCAAACACTGATAAGAACTCGCTTGACTACCACTACCGATAATATAGCGTATAAAATGATGACCAACGCTTAAAGCAAAGAAATACCCCAAACTTGTTAATTTAAAAAAGTTTAAAGCAAAGACATACATCAAACTTGCCAATTTAAAAGTATAAATAAAGCAAAGACATACACCAAACTTGCCTAGCTTTTTAGCAAAGACATACACCAAACTTGCCAATTTTTAAAAGCTTACAGCAAAGACATACACCAAACTTGCCAATTTAAAAGTATAAATAAAGCAAAGACATACACCATAATAGCTTTTAGCAAAGACATACACCATAATAGCTTTTAGCAAAGACATACACCATAATAGCTTTTAGCAAAGACATGCACCTTTACACATTTTAGCAAAAAGCCCCCACAAGATGGCGCTGGGCCAGAGTGACGTCATCAGCTTGCTCCACCGCTCCACCTGAGCCAGAACGAACATATTGTATCTACTCACCAGCATGGGACTCTCGATCCGCACGGAAAGTTTTGTAACCATTTACCCGGAAGACACTATCTTGAACAGAGGGCTGAAACCATGTTTCAGAAACACAGATTACATCAACTGTTGAGTTTTCAAAGATGTACCGAAATTCATCAAATTTGTTGTTCAGACTTTGCGCATTTAAGTGACATAACTTTAAGCCCTTCTTTTGTCTGCTTAAAATTCGAACGAGTGTATAAATGCTGTCTTTGGAACTAGAGCGACTATTAGTTAAATTATTTATTGTATGAAGATATTAAATTTGAAAGAAGCCTACATGCAATGCTGGAATTGAAATAAGTTTGTTGATAATTTAGTGTTTTCATAATAGACCTATTTAAAAAGGAAGTCATGGATGGAAAAGTTAATGTATATAGAAAAAATAAAAATTTGATATAGATGACGGAAGAAGGATTAATTAGACCAAATAAAAATATGATTGAGAGTAAAAAAAAAGTGTTTAAATCAGCAAGCAGCAACATCGTCTTGAGGAAGGTAAATGTTGCTGCTAAGTTCAGCACCAGAGATAGTATTTTGTAGTTGGCTTTCATCGTTGATACGGATGTTTGGGTATCCTTTTTGTAGCCGAATGTAAACACAACCACGGACCGTGAAAGCATTGAAGATGGACTTACGTCGCTTGCAGGCAATTGCAACTTGCAATAGCTTTCTGGTTTCAGCATCCAGGCATTCGTGAATGTAAACGTTGTGATCTGAGTCGAGACTATCATTTCTCCAATGTACTGCTTTCCTGGTACGTCTACGATAATCGCCAAAAGCTTTGAGCACCCGAGACAGATCGTATGGTGTATAGAATTTGATGATTATCACGGGACTCGTATTATTCGCTCTTGGTCGTACGCGAAAAACGTCTTTAATAGGGGGTGGCAGAAACTCAATGGAGTGGCAGATGAGGTTAAAAATACTCCTGATGTTTTCGTCTTTGGCGAATGGAACTCCAAAGATAACGGCATCTGAAGACAGATCTTTATTGTTATTATTATTGTTATTGATGTATGGTGTGGTGGAGTATCTCTTAATTTCATCTGCTAATACATCACATCGCGAAGTTAAAAGTTCGATGCGTTGCTCTAGTGAATGAATTTTTTCTTCGTGCTCATCAAATTTGTCTTTAATAGACGCGACTTCACACCTGAGCTCGTTACTCAACTTACTCTCAACGTTAGATAACTCACTCGACAGTTGCTTGTAGTTGTTGTCCGAATGCTGCCGAAGACGACTCTCAAGCTGCCTTAAGTTGAAAAAAGTGACAAAAAGACTTAAGACACGAAATTGCTCTAATATACATTAGAAAGTGTGATTTACAAAGCGAAGTAGGTACGCACTACCGATTTTCGGGGAATTATATAATTGTTTCTTGTACAAAAAAATAAACAGCAGAAAGTAGAAGTTAAATTTTGTTTATAAAATTATAAGACGATCGATAACGATTAGTTTTCAATTTTTTTGAAAAAAAAAAAAAAATAATAATATTCACGGTCCCTGCTTTATTCCCATATTACCAAGTACTGACATGTACCGATGCAAGTCGGCACGGGTTCCCGTGGTCCTAGGTAGGTCGTCTCGGAAAACAGCACCGAAAAATGATTGCTTCTATCACTATTTGCTACATTACTGGTTGGAGGATACCTTATTCTAGTAATGATAATTTACTCTCACATCTATTATGCTTATTTTCTACAAAAACAAAGATCCGGTAATTTTCCTCAGAAATTTTTACATGGAATAATTTTCTGTTTGAGATTAGATGTAGATCGATTGTCTACAGAAAAATGACGGCCGCACAGAAAATTGTGTTTTATTTTGATTAGTCAGATAAGCTACAGGAATAAGAGTTCGTACTTATGCTGGTTATGTGGGACGAAATTTTGCAAGCCTTTCAAAAAGTCAGCAACGTATTAAAGACCCGGAAGTCACTCTTAAAAATGCGTGAGACAATCTTTACAAATCACTCGTCGATTTTTTAGAAAAATTCCATGGCGACTTAGAAGACAGCGCAAAAGAAAAACTACCACTAGATGTGGATTTTAAAGATACCCGTCAAAGACGAAGGGAAAAAATACCCAATGATGGTCCAGTTCATAAAGTAAGTCTCAGACCGAGAATAATTTAAAGTCATTAGTTTTTATGGCGTCACTGATAAATTGAACTCACGTTTCTCACTTATGCCGACAAGTTCGGCCTTTTTTAATTTTCAGTTCATTTTTGACAGCTGCTTTGCTTGCAAGTGGTTTTGAATTTTGCCTATTCCAAAAAAAAGGATCAAAGAATCTGTACCACAGACTCACCATCAGTTACGACCATCTAGAGCAAATTTGGGTCGTCGCGGACAGAGTTCAACATCTCTTTAGCAGTGTTAATGCTATGCTGTTTTTGGTCGCAATTGGGCAATTTTAGTATGAATTTCGTGGCGACCCGTCTTATGCCCAAGTTATTGGTAAAAATCGAATGGCACGAGCCAATCGTATGTTTAAGTCCTCAGTAACTTCAAAAAGTTTTGATTTTTCTGTTGGTCCGTCCTACATGTACACCGAGAAAAAAGCTTATGTTAAATTGAAAAAAACCTAGTACCTATAATTAATAAGATGGCTTTGGCAGTTTTCAGCCTCCCAAGTACTTCATTAAAGCGCCTTAGTTTTACATGTTGACTTTCCAATTTTTATTTGGGTGATAAATTAACCAAGTATTTGGTAATTTTTTATACACTACTTTTTAAAAAAAATTTAATTTCAAAAAGATAACTACTTTTTTTCAGGTTTTGGTTTTTTTTTATTTTCCTTTTTGTTTAAGCTGCCGCCTCTCGTTCAGTGATTTGTTTGACTGAAATCGGCAACAACACAAATTTTTCTTTTATCAACGCCGTTTTTTTCTTAGAAATTAATGACATCTCGGCTTTTCTTGCTGCTTGACGTTCTATTATAACAAGAACATTAAATCAAATTAAATTAAATATCAAATACAAAAATTTTACCTTCGCATGCCGTTGAGATTCTAACCCACACGAACCGATACCACTGTGTATGAGGTCACTACACTACGCACTGAGCCAAACTCCTTCGTTACTCAGAGTGATTTATTCAATATTAATTACAACTGAAACTATACTGCAGCATAACACAATAATCTATTAAAAGATTTTTGTTGTATGGCTTTCAACAGAATACTGCGACATATACTGCATCTGTTAATACAGCATCTGTTAACATAGCTGCAGTTATTTCAGCAATGACTAGCAAGGCTGCTTTGATCAGTTTAGAAGAGCGATGGACTGGCACCAAAAGTTCCAGGTTCGATTCCGCACGGCGGGCAAAAAAATTTTTTTTTTTTTTCTTTTTGTTGATGAAATGTAATAAAATTTACTGGTGTGAATCTAACCGTTTGTTTTTTAATATACTTTATGTTATTTTTGAATTTAAAAGTGGTTTCATTACAAAAAAAAAAAACATTAAATTGTAAAATCTATCCTTCTCTCGTGTGTCTAATGACGCAGCTGTTAGATGAATACGCATAAGTTTATAATTCGCATACAATTCTCTTTGCCCAAGTTGACTTAGGTGATTTACCTATTGCGTTTTTACTCGGTATAGTAAGTGTGAAAGCATGTTCATCCAACTTCATATATTTTCTCATTCTAAAGAAAACGTCGTGGAGTGAACATATGAATAAAAAGGTAACCAAAGTGCAAATTTCAATATATTAAAATGGCAGCTGTTTCACATACTGTGTTTTTGCCTTTTTTTTATTGTATTTCCTCGTCCTCATCTTCCAAAACTGAATCAATTATTAGAGCAGCAAGAAATTGTTTTGCCATTGCGCAATGTTATCTTTTTAACCGCTGAAAAATAATTAAGTCCATTAGACATGTAGGATAGTTTGAAAGCTTGAACAGACTTTCTTGTTATTCTGCCATCATACATTGTCCATCCAACATGTTCGAAACCCCTTAACGGTAATTCGACAATTTGCCAATACTAGTGGTATTCAATGAATATCGCATATATACTGAATAGTGAAACTATAAGTTTACGCTTCGCGTTTCCACGAACCCACCCTGTATTAATATCGATTAAACTGTGTAATTGTATAGAAAATAAGTTGCCATCATAAAATTTTTTCACATTCATATTGCCATGTTTGACCAACCAATTTTAGAGTTTTTCGCAAGCGCAAAGTTATTTAAGATGCCAATCTCATTTACGAATTATACGTGCTGTTTACACCAAGATTTTGTTCTGTAAGTTGAGTATATTTACTCACATAAAATTTTGTTGTTACAAAATACGCTTGTCTAAACTTACGGCAAATACGATTCTCACATCACTAATACGGCGTTCTTTGAATACCACTACTATTTTCTTCATTTCGTCAATCTTTTTCTCTGTTGTTGACGTGCTTGGGTGTCCGACACAATCTTCGTCGTTCACATCTTTTCTGCCCTTTGAGAACATTTTGTACCACGGATAAACGTTGCTTCGGTCCAAAGTAGCTTCACCATATGCCACAATCAACACTCGGAGTGCGTCCGCGCACTTAATTTTATTTTTCACACAGAATTTAATATAGATTCTCTGATCCATTTTTTGGAATAAATAAAAATCGAAGACGAGCCAAAACACGTGCAAGCAAAGCAGCTGTCAAAAATTAGCTGAACACTCAATATGGCCGAACTTGTCGGCATAAGTGAGAAACATGAGTACCAACATAACACCTTAAAAAAATTGAAAATCGAATATATATAACCCGCGGAAATTCAAAACTCGCGATACTTTTTAAATAGACATCGTACAATGAAAAAACAGGCAGATTATCATTCCTGGTTAAAATACTTGATGCCGATAAATTAATGTGCATCGATCAAACATCAGAATACAGTGAGCATTGTAGAAATTATGTTTAAAGACCGACACCAGTTTACTAGTGGATAGGAGGGTATACAGGCTTGGATCGCTTAGGGTTAAGATTGCCAGTTCAAATTCGGAAGAATACCCACGGAAATTATTTTTTCCCAAAGTACCATAAATTAAATACCACCAAAATTACCATGGTAAAGGTAGAAAAAAATTCCCACCGCAATTAAAAAATACCACAAAAAATCCCACGATCATCAAAAATTACCACAAAAATACCACGCTTTTTAAAAATACCACCAATAATCCCAAATGCATTTAAAAATCCCAAAAAAAATCCCAAACGAATTAAAAAATACCACAAAAGTAACAAAAATTTAAGGGATTTTACATAAGTAACTTACGACATAAAATCGTGGTGTAAACATAATGTTTAGTGCGTATAATGGCAATGAAATGTGAAAAAATCATTTGAAGAAACAAATTCCCAAATTTCCACAATGTGGTCCCCACGATAATTAAAAAATAAAACGCGGAATTAAAAAATACCATGGGAATTCCAAAAAAAACAAAATCCCAAGGGCAACTAAAAATTACCACGAATGGCTCTTTTCCCACATAACTGGCAACCTTGTTTAGGGCATCAAGTAGTCTTAATCCGGCACTGGGTACCACATAAAAAAAAACAGCTTCAACTTTTTTGGGACACCCTAAGAAATATAACTATTGATAGTTTTTATGAAATCTAAGCAAAGAAGTTTATTCAGACATTAGTATCTTTCTGTTTTGAAGTTTTTCGTTCATTTGACCTACATTAAATATATATATAACATACATATGTATATATTCCGAGCTTTTCTTTTTTAGTACAAATTTTTTTTTTTTCAAGTTTTTTGCAATGCAAGAAGCTAAGATGTTAGCTGTATTAATTTATATTTTTATTGCTTTGATAGCAAGATTATGTTAATTATTCCTCAACCAAAGTTGTACGACTAAAAGCAGCAAAGTTTTTTATAGGTTTCTATTAAAATCTCGTTGATGTTTTAGTTGGTTTTTTATTCTAAAAAAGTTTTTATTTGTATTGATAAACATGTTTTTATCATGTTTTCATTTTTTTTTGTCGTTGTTGTTGTACATATGTATATGTGTTGGTTCACAAGTTTTAGGTGTCAAATCTAAAGTGTGGTATCTCTTAATGTTATTAAAAACAGCTACGTCGTTGGAACCACGAGAGAAGCGAAGCTTTTCACAGTTTCATAGATTTGATTATTTAATGTATTTTTTTTTTTTTGTAATAAAATAACTTATATATTCAAAAATTTTAAATAACGCAAATTCACACCAGTAAATTTTATTACATTTCATTATTATTTTGTTTATTTTATTACATGTTATATTCATTTTGATTTGAACGCACTTGTGGGCAATTATTAATTTTTTCTACGCACTATGCAAAAACAAAACAAAACCATGTACCAACAATAACAAACGCATTCACATCAAAAAAAAAGAAAAAAACAAAAATATTCCTTTGCCTACCGTGAGGATGAGCTAACGCTCTTCATTAACGTTTACACAACATATCTATTTGCCCAGTGACACCTAAAGCTACTCACGTCTTTTGTTTGCTTCTTACACCTAAAGAGTTTTCACTTCATTTGAGCCCGATATTTTTCAATTGGTCGAAGTTTCTGATAGTTCGGTGGGTTCATATCCCTCGGGACCACAGAAACTTTGTTTCTCTGATACTACTATATCGCCAATTTACCGTAATGGAATGGCCAAATCAAGCCAGAAGATTGGTTTTTGTCTATGGCAGTTCATATGGGGCAGCAGACCTTTTTTGAGGCACTCTAGAACATATATTTCCTGATTTATTGCCCCAGCTGTGACAAAAACACGACTTTTCAGGTCGCATTGGCAAAAGTTAGCCAGATAAGGTATTTTTTGGGAAATTTGTCAAGTTTCTGACACTTAAATTTTTCAGCAACATTTCCTCTTTGGCCTCTTTATTAAGAACTGTTGGACTCTTATTTGTCTCTGATCAGCTTTAACATATGTTTCGTCATCCATCATAACACCTGAAAATTTTTTCATTCACTTTTGCCTGTCGGTGCGATTAGGTGCTGCGATTACTTTAAATGACCTTAGTCTTTTAATTTCACTGACTTTTTGGTTATATATTGCAGACATTCCTAGCCTTTTCGCCACTTCTCGAACAGAAAGGTTAGGATTTTTTTGGAAAGTGAGTTCCACAGCTCTAGCCTTTTCTTTGCATGCCAATCCTCTTTTCCGCCCACTTCCTTTGTAACAACCCCGTTTCAATGAATTTCTTTAAAGTATATGTGGCCATAGGCTTTGGGATTTTTAATAATTTATCCAAGATCTTGTGCGACAAACTTAGATTTTGCAACTTTCTATGCATAATAAATTTTTTAGTGTCTTCTTTTTTAGAGCTCATTTTTACAATTGAAGAGAAAACGATTAACTACATTTATAGCGATACCAATATTTTGATGCAAATCTAATTTTTCAGCCTCATTTCCTTAGAAAATGCTAGTGGAGCGAAGAAAAAAATACTTTTGCACATATGGGTGCCCTACTGTTCATTATACTAAAGAATATACAGATGTTTTAAAAATACAAAGAATACAGGTCCGTTGTCAAAGGGAGATTTATGTTTGGAGGGAAGAAAGAATGAATAATTTTTTTAGACGAATGCAAAAATGCCTGAAAAAATTTAAAGAAAAAAATTCACACGTGTTCTTTGAGTAATTTTAACCCTTTCCGGTAAAGTTTTCCATTTCAGACCAAAAAAATTTTTTGTTGGTTTAGATTCAGAGATTTGTGTTAAATTATTAATAAACTTAAAAAAATAGTCTTAAAGAATTTTCCAGAAAGGATGTAGAGGCTTAGAAAATTTGTACAATATATTAACCAAAATCCATAAAAGAAGTAAAAACTCGAAAAAAACTAAAAGTTTGTTTATGTTTTAAAAATGTTTTTATTATGTTAAATCAAACGTAAATATTGCTTTTTTAATTAGCATAGACTTAAAAATATAAAAATTCATTTATGGCTAGGAAAATAAAATTTAAAATAATAAATTTTCTTATATTTGTACATGGTTTTGTGTTAATTCAAGTGTTCAAACATTAATGAAATCTTTAAGGTACATAAATAGAGGCCAAATGAGACGAATTTTATATATATATTATTAAATTTTTTAAATTCTGCTGACTTCATGAAAGACTTGGAAACAATTCTTGTCGCGAAAAATGCATAAATGTACATTGCATTTAATGCAAATAAAATATGTTCGTCCTGTGCAACCATTATTCTTACACCTTGTGGGATTGTTCTGTCCATCGTGAGCTGGAAGGTGTTCAACCTTATCTTCAGCAATCTCACGCAGTGGGCGTGCTTCATATTTCTTTTTGCTGGTTGTGGGCTCAATGTTTGTTTCAAGAGTACGCAGAGGTCTTCCTCGCTTCCTTATTGTACTATTTTTTGCAGAAAGTACAAGATGGTTTGCCACACTCATCCGGAAATGAAGTAAGTCTTTTATATCTTTTTTTGGAATGCTAAGCATATTGCAGTCTTTTTTATAAAGCAACCAGGAAGCCACCAAAGCAAAATCAATAAAGTGTGAGATCATACGAAGTGTCCATTTTCACGACTTTAAAAAAATTCTGTAATAACTTATAAGTTGATCTAACAAGTCAACGCCTCCCATTGAGGAGTTATACTTTTGCACTATTTCTGGCCTTTTAACTTCAACAAATCGCTTTGACTTTTTACAATATCTCCTCACAATGTCTTCTTGTCCTCTTCCTACAAAATTTGAAGCAATATGTATTACCTTGTTGTCTTGCCACTTTATCAGGCAAATTTTTGGATCGTTGCTCACAAAACATTCCGATGAACCGCGTCCTCTTTTCTGCAACTCTTTATCTGAACTGAATGTTGTGCATCCAAATCTGTTAATACGTGCGGTTCCAGCAGCATTAATACTTAACTGCGAGAGGATTTCAAGTAATTTGTAGGAGTTAAAAAAGTTATCGAGGAAGAGATTATGACCAGGTTTTTTTAATATTTTATCAAGTGCAAAACTATTGCTGTTGAAAATCCGTATCTTGTCAAGTTTTCTGAATCAATTCTTGTTTGTTTTCCTTGGTATAATTCAAAATCGTAATTAAATCCAGATTTTCCGCAAAGAACATAAATTTTAATACCCATGGGTTCGGCTTTCCTTTATGATACATTTTACAAGAAAGCCTTCCTTTAAAGGGCACAATTTGCTCATCGATACACACATCCTGCTCAATGGGTTCTTTCAAGCATCGGTTTCTTATTGTATCAATAAGTGGACGTAGCTTTATAAACTTGTCATTACAACCATTTGGTATAGACAAATTATCTATGAAGTGAATACTTAACCGTAGCTGTTGAACTCTTCTTAATGTCATCGATTCTTTGAAAAGAGGAACACCTAATGTTGGGTCCCAAAACAAAGAAGTTCGGCGTAATTGCATGCTTCCCATAGCGATTTGGAGCCCGATCAAAATTTTTATTTCTTCATTTGTAGTATTTTTAAACCCTGAAACGCTGTGCAGCATACAAGTTTGTATAAAATGTGACACTTTCATACAGATCACTTGTGAAGAATTGTTCAAAGTATTCATAAGGACTTTTTAGATTATTCTCTTCTGGATCATCACTTAGTTCAAAAGTGAATGGATTTGGCTGATACTCCATTCTACGCCACTTAATGTCTTTATTTTGTGTTATGTTATAGTGTGTCCGAAAAGAATTTTCACATTCTGCTCCTGATTCTGCTGTTTCTGCCTGTGCATTTTCATTGCTTCCAACATTTAAGACTTGCTCACAACCGGTAGTAGTATTAGGGATATCTTCAAAGACATCAAAGTTTTCCTCGAGTATTGTCTCATTGATGTTATTGTGTCTTATAAAATAATCTATAAGAATCTCATCCTCAGGATCCATGCCGGCAATTCCAGCTCCAAATGTGATTCCAGCTGCTTCCACAATATCAATTTCTTCTTCCTCATAATCTGATAAATCTGCCTCTATCCTGTCCAAAAACTCAGAAATTTCTTCATCTGACTATCCTTTTTTCCTTAAACTAATTGTTTACTATTTCAGCAAGCACCGAAAATATCCTACAAAAATTAAAAAAATCAACGACCTTTCCCGAATTTTGTACAATATATTGACCAAATTATTTTTATTGTACACTTTTTTAAGTTATCAAAACAATTTTTTTTCCCAATTTTTTTTTTTAATTTGCTTACAAAGAAGTAACAAATAGAATTTAAACTATTGTTTTAAGCTATTATAAAACAAAAAAACTTATATTTACCTGTTCAAAATGTTTAACTTTGTTTGCTCACTTCTTGTACTCACACAAATTCAAAGTAGACTGTTTTTAAGATTCAAATAAAAAAATAACTACACTTTGCATTCCTCTCCAATTTTAATTTCAAAAAGTCAAAACATGGTAAATTTAAAAAAAAACAGTTTTCCACCTTCAAAATTTTTAATTTCCTTGACAGAACAAGAAGAGAAAAGTTCAATTATTTTTGTACAATATACTCGTATTGTACAAAAACAAGGAAAGGGTTAAGCATTGTTTGTGCTACCAAGTTATTTTGTATAGTTGATCTTTTTCGAATTTTCAAGTTCGAATTTAGCCATTTTGCTTTAAATTGATTTTGTTAACCAAATATTCCTCGATAGTCATATTCACAATGATAAGAATAAATAACACAAAATGGCATTGAAAATATTTTAATTTTGCGTTTTTTTTTTTCTATTCTTTTCTTATTATTTATCTTAAATAAATATCATCTAATTTATCACTAACTAAGCTGGGTTTGTACATTTTTCATATCTACTAAACATTACAAACTACAACAATGGCCATTCATTGCTCTGTTTCCATGATTCTTTTACTTTCCGCTGGTCTTCCTTTATTTTTTTTGCTTCTCTCATTTGAGCTTCTTTTGCCCTTCTGGCTATCTCTCGATAAATATCATCAGCTGTTCCATGGAAGATGGTATTCAAAAATTTTCTAATTTCCTCATAGGGTAAAGTGTTCCACCAATTTGTTGTTGTTGGTGTTGCTGATTTAGTTTTTGTTGATGGCAACTCATGCGCTTCACTGAATATGTTTTTCTCAGCATTATATTGTGTTGTATCTGGATATTGCCAATCCAATTGTTCCATTTGGTCAAGTATATTTTTTCGATTTCCGTATGCATTGTCATCGATACGATAATGTTTGATGCTTGAACTAAGATGGGGACGATTGGTTACACTAGCGACATTATTTAGTTGCTCTTGTATTACAACTTGACCATCAAAGATATTACTAGCATTCGTTTTTTGTTTATCTTTATTTGTAGTGCTCTGATGATTATTATTATCCACTTGCTTTGCGGCTACTAAGTTGAATCTTTCTGAGTTTTTGTAACTGTTTTCGTTTTGGTAATCATTAATCTTATCAATGTTTTCTTTGCTTAATTCGCTGTTACCTTCGACGACATGAATAATATCTTCATCCTCATCATCATCAGCATCATCATCATCATCAGCATCCTCATCATTATCATCATCACCAACCTCATCGTAAGCATCATTATAGGTACCATCATCATTGTCAGCCTTACTTTCGACAGTTTGCTGCTTTTTGCCAGTCAGCTCTTCAGTTAGATGCACTTTGAATTTGTTATCCGTGTACGTTTGCCATGTCACCAACTTTAGCTCTGGTGACAATTCATCATCTTGTTGCTGCTTAAAACTGTCGCCATCGTCGTTATTAACAAAAGTTTCATTGAAAGCAGCAGCAGCCGTTAGCTTTGCATTGTTTTCAATGTTTTTGAAATCATTGTTTTTAATCGTTTGTCTGGTTTTTTTATCTGCATCCGTCAAGCTGTCTGTCTTGAATCTTGTTATACAGGTTATCGTTGCCGTTACATCTTCGTTGAGTTTTGTTATTTTTGTTCTTTTCTTCATTGGCAGGATTTTGCTATAATTATTATTATTTGGCTGCTTTGTACTCTCATCATCATTATCTACGCTAGCTTTAATCGTTTTGATCAACAAGTTTTCTGGATTTTTTTTCTTCTGAGCATGATTTTGATTAATAGTTTCCCTGATTATTGGAGGAGGAGATTGTATCGGTTTTTCTAATATATTATTTTTTTTATTCATGGTGAAAGTTGGTAGCAAATTGGTAGTTGATATGGAAGGAGTTATATCCTTTACTGCAGTTTTCTTATTCGAGAGGTCATTGGACTCTATTGTTCCACCCACTTCAAAGCTATCCATGCCACCTGAGTGTATAGAATTTTCGAATATGGCGACCTGTATCGAACTTTCTTTCTCGTGTTTCTCCTGCTCATCATTTCTTCTGTTCTTCTTTTCTACTGTCTTATTGCTTATTTTATTTTCGTTATGAACGGAAGATATTTCCAGTTTTCCCTGTAAGCTCAACAACATATTTGTCTTCTCAGTAATAGTTTCAGCCAAGGGTATTTCTTCTAAGGCCATTTTCAATGGTCCTATCAACTCTTCATCATTTTTTGTATTTTTCTTGTCCATAAGATTAATGCTTAATTGATTCTTTATGTCAACGAGAGAAGCTTCCAGTCTTTCCTCTAAGCTCGATGAAATTTTCATGTTGTTATTTCCAGTGATTGCGAGCTCTTCGCTTGTGACTTCTTTCGTTTGAACTTTATTATCGTTTTCTTCAGTATTACTACTTATTTGATATATCTTGTTATCAAAAGAGTCTTCAGGCTTTTCTTCTAAACTTAACAATGTTTCTGTATTATTATTATCAGTAACAATGATCTCAGGTACAGCTTCTCCTAACAGTTTAATAGGTTTTTCCAAGAAGTTGTCAACTTCATATGGCATTTCTTCTAAAACCATACTAATTACATCTTTGAAATCTTCCAACATTTGCACATTATTTTCTTCGGCTACTGTTGTATCTGAGTTATTTGTGCTATTATAACTAAAACTGTCTCCATTTGTTGTAGCTTCAATAACTGTTTCTGTTGATTTGTTTACTTCTAACTTCTCTTTTGGTTTTGGCTCTTGAAAGAATTCTAGTTTTGTGAAGTTTAATTTAGTGTTTTCTTTTATTGTATGTTCGATATTTTCACCATATTTATCATTAAGTGCTTCATCTGCAATTGTCTGAACAGTCATTGCCTCCACTGTCACATTCTTCGTTGAAGAATCTACAATAGAGTTTAAAATTTTGAAGGATTCCTCTCCAGCATCATTTCCAACTACTTCAGTGGATTCCATTTTATTATATTCTACATATTCATCACTATTTGTCTGAGCTGTGTTTGAAAGTTTCAGAGATTCTGTTTTTAAGGGACTCTTAATTATTTGCGGAGTATCTATATCACTTAAAACAGTTTGAGTTATGTCATGTTTTGTAGTGTTAATTCGTTTTTTATCATAAACTCCTATGGCAGGTTTTAATGCTTCAAGAAAGTTTGATACGTATTCACTAATTGAAAAAGAGTTTTCATCAAACACTTCTGTGGATGTAATGTTGAGCTTGTGCTTTGTATCGTCAGCTACAATCGAAGATTCAGTGTCTTTAGTATTTGTGTTGACTATCATCTCTTCATATGACGAATTTTTTGGTAAGGGTTTAATTTTCAGCTCTTGCATAATATGTTCAGTGGCGAGTTTCTCCGGCACTGTTTTATGAATTTTCATTTTATCATCAGAGTCATCAAACTTAGTAGAACTCAATATTTTGTGTACTCCAATGTGAGTTTCGGATAAGGTGGGAATACTTTCATCTTTTGCTGTGTCTTCAGATTTCCTCTCTGTAGTTTCCTCCATACTCAGCTGAGTATGGGGAAGAGTTGTTTCTCCCATAGGTTTTCTCACATCGAAATCTTTATCTCCATCGTTTTGGGGATCCAGTTCTTGTGTTTTAGTTCGATCTATAACGGCTTCAGTTTTGGAAGAGACTATGCTTGGATTTGTTGAAGCATTCTTTTTGACTATGAAATTCGTTGGCTCCAATTCATTTTCTAATGGTTCTTCAGTTGTGTAAGCTGAAAATAAAATACTTGGCATAGTAGTCGCTTCATCCAGATTGTTTTTATTGATCATATAATTTGGTTGCTCCAACACATGTTCAATTGGTGCTTCAGTTGTAGGAACAAAAACTTCTTTGCTTAGTATTTTAGTAGCTTCTTCTTCTAGTCTATTCTTCTTTACAAAGAAATTCGTTGCCTCCAATGTATGTTTTATTGTTTCTTCTTTTGAAAAATCATGAGTATTTTTCTCATTCATGTTGGATTCTTCGGATATATTATCGGCGATAGCTGATAACCTTGTCTTCAAATTTTGTTCTGTTTTTGTTGATATAACATTTGCTTCTCCCATAGAAGCCCCGGTATCAGTTGTGTCATATTTCGAAATGTCTTTTTCGGTATTTACTTGTATTTCCTCTTCATTCTTAAAAGAATTCTTATTAGATGATTTTGTTGTGTTGCTCAAACTTTGCTTTGCTAGTGTATTAAGTTCTAAAGCTTCCTTTTGCTGTATACTGTCTTCATTCGCAAGTTTCGGGTTTTCATCTGGTACCTTCGAGAGCTGGACTTCAGTGTTATGCACTACATTATCTGTTTTTGCTTTCTCTGAGACAATTTCTGCAATTTCCCCGTTAATTTTGACAATTTTCTTAATTTCAGGTGCTTTTACTTGCAGGTCATCCAATTGAATTTTTAAAACTGCGTCATTTTGTTTTGTAGCAATTATTTTCTCAGCTTGTCGTATGTTGGTATTATCTGTCGCTATTGTAAAATTTATATACTTTACAACTTGAGAGTCTTTTGGATAGGCGTCATTATAAGCTACATCATCCATTTTATTCTCTACATGATTTTTTGTTGAATCAAGTAATGGTTTAGGAACTTGTGTATCTTTCAACTCTTTTATATGCATTAAATTAATACTATTTAAATTTTCTTGCTGGGTTAGGTCTTCACTCTTTTCTCCATGCAGAATTGGCTTCAGTTCTTTTAAGCTTTCCATAGTTGTTTGATTTGCTATTTCTTCTTTCAAACCATGAACTACAATATCTTCTTTATTATGGTTTCCTGTTGATTCGAATAACGGTCTATTAACTTGTGTATCACCCAGTTCTTTGGAATTCATTGCATTTTTACCCTTCAAATTATCTTCTTCGGTCTCCTGAAGCTTATCACTTTTTTCTTCATTCACAATTTGTATTAATTCTTTTAAGCTTGTCATAGTTGTTTGATTTTCAGTCTTTAAATTCTTCTTTTCGATTTTATTTTGGTTATCACCCAGGCTAAGCTTTTGATTCTTGAGTTGATCAAAGATTGTTCCTGTTGTATCTATGCTTTCTAAAGTATCTGACATAGTCCCATCCGGCATTGTTTTTGTGTTATTACCATCGTTCTCTCCGACTAAACTGTATGTTTTCAGGCTTAGATCTTGACTTAGGTCTGAATTCTTAGTCATATCTTTTTTGTTTTCAATTTTATTATCAGTTTGAATGTTCGCTACTTTTGCTAGTGCTGATTTCGTGTTTTTTTCTTTCTTCATATCATTCATTGTCTTTTTTTCAACCTCTTTTGTCTTGTACGTAAAATGTTCTTCCTTTTTTGCCTTTTCCCCATTCGTATTATCACCATGAAGCTCAAGTTCTGAATTTTTTATCTTCACTTTGTCTAGTTTCTCCGTTTGAGATTCTAATTTTTGATCAATTTTGTTAACTATTGGCGTATTATCATTTTGCATCACCGGATCGGCGTCAATATCCACCAAACGGCTCTTTGCAACCAATTCCTCCATAAGTGTTTTTATCATCATATCGCTCTCTATATCGATATCAACTTCATCATCATCAGCATTAGTAGCAGGGACTCTTCTATAATATGTAGGCCAGTGTTTCTCAGGAATTCTTGTATTGGCTTTATTGTTATTCTTATAATAAAGTGGACTGTGGAGAGATTTTTCTAAAATATTACGAAAAATTTTAAAAATATTCTATACATCTAATACATCTAAACTTACGCTCAGTTGTGTGTTTTTGTAGTATTAACCCTATAAACGTTGTCCATATCAACATTTTTAGCATATTAAACGTGCCCATAGCTTAGCTTCATCAATTTAACCAAGTTGTTAACTTCAAGTTTAAAATCAACTAAACAGATTTTCTGTCTTGCCTTCAGCTTTATGGTTCCCCTAACAATGAACGAAAATTTGGGTCACATTAAGTTTTTTCGTTTATTTTTTAAGGTCATAACGTTTCAAACTTGTAGAATTTTTAATTGTTCAAGGCACAGTCAAATATGTAGATTATATACTTTCACCTAAAGCATAAGATGGTTTTGCGCTTCTAAGTTTGGTGTATAAAGTATCGTTAAATAGAATTCTGATAGAAAGAAGTGACTGAGTTTTAAATGACACTGTTTAAGAAAACCAAACTGGCATCAATATTAAATTGTATGTTTTTATGTTTCTTTTATAATAAACTAGTGAGTGGACATAATATAACGGCTTAGTCTATCCAGTAAGCAAATGAATTATGCAATTATTGACAGAGTTTCATAGGGATCGTTCATTCCTATTTTTTTTTTTTTTTTTAGGAACCATTGTTATGCCATCATTATTTTGTAATAAATAATATTGGCAAAACATTTAGCTAAAACTTTTTAAATCAATAAATGGTATTGAATCAGCGAGAGATAAAAATAAACATAAACAGAATATTGACCGTAGCGAGCATTTGTATTAGGTGACCAAATAAATACCTTTAGGCAACAAATTTGAGATGGATTATTCACGTATTTATTTCAAAATATGATTAAACTATTCTTTATACATAAGCACAAAATTATCCGTAGCGAGCATTTGTGTTAGGTGACCAAATAAATTCCTTTAGGCAACATATTTGAGATGGAGTATTTATTTGATGTAGTATTTAATTAAGCTATGTTATCTGCTTGACTCTTACCTTAGTAATAATCGCTATAAAACGCTTTATTAAAAGAAGTACAGTCATACGCTCAAATTGCCGTTTCACCTCAATAGGGCTTGAGTGAGCTTCTCAAAGCGTACTCAATTATGTAGGGGGAAAAATCTTACACTTCCTTCAAATATTCTTGAAATAACCCTGTAGGAAAATCAAGTAATTTAAAAGTAGTTGAAAAAGTAGTTTATTGTCAACCACAACTAGTTGAAATTCTGACTTTTTTCCATAGAACGAACTAACATATTTTGTATGGTGATGTCCGCTAAATAAGTCAATTGACTTTCGTCTGCATATATTTTCAACTACTTGTTAAACTAGTTAAATTTAAATTATTTTTTTATTTACTTTAAAATAACCAATTGAAATCTATTTAATATTCCACTTACTGAAGATGAATTTAAAAGCATAAAAATATTAAATTTCTATACATCAAAGAGATCATTTATTTGACTGTTTTGAAAAATATATAAATACATAAATCATGCCAAAAAATAATGCCTGATCGACACAAATAAATTCTGAAGTATAAAATCAGAAAGCAAAATGTAAACAAAGTTAAAAGAGATCAGTTTTTTAATGGAAAATTGTGAAATGTCGTTTTTTGTGGTGTTTTAATTGATTTTAAAATAGTTTAAAAGTGATTCATGCCAAACTTCATTGCTAATTCAATTCAAAAAAGGACTAGTAATTACATTCAAGGAGCGCAACTGAAGTAGATATTGTTTCATTATTCCTTTCTTCATTGGACTATTTCTGCTTCCAACAGGTGATAGTTTCAGAAGCTGGAGGAACTCTTCGCTTATATGTGAGCATGCGTATCACGGAAGCAGTTTCCAAAAACTGCCAAACGAATTGATCGGAATTGTGTGGGTACTGCCCCTGTTATTTAACACGAGCCAGCTTTTTGATGCTTCATTTCAAAATATGAGCTAAACAAGCGTGTCAGCGGGATTTTCCACGCTTTGCAACCATCAATCATGGTCGATGGACACACCGATATTTTGCTTAGTGCTTCTTTTAAGTGTCAATCGCAATGAAGTGATGGAGCAGACTCGACGCTACGTAGGGAAAGGCGTGCGTCTTTACTATTGAAGTGATGAGGTGTTTGCTGAATGGTTAAGCAATGCTTCAATTTCCGTACAGAGTCCAAACAGTACCAGTTTGTAATTTGAATATCTTAAATAATAAATAATTTTTAATCGTTTCACAGGGTTTAGAGGCAGTTTATTAGTTTTAAAGTGTGTTTACCATGTCTGACTTGCAGCTCAATGTCGTGAATAAAAAAATATGTCTTTTTGAAACAAAATGTTAGTGAAGGCTAAAGTTAATAATATTTGATGAAATAACATGGTTAAATATTTATTAACTTGTAATCTAATAGAAATTTGCAATTAAAACTCGTCCAAGTCAGAGTAGTTGCCGCCTTAATATAATTCAAAGCAGTTTATCAACCACTTGTTTTTAAGTAGGATTTCAATTACTTCATATATAATACAATAAAAACTATTCAGAATTGAAGTGGGTCCCGCCTTAATATAATTCAAAGTACTTCATATACTAGTTTATTTTAAATTAGTTTTTTAATTAGTTGTTTTTAAAAACAAGTTAGTTTTTTCCTTTAGGGAAGTTTTGTACAAGGCATATACAGAAACTCAAAAACTCCAAAAAAAAAACTTTAATCATCTGTCGACGTATGCACTCAATTCTTATGGCTTTATTTAAGATTTCTTATTATATTAGATTTTAAGCATGATTGAAGTTTCTGTTCTGCAAAGTTTTTTTCTTGTAAGCTTTTTTCAGATTTTATTTTTAATATTATTATGTATATTTCTGCAAGTATATTTCATTTAAGAATTTTTGCATGTTTACAATGGTCACCCAGTGTGGATTTGAACATGGCACATTTGCTTTTTCCGAAACTTGATTGAAAAAAATGAAACTTAACCACTATTTTCAGAGAATTCCCTTGAGTAAAACTTTTAAAGGATATAGTAATTTGACTTAAATGTTATTTATATTTGTTGAATAAATCATGAATTGAATATGAGTAAGAATCTTTTTAAAGACTTCCTAAAAGCGTATCTTTGAATAAAGCTTTTATAAAGAATTATGTATGAGTAAAAATCGTCTTGAACACTTCCCAAAAGTGTATCATTGAATAAAACTTTACTTAAGATCTCATATAGTTTTTTTTTGTTTTAAGTCTTCTAAATACAAACAAAATGCCTTTTTAAGTCGAGTTGGAATAATTTCACATATTTAGATGAAATTTTTTACTGGGACGGTCAAACATTTTTTTAAATATTGGGTATTCATATAAGTTTCAGGGTTTTTTTTTTATCTTTGAAGCTTTATTCGGAGAAATTGATACAATATATTTTGTTTGAACTATTGTCCATCATTAACTCTACTCTAACAAATTTGCAATAGATTTCCTGCAATTATTGCTGTAGACGTAGAGTACTATTAGTTGTCGACAACAAGATTGTAGGGGCATTAGTCATGAAGAAATTCACGTTCAAACAACGCGTAAAAATTTACTACAAAATAGAGAAAATTTTGCAGAGACGGTTCACAAAAACCCACACTTTTTGGTCAACATAATACACCGTCACGCAACACTGGTCATTTAATCAATAAATTTGAGTCCACGAGCTCTGCTTTGGACGCAAACAGAAGTGATCGTGTCCGTTCCACCCTTTCGGACTAAAATATAGCCATGGCAGTTATAAGTGTTGATGATGACCGAACGACGTCGATTCGTCATTGTGGTCAGGAATTTGAGGTTAGAAGGAGCTCATGAAAAGGGAATTTTCCATACAATAGTATTTATCAGTAGTATTTGTTTTTCTTTTCTTTTTTCTATCTATTTCTCTACCTATTTTATATTTCTCTTGTCTTCTCTATTAACTTTTATGCTTGGCAGTTACTATTCGTCGATGGCAGCTACTGTTTCTTGTACTAGCGATATCCACAAGACCTTGATTGGCGTTCTAAGCTAGCAACACCCGAGCTTAAATATTATGCATTTTAATGCGAGAAGCCTAAACCACATTAAGCTTGATTATGTTCGGAACTGCTTTGAGGACTCTGCCGTATATGTTATTTGTGTCTCTGAAACCAGCTGCAATTTTGACGATTTTGCTCGATCACGATTGTTGTTATTCCGCCTATGGTTTCATGCAGATATAAATGACAACTGTTTAGAGATCAATAACTTTAAACCTTGGCGGAATGTTCGGTTGAATAGAAAAGGCAAATATGTTGCAATATACACTAAAAATAATTTAAATGGAATGTTTTTTGGAATGTCGAATGGTTCTGAGGTTGAATTTATTAATATTGAGATTTATAATAATTGTGTTATAGTTTACTTATCATGTGCTTATAAGCCGTATCGTAACCGTATCGTAATAAATTGTGTAATTGAACAGGACCATTTTGTTAAGTGTGATGATTTTAATATTAATATGTTATCCGAAGATAATGGTCTTCAAACAGTTAATAATAGTATGCCCATTCGCTTTGCAAATAGTTCCTCTCCGAGTTTTTTTAGATTTGTTTGTTGTTTCAGATGTATACTCTGTTTTGTGGTTTAACCAAATCTCTTTTATTTCCGATCATGATTTTTTTTTTTTTTTTTCTAAACATTAAATGTAAATCTTTCATCTGTTGTCATTGATAAATATATCACTTTTCGGGACTATAAATCTATTGATTATATGTCTTTGGTTTATGACTGGTCTATTATAAACTGGTCCAGTTTATAATGCTGGGTTCTAAGATTAGTTAAAGAGAAGCTTAATTTTTTCTTAAATAAGATGCTTGTACTGTTTCATTAATTAACTGGTTCATTATCTAACAGATGTTGTCCGTGGCTTACCAGAAATGTTATGAGAGCCATTGAAACACATAAAAGAATTTAAAATCGTTGGAAAATAAATCCAACAACATCTAATCGGGAGCAGTACAAAAAATGCAGAAATGAAGCTTACTCGACTATTAAAACGTCTTTATTTAATGAACAAGTTTGATTCTATATTGCTTTCCAAAAAGCTTTGGAACAATTTAAGACAGCCTGGAGATTCTGATCTTTATTCTGATATTCTAAATGACTATTCTATTGCCAGTTCAGGGTCTTCTGATAATTTGTTGACTAATTTTTCATACCTAAATTTCCTTCTGTAAATTTATTTAATTTTTAGTTTGTTGCTATTAGTGAGAGGGACGTTGTTCGATGTATTAACAAAATAAAATCAAATGCCGTGGGTGAAGTTGGAATATTCCTTAAAATTATATTATCGCACATTTTGAGTTCATAAACCCACATTCTTAATCACAGTTTCACAAGCTCTTGCTTCCCTGAGGTTTGAAAAGCAGCGACAATTGTTCCCATTGCTAAAAAATCCAATGCTCGTGATCCATCTTTCTTCCGGTCTGTAAGTCTGCTATCATCGTTATCTAAAGTACTCGAGCCTCTCATGGCGGTACAAATCTCGGAACACATGAGAAAATTTAATCTCATGAATCCACTTCAGTCCGGTTTTCGACCTGGCCACAGTTGCACTACAGCGGTATTAAAGATTTTAGATGAAATTAGGTTGACATATGACGTAGGGCACATACAATTATTCTGCCTGTTGAATTTTTCCAAAGCATTTGACTCTGTTGACCATACTCTATTGTATCAGAAACCATACTCTATTGTGTAAATAACTTAAATTTGTCTGGCATGACTGTCCGCCTGTTATACATGTACTTAGTTGGCAGGTCTCAAAGAGTAAGGGTGGTTCCTCACTAAGAAGTTCCTCTGTGAACTTGGTCTGCTTCGATATCTTCGATAAGATTTCTGTCGTATATTAATTGCAATTCTCTGGTTAATACCACTTGACTATCTGTATTAATAATACTCATTTTCAGTTTCTTTAAAATTATCTATTCTTCTTCTTCCACCATACCCTTCTCCCATTGTACAAAACTTTGTGTCTATTTGTTTTTTCAACTATGCCAAGTTTTATATAATGTTATTTTTTCAAAAACTATCCGTATCTATTATATATATTGGTAAGGTTAAAAAAAAAGCACAAAGCTCATTCAATAATAAAAGTACATGAACCGGTTAGCACAAGTTTAACAGTCTGAACACATTGGACCCTACAGGAATATTACGACACGAGGCAGATCAATTTTTTGCAGACTAAGTGCAAGTGTCCAACTTTTAGGAGTAAAATATAAAATTTTAAATATTTTTTTTTTGTAGTTGTTGACAGGCACACATAAACTCTTCTTAACTTTTTTTCTCATTAGCTTCTTATGTTGACAGATAAAGAAAGATACGCACAACATTTCTTCTAAGATTTTTGAAAATTTGTCAAGTTTAGATGATAAAACTTTTTTACAAAATTTGCGAAAATTAACTTTGAAAATGTCTTAAAAATGGCTCCGTCGATTTTGAAATAGTTGTGATATTTAGAATGCTAGGTTCTAAATGCGTCAAAAAAGTTATGAAATCGTTTGGACGAAAAACTTTTAGTCAAATTGTAAAGTAGTAAAGTAGCATTCCACAGTTGGAAGCAAAAACATAAAAAAATAATATTTTTTAAAAAAATATTATATGTTTACTTTTCGTTCTATAAGGCACACATAACATTTATGTGCTTTGTTACATCAATTGATAAATGAACGACCCAAGTTCTTTAAGAAAACTGTTTTTTTTTTCAGGGGTCCTTCATTCAGCTCAGGAGTTAATTTTAATAAAATTTGAGAAAACATATAAGCAACACTATTTATTTTTTTTTCATGACAATGAAATAAATTCGTATACAAATATTTTTTTTATATCAGTACTTACACTGTTTTTTATAACCTTGAGCAGCCGAACAGCAAAAAAAAATTATCAATAATGATTCTTAAAGTAATTAGCGACGTTGTCAAACTCTCAAGCTCACAAGTTTGCAAAATTTAATGCAACTTATTTTTAACCGACTTCAAAAAGGAGGAGGTTCTCAAGTTCGTCGGTGTCTGTTTTTTTTTTTATGTACATATGCACATCGATAACTTCTAAACCGTATGCCTGATATCCATAATGTTTGGTAAACAGATAGATATCATAAGCACGGAGTTGCCCTTCTAAAAAAAGTGGGCGGTATTCGAGAAATGGGCGTGGAAATCCTACGAAATACTGTATCTCGAATTACATTGGCATTAGGGTACTGCAATTTAGTGTAGGGGTAGACACAATTATAATAAATAACCGTCAGGAAAGTGGGCGTTATTCGACCAATAGGCGTGACAATATTAGAACAATACTGTATTTCGAATAACATTGCCACTAGGGTACTGCAATTTAGTGTATGGGATGACACTATTATTACAAATTACGGTCAAGAAAGTGGGCGGTATTCGACAATTTGGCGTGGCAATTTTAGAAAAACAGTGTATCTCAAATGATATTGGCACTAGGGCACTGAAATAAAGTACAGGGGAGGAGGAATTATTAAAAACTACGGTCAATAGAGTAGGCGTTATTCGACAAATGGGCATGGCAGTACTAGAAAAACACTATCTCAGTTAATATTGACGCTGGGGTACTGAAATGAAGTGCAAGGGTAGACACAATTGTTACAAATAACAGTCAAGAAAATGGGTGCTTATTCAACAAAAGGGCGTGGCAATATTAGAAAAATACTATATCTCGAATAATATTGACACATAAAATTCGTTACAAAAATGGTCAGATATTTGAAATAATCAACAAACTTTCAGAATTTAATAGAACAAGTTTTTTAAGAACAATTGTATTTATGTAGTTTATACACTTTTTTTCAAAAATTTATCATACGAGTATTCTCTAAAAATGACGAAATAAAAACTTTAAAAAAAAACCGACTACAAAATCACTAAAAAGTATAAAATAATTTTTACAATAACTTTTCCTTTTAATTTCTTGGTCATATTTGTTAATTTATTTAAACATATTATTGCATTGGAAATCTTATTATTTTTATTGTTTTCTAATTTGTTTTATTATCATAAATACCATATATTAATTTCTTTATGAAAACAAAAGATTTGCAGTTGACGCTTCTGAATAAAAGTCTGATTATTTTAGCGCCGACCTTAACAGCTTTTGTATTCATAAACAAATTATTATATGTATGATAATAAAACAAATTAGAAAAAATTTAAATAATAAGATTTCCAATACAATAATATGTTTAAATAAATTATCAAATGTGAAAATTATTTTTTACTCTGTAGTGATTTTGCAGTCGGTTTTTTTTTATTCATTATTTTGATTCATTAAATATATGAAAACGAGGACTGAAATACAAAAATTATTTATATAAACTTCCGAGTAAAACAAAACATTTCAACTAATTGGATATAATTCACAATAAATTTCCAGGCAGAAAATTTTGATTAAATTTTAAATAAAGTGGTAATTTTAATGCACAATTATGTCAAAAATTAAAATTGCAATTCATATACAGGGCTGTCAATATTCGAAGCGCCCATTTGGCAACACTGTAACTTTCCGCAGTGATGCCAAATCGACTAATGACATACCGCGTTTGAAGCGTCCTTCCAAGCAAATGTTTACAATGGAACAGTACACGCCACGCAAACGCTTTAAAATTGTTGAAATTTACATTCAACAAAACAAGTCAATAGTGAAAACTCAACGTGCTTTCAAAAAATAAATAAAGTGAAAAGTGCGCCTTCCAAGAAAACAATTTATCGTTTGTATGAAACTGTTTTTTCATGCCAATCGTTCGTCGAAAGCGTATCAAGCACTACTGGTTTCAACAAGACGGCGCGCCACCACACACAAGCCGCACTACAATCGATTTTTGCCAGATGGGCGCTTCGAATATGGACAACCCTGTATGTCAAAAATTAAAATTGCAATTCATATACTGTTCTATATAAATCTTTTACATTCGTAACATTCTTTCTTATTATTTTACTCATTATTTCGTATTAAAAATTGCATCTAAAATATTATTTTTCACTCTTAAGTCTTTCCGTAAAAAATATTTTGAAGTTGATATATTATTAGATATTGTTTTTATACAGCTTGTTGAGGGATAATAACTGTTTTTCTTTGAAACTCTTTTTTATTAAAAAATAAGGCAAATTTATAATCTTATTTTTTATAAAATCTTCATTATACTTTTGCAGTTTGTCGGAAAACTTGTTTTTTTTATCTTGTTTTTGTTGTGGTTGTTTTGCTTGACCTTTCTTTGTTGCTTTCATCTCATCTCACTGATACCGTTGAAAGATGCTGTCCACTCAACCAACCTGTGCCTACGGCTTCTACATTTAAGTGTCACACATTTATTTATTCATGCGATAATGTATCAGATAAGATATATTTGCATAATTTTCGGCGTTCATACGCGTTACTGATGTATCATGAATAAATTTACGTCAATTATTATTACGGCTGTGTGCATATATATATGTGTGACAAGATGACAAAAGTCGAGTATGTTGAGTCAGTAAAGGCAGCAGAGGCAACAGCAGCTGTTGATGTCAATGTGTGCAATTTATTGGGTGCCACTTTGACCGGAAAGCACATATTTTTGGGGCATAAATATTGTAAGAAGCGATTAATTATGCTATTTTATACAAACAAGCCCACAGATATTATGAGAACAAAGTTCAATATTATTATTATTATCAGTAGATGAATAAGCAAATCTAAGTTGTAGTAAAAGAGAAAATAAGTGACACAGCAAGCGTCTGTTAAGAGTGATTTTGACGAGAGAAAACGTATTCTTCATGTAAAAATTATTGACTATTGGATAGTTAAATTCCGTATATATATATGTAAATAAATTTGTGCCATTTAAGTATTCAATGTTAAACCTTAGCCTTAATTAAAGATAAATACAAGTAGTTGTGTACCCGAGGACACTGGACACCACAATATTTCAGTATATCGCATTATATTATACCACGAAAGCTTTCAGCGCAGTAATTTGTTAATTGGACATCCAACTTTTATTTCACTGTCTCTCATTCCCAGTCTCAACACCTCCTCATTTCACACATTTTCATCGCCAGCCACAAAGAATTTCTCATCGCAGCATTTCTTTGTCTTCGCTGTGAACTTGTTGTTTATATCTCCTCTTTTCCTGTCGGATTCGCTGCACTTTCAAACCGCCAGGTTATGAGCGGCGAGGGAGTCCTTAATTCCGGCTGAACGTCATCATTGAAAATGACAGTAAATTTTTGTATGACAGTCGGCTGCAGTGCAGCGTTGCCAACCTGCCGCGATAACAATGCTTTTATTTCACTGCTTTTGTTTGTATTGTTACTGTTATTGCGGTCCAAGCTTACATCCTTTGAGCCATTTATCTTAATGTTTTTCTTCTTATTTTTATTGTTTTATTCTTCTTCTTTTTTTTAAATCCTTCTATTTTGATGTATGTATGTTCCGTTTTGTGTGTTGATTTATTTTATTTTTAACTTTATTGTGATTATTTTTTGTCTGGCTGGCCAGAATTGGCTGAAATTCACAGTGTGCACCACTTCTGTGTTGAAGTAGAATCGAGTCATCAACCTTTTGTAAATTTTTTCATTCATTAAGTGATGTCCAGTCAGCCGCTTCTTATTCTGTTGTTGCTACTCATGCACCAGTTATCCTTCCTTGTTCAGACTTTTAGTGTGAAAGAGAAGCCCGACTATTGCCATGGCGTTGGCGACGGCGACCTGTCAACATTCGCTGGGATCTACAGAAATTTCGTGTGCTATTTGCGTTGTCATTGTTGATATAAACTTCTTTTTGGCCAGTTTTATTTTCCTTTCTTTTTTTGCATCTTCCTTGGATTGTTTGCTTTCATTCGTTGTCATCATAATTTAAATTTCATCATATTCCGCACTACTTTGACTGTCAGAAGAGTTGTTAAATTTGATGAAATGTGGCAACATTATCGCGAAATGGCTTAGAGTGTTCATTTTTTTCATTGTGAACTTTACTCAGTGCCAAATAGAACTCAGGAAAAAAAATATTTGTCTACACTCTAACAAAAATTTAAAAAAATTTACTACATTTATTGCTGGCAACAAGTTTTGTACAATTATGAGAAAACACACTGATCTGAAAAACATGATGAGAAAAACAGAGATAAATAGGGAAATATAGCTTTTTCAAAAACAAAAAGAAAAAAATGCTTAATTTTTGGATGGATTGAAAAAACTCACTGTCTTTTACCCTTTAATTTATAAGAAGATATAGAAGAATAGTAAGCGAATTTAAAATTCCAAATACTAAAATTTAACAATCAAATGAATAGTCTGAAAACTTACTCTCTGAAGAACATGAAACCGCTCTTGATTATCAAAGCGATAAATAATATATCACTTAATATATTGGAAACATAATCCGCTTAAAAAGCCTTTTAATTGTGTGAAATTTTCTATATGAAACAGCTCAACTAATATTAATCTAAAATATAAACGGGACGGAATTATCATAGATTAACTTAAATTATTCTCTAATAATTGGGGTTCTTAACCGAGGCTGGTTTAGTTTTCATTGGGCAGTAGTAATGTGGCGGGACCCAAACCCTTTGCACATTCTATGTTTAAGGTCTATGGTGCGACCCGCCGCTCAAATTAGTCTTCAAACTGACGGATGCCAGTTTGCCGTTGCCTAGGGAACACCACGACGAGGTTTGAGTCGACTTGAGACGATTTCGACATGGATAATGCTGGCCTCGCTAGGTTGAGGTGGTCAGACACGTTGCCATGTGAACGTTCGCCCCCTGTTCCCTGGTATCAGTCTTATTTCCATCGCATATAAGGTTCTCTTAAGCGTACTGTGTGAAATATTAATGACGATTACAAAAACACTGATTGGACCTTATCAGTGTGGCTTTCGACCTGGTAAGTCCACCATTGACGAGATTTTCACGCTACGACAAATCCTGGAGAAAACCCACGAAAATCAAATTGAAACACACCATCTCTTTGTCGATTTTCAAGCTGCGTTCGATAGCCCAAGAAGGGATTGCCTATACGCAACAATGTCTGAGTTCGGTATACCTGACGTTGAGCACCACACGCAGCTCCGTCAAGGTAGGAAATGACCTCTCCGAAACCTTCAATACCGAAAGAGGTTTCAGGCAAGGCGATCCACTGTCTTGCGATCTCTTCAACATCATCATGGAGGGGATCTTAAGAAAGGCCGGTGTGCATCGTAATTGCACCATTTTCTATAAAGGTGTCCAGCTCCTTGCGTACGCTGATGATATTGATATTGTCCGCAGAACCAAGAGAGATGTTACCGCTGCTTTCGCCGCTATCGAAAAGGAACCAGCCAAAGTGGGTTTATCGATAAATGAGGGTAAAACAAAGTATATGCTGTCTACAAACAAGGGATCGCGGCGTTTAGACTCCCACGTTTCATCCGGCAGCTATAACTTTGAACTAGTCAAGGAGTTCGTATACCTTGGCACCACCATTAATACCAACAACGAAATCAGCCTGGAGATAAGGCGAAGAACAATAATTGCTAAAAACTAAAACTAACACTCTACAAGACGCTCGTTCTACCTATGCTGCTTTATGGCGCTGAGGCATGGGTAGTTCCGCAAACTGACGCAGCCACTCTGGGGGTGTTCGAGAGAAAAGTTCTTCGCAAAATCTTCAGTCCTGTTCGAGTCGGCGATGACTATCGCATTCGAATGAACCACGAGCTGTATACGCTCTAGGAAGACATTGACGTAGTTCGGCGTATAACTGTGCAGCGACTACGCTGGCTGGGTCATATCCATTGTATGGACGACGAAGCTCCAGCGAAAAAGGTGCTCGAGGCGAGGGTCGTTGGTCAACGACGACGAGGGAGACTATGCCTCCGATGGATGGACCAGGCTGAGGAAGCCCTAACCGCACTTGGTGTGTCCGATTGGAGTAGGCGCGCGCAAAGCAGAGACGCCTGGCGAGAGCTGATGAGGTCGGCCGAAACGGTCGGGTTGTTACGACTACCTAAGTAAGTAAGTAAGTAATTCTCTAATAATTTTATTTGCAAATGAAGAACGACTTTTTCATCAGTTTTTATGATATGTGTTTTATAACTTTAATAATTTTTCAATTATGCAACACACTGCAACCAAGGCAAGGCTGGAAATTTAACCTGTAAGTTTTTGAACAACACCCTGTATAGAGTAGTAATCACACAGCAGACTTGATAACTGTTTCGTTGGCCGCTACACCAACTCATCATCAGTCTTATGTGATTATCGCTGTGATCCTCTAAGCTGTTTATGTTCTATTTGTTTCGTCAATGTTTCGAGTAAATTTCTTCGAAATACATGCACGTGTACAAATGATGTTAAAGCAGAAAGATTTTGCATCTAATTTTTGATGCAAGCTGTTGGTGTAAAGTAAACTTAGTTAAAAGTAATAAATTCTCTAATAATACTATTATGAATAAAATTCTTAACGATATTACAAATAGTTTTAAGAAAATAGTACCCAAAATTAGTAAATCGGCTATTTCGATCTAATGAAATACAGACATTGCAATACCGTGTATATAAGGGATGTGATCAGTTCAAAACGATATGAAAAGATAATGAAGTTTTCACAGTTTTGCAATTATGAGTTCATTGAGACTTATGATATCTTTTAGGGAATAAATAAAAATGTTTAACAATTCTTTATACCTAATTATGATTGTATAAGTTATTCTCTTAGATGAGAAACTTATGAGTTTAAAGAGCGATTTAGCAATGGACAAAATATCTGCACAAAAAAGAAAGTTTAAGTGTAAAATTGTATTTGTAAGATGTATGGATTAGACTACCACGGATTAGTGTTAGAAAACTATCGTTAGTTGGTTCCATCGATATTATAACTATAGATTGTAGGTTGCTATCGATAGAGTTGGCAGTCGTAAAAAATACCATCTGTTATTTTTCAATAGTCTCAAAGCTTTCAAAAAAATAGTTGTATGGAAAAAAAACATAGTGAATAATGAAACAAAATCGAGGCATCTACAGTAAAGCAATAACTAAATTAAAAACGCCTTTGTTGGCGTCTTTGCTTACATGTTCTCAACATGTTTTTTGTAAATATTAGAAAAGAGTAGCAGAATATTTTGAAGAGCTGAATTGCCTCTAAAATTTATTGAAACTAATACACATATTTCACTTGATATGAATAGCTTGTCCAATAATCATCATCTCATTTTTTAACCTATGTATGTAACATTTACAGAATTGGTGAATTACCTGAAACTAGTAGGTGTACTAGATATAATTTTTATACCCCAATGCGTACAGCGTAAGAGGTATAATAGCTTTGTCATTCCGTTTGCAACGCCAATAACGAGGCTTGGCAGGCATAGAAAAATATATTTATTTTTGATCAGCATCACCACCTGAGTCGACTTTCATGTGTCCGTCTGTTCGTATGTCGACACTATTACAACCGTAATTTTGAAGCTATCGCGATTAAATTGGTTCCTTTTTATAATAGGAAGATCAATTTCGAAAATGGGCCAAGTTGGATAAAAACCACGCCTACCTTCCATACAAAGAGACTTTATTTTAACCGTAAAATGTCATTAAAATCCACAATAATTAAAGATATGCCTTGAAATTTTGCACATATGCTTTGATCTTTAACATAAATCCTGACAATAAAATTTGAAAAAAATTTAATAAAAACCACGTCTACCTCCCATACAAAGTGCCTTTATATTAACCGTAAAATCTCTTAAAAAGCTGCTCAAATTAAAGGTCATGAAATTTTCCACTAACACCGAGAAAAAAAAACAATAGGTAAATCATCTAAGTCAGCTTGGGTAAAGATAAGTGTATGGCAACTATAAACTTATGCTTACTCATTTAAGCAATTTATTGTTTAATACATTGCTTTGAAAGCACATACTTCGATACCTTGCAAAAAAAAAAAATATTTGATTCACCTAAGCCCGAAATCCAAAAATACAAAATTAAAAAACAACTAGCATGGATGGCTTAAGCATAGTTTTGAGCTATTTTCTGCAAAAAAAAAAACACAGCTGCGTCATTAGATACACGAGAGAAGGAGAGAAGGATCATATTTTTTGGTAATAAAACCACTTTTAAATTCAAAAATTACATAAAGTAAATTAAAAAACACGCGTTAATATACACGCCAGTAAATGTTATTACATTTCATCAACAAAAAGAAATGAAAAGAAGAAAAAAAAACTTCTTTGCCCGCCGTGCGGAATCGAACCTGGAACTTTTGGTACCAGTCCATCGCTCTACTCACTGATTCAAGCAGCCTTGCTACTACTTGCTGACATAACTGCAGCTATGTTACAACAAAAATCTTTTAATAGATTATTGTGTTATGCTGCAGCATAGCTTCAGTTGTAATTAAACGAAGGAGTTTGGCTCAATGCGTAGTGTAGTGACTTTCATACAGCAGCAAGAAAAGCCGAGGAGTCATTAATTTCTAAGAAAAAAATGGTGCTGATAAAAGAAAAATTTGTGTTGCTGCCGATTTCAGTCAAGCAAATCACAGAACGAGAGGAGGAGGCAGCTTCAAAGAAAAGGAGAATAAAAAAACCAAAACCCGAAAACAGTTATATTTTTGAAATTCAATTTTTTTTTAAAGTAGTGTATAAAAAATTACCAAATACTTAGCATCCAAATAAAATTTAGCATCCAAATAAAAATTGGCAAGTCAACATGTTAAACTTAGGCGTTTTTATGAAGTACTTGGGAGGCTAAAAACTGCCAGGCATCTTATAAATTATACTAGGTTTTTTTCGATTTAACATAAGCTTTTTTCTCGGTGTAGGCTTCGATATTTATATGTAGACCATTACAATGATATTACAATTACATTACAATTGGCTTCATTTTAAAAGTAAAATCTCTTGAAAATCTGCAAAAATTAAAGAAATGCCATCAAATTGTACACATAAGCTTTGATATTTAATGTGAAACATCTCTATGATATTTGGCAAAATTGGATCAAAACCACGTCTACCTCTCATACAAAGTGATGTCATCAAAATAGGAAAACTTTCGTGAATATATAAATCTCAATGTCATCGTGTCTGTCGTGGCTTAAGGCTTCGAATGTACTTCAATATGGCCGTGGGGTGGTGTTTTCGCTTCAGTATTCTGCCGAAGCTCCATTCCTTACTAGTTAAATTAAATTGGAACTGAACCGTTTTTTAAATGTAGAAATTCTATCTTGTTCATAGGCTTTGTATGAAGCATCCCAAAATACTCAACGCCCTTAAGCCAACATTTCTGTATTTCGAGCATTAACATCAGTGGCAAACACCCACCCAGACAATGAAGCTAACGTCGACAGCAAAACTGATGCCGACAGCGAGGCCAACGTCGACAGCGAATCCTTATCTAAGCATTAAGCCCAAGTCTTTTTTTCCCTCAGATCAGTTTTAGAATAACTATCCGATACTATAAAATCATCAATTCTACTTCTATTTCAACCTATAGAATAGGTTCAGTCATGAAATCACTATCCGGTCTTATCAAATCATTTATTCTATTCCATCTGTTAACATAGCTATTTGTCCCAGGTCAATTGTAGAATCACTAAACGGTTTTACCAATTCATTTATTCTATTCCTATTTGCCCCAGGTAATTTTCAGAATCACTATAGGGCTGTTCATAAATTACGTCACACTTTAAGGGGAGAGGGAGGGGGAATGTGGAGAAAGGTGAACATTTGAAACGAAGTGTGACATTGGTGAGGGGTAGGTCGTTCGTTACGTCACAAAAAAATTTTTGAATTTAGTTTTCAAAATTTCATATTTTATTAAAATTAAATTTTATTGTAAGTATTGATTTCATTTTTTAACAATAAAAAAAAACGCACCTAATGGAACTAACGGATCATAAGCCGAAAAAGACAGCTAAAACTCTGTTTAAGTCGAGCAAAGGTATAAAAGGCATTTGAACCACTTTTAACAACTGTAGCAGCTTCAAAAAACCGTTTTTTGCTGAACTGAAGTGTGAATTCTTCTGTAAAGTAGTCATCGAAAAAAACTGTTATAACTTCATGTTCAAAGTGAACATGAAAGAGTAATAAAAAAACTAAAGCAAACATAACAGTTCACACAATGTCACATATTCAAGTTATAATGTATATCGTTGGTGTTCTTGTAAGCTTCAGAAAGGCTTTAAGGCGGTCTTCTCATTCAAAACCCGTTTTTTGGACCCTTTTTAAAAAAATTCTTATTTGAAAACGCAAAGAATAATTGAAAACTGTTTTTATTTATTGTATTACAAAAGGTTCAAAGTAAATAAAAAAATTTTTTTTGCCTCGATACGTGGGCTGTTCAAAAAGTAATGAGACTTCAAAGTTGGTGGTGAAAAAAAAAGGTGTCGTCACGGCGGCCACGATTCCGGGTCTCCGGAGCGTCTGAAATGAAAAAAAAACGGGGTTATAATCAGTATAGATGTAATTCTCGGGTGAACCTCAAGCTTAATTTTGTGATTTTTTTTGACAAAATGGCGGCCATTCAAAAAAAAAAATTTCAATTTCGGGTTTTTTTTTTGTAGTTTAGTGTAAAAAAAAAATATTAAAAAATTTTTTAAAATTATGGTCGAGGTTCACCCGAGAATGGGGACAATTCTGCGTCGATTCCACTTTGTTTCATGAAAATCGGGTCAGTTGAACTGGAGATATCATGGCCGCCAGTTCGAAAAACGTGGGTTCGAGATAAACGCGTTTAAAGTTTGAAGTAATTTTTTTGGGGGAAAAAAAAAAAAAATCAAAAATGTTTAAATGCAGTTTTAAAGAGCTGACAATTTTTACTTACAAATATTAGTCGGCGATGCCAGCTCCATACAGGCCACCTTCCTCTTTTTCGTAGAAACTGCTTTCTGCTGCCCTCTCTGCTCTGCGAGCCGTTCTGCCAGCTTTTGATGATGCCGCAGCTCGAGTCTCTGATCGGTTCAATCTGTCTTCATTGCGAGATAGTGCGTATTCGTATGCGTTTTTGCCAATCGCAATACCCATCAAACCCATAATTTTAAGTATGGGTATAAAACCGTCGTTGAAGAGGCACGTTGCAATGAAATTGGCCACTTCGATGGTGCGTGCGCCTGAGTTGATGTGTTTGGGCGAAAGTGACCAAAGAACAGAATTGTAGGACTCATTGGAATTCTGAGTTTTAGATCCAAGGCATCTTTCAAGCAAATTATCTGCCGACAGCGCTTCGTAAGCTGGTTTTATTACCTCCATCACCAAATCAAATAGCTCATTTTGACGAAGACCTTGCTTCACAAAAAAGACTGTATCTTCTAAAGTATTTCGAATTTCTAAAAATATTTTAGGGGCATATTCACAACTACCCAAGCTATAAATAAATGCAAAAAAAGTCAAAAAAAAAAAGTTGCTCAATGAGAAGACCGCCTTAATTTGTGTTCAGCTCTGTTCACATGGTCAAATTTTTCATAAAATTGTTGGTCAGACACAAGAGAACGACGTGAAATTTCCATGTAATTTCCATAATAATCTATATATTTATTCCGGTAAGGGTCCCCATATTCCAGCAAATCTATAAACGCTACAGCAACACTTGATATATCATTAAAAAGGTATTGAGCTGAAGGTAAGCAGAAAATTGTTAGATTTTATTAGATTTTATTAGATCTTATTAGATTTTTAATAAGTGGTAGCGTTGAGCAGATATGAGCGTTTAAAATTGAAAAAGTGGCAAATAGACTTAACCCACGAATTCGCTCTAAGGTAAATGAAAATGTGTGATCTCCGAATTAGCTGAGTACACCCGATTTTCGGGGCGGTATCACTAAAAAACTCAAAAAAAATTAAAAAGGTAAAAGCGTGACAAGAAAATTCGAAAATTGGCTAAAAACATGTGACGTAATTTATGAACAGCCCCTATGCGGTTTTACGAAATCACTTATTCTGTTCTTCAAGCAAATCTATAAACGCTACAGCAACACTTGATATATCATTAAAAAGGTATTGAGCTGAAGGTAAGCAGAAAATTGTTAGATTTTATTAGATTTTATTAGATCTTATTAGATTTTTAATAAGTGGTAGCGTTGAGCAGATATGAGCGTTTAAAATTGAAAAAGTGGCAAATAGACTTAACCCACGAATTCGCTCTAAGGTAAATGAAAATGTGTGATCTCCGAATTAGCTGAGTACACCCGATTTTCGGGGCGGTATCACTAAAAAACTCAAAAAAAATTAAAAAGGTAAAAGCGTGACAAGAAAATTCGAAAATTGGCTAAAAACATGTGACGTAATTTATGAACAGCCCCTATGCGGTTTTACGAAATCACTTATTCTGTTCTTATTTCCCCCTAGTCAGTTTTAAAATTACTATCCAGTTTATTAATACTCTTCCTTTTTCCCCCCTAGTCAGCTATCCGGTTTTTTATTATCCAGCTTACACAAACCGACACCCTAGCATGTAAAGTGAAAGTTTGACTGAGAGAAGGCCGAGTCTGTAATCTATCGTAGTAATACAAAATTTCATATTGCATTTTATTAGATCAAGCTTAATTTGGTGGCCTTGGGATACTGGTTGAGGTGCGTGGCTTGTATCCGATAGAACCCATGTTCAAATCCCATCGGACACAGATTTTTTTTTTCAATTGACAGTGGCAAGCCTCAGAGAGTAAAATCTGGCATGAAAAGCTTCTTGAGAACATAAGCCGTTCAGAGTCAGCATTAAGCTTGTAGGACCAGTTCTCGATTATTTGTGTTGAAACATTTTACAACACGCTGAACACAATTGATCATAAGAAGCTCGATCAAAGTTCTTTCGCGAGCTGAAATTGCCATTTCATTCTTTTTTTTAAGCTTAATTTAAGTAATTATTGTGAAATAGAGAAGCACTATTGTCAGTAATCCGAAATAGAGAGTTAGATTTAGTGTCCGACGAAAGAAATCTTTTGTCCATAACTCCTGACTCCGGCGAGTTACACCTCTGCGTATACACATGGTGATAGTAGAGTGGGACTATCTTCATACCCCTCTTATTTAAGACCTAAAACAATTCTAATTTAATAAAATTCACCCAAAATTCTATTTTTACTGGCTTATACAAAAGTTTTGTTTGCAAATTTTAACCAAGTAATAAGTTTTTAGAAATACAATTTAGAAGTTTTGACTGAAATTATGCAAAAACAAAAAGTAAAATATAATTCAAATAATGAAAAAATCACAAGAAAAAATCACAGAAAGCTTTAAAAAAAATAATGCCCTGACCACACAATAACACAAATGATATAACACACATAAACATTAAAAACTGTCTTTAAAATAGTCAAAATGATTAAAAAAAAATTAAAGGTTTTTTGTGAGAATGAATTGAATTGTGCAATATTCACAAGTAAGGGGAAAAAATGGCATGCAAAAAAAAAAAAAAGGATAAACAAACGATTCCACAAATAAATCAAAGCAAATAATAATAATAAAAAAATGAAGATATTTTAGTAGGAATAAAAAACAAACACATAAAACTGAAAAATTATGCAATATTTATATAAATGCCAACGTTAAGCGTCAAAAAGTATGCACATAAAATTACAACCAATGGCTATAAATTTACGCCAAACACTGTTTATGGTTATGCACAGTATTTTGCTTAATTTTATTATTTTGCTTAAAATTAACCGCCGTTTTTAAATTTGCGGTTGTTTGTTGTGGTTGAGCCAATGCAGCATTTGTCATGTTTTTTGTGTCATTTTTTTGCGAAATTTTTTTTTTCATATTACTAGGCTAGGCTAATTAATTTCGTAATTTTTATAATGTTTGTATGTATATCATTTTTTTATTATAATTTAATAAAATAATATGTAGTTTGTGCTGCTGTTGAACTAACAGCTTTTTTAAGCATGCGTTGAGAGATTTAATGTAAAAATAAAAGACAAAATAGCAATAAAATTAAATAAATTTAAAAACCTTATCATGGATGATAAGGAAATCTTAAAGAATGACTCAATTTTTAAGTACTGTATTGAAACTGCATTGTTTTAAAAGCTTAAAAGAAACATTGGAAAAACATGAGTATTCCGGTGATGACTTTCATTTAGACTAATATTATTCAAAATTTCAATAAAAAATGATATCACCTGCTGAATACTCTTAAAATACTGAAAGTCAAATAAAGCAAACTCATCTTTCTCTACATGCAGGTAAAATCATTGAAGTTTGGGGCAATCCTTTCGTATTATCCCTTCATTTGTTTGAAAACTCACTTCAAAAACTTTTTTGTTGCTGGGAACACCTGCTAACAGGCTTCGACATTCATCATCAATCATTATTATCCATTGAGAACTGTACCAATGGACATTCGGTGGCATGTTGGCATCATCGTCTTCATCAGCTCAAACATTGTTGGGATAACAATTTTAATCCTATCAATTGTGTTTTTGTTGTTGTTGCTTTAGTCGATGTTATAGCAAGTGTTGATGACTTGAGGTTGTGAATGTTGTTGATGTTCATGAAGTTAAATGTTGTTGTTGTTGTTGTTGATGATGTTTTTGGTTGTACTGATGATGATGGTAAGTATGATGCTGCAGATGTTGATGTTGAGTGATGATGTTATTTCAGCAATTGAACCCGACGTGAATGTGATGCGTTATGGCTTCTTTATATCTTCGTTCACAACACGCAGCTACAGAGATTTGTGCAATTGAAGCACAGCATCGAAGAATTAACGTGAAGGTGAGTTAGTTAAAATTCCAACAATCTTTGATTTGGACGGAGGAGGCTATTGTTGCTGTTGTAACAATGAAAGCTTTGTTGTGACAGTATCACTAACAGTGTATTGCGTGATGTTCATGCTGCGAATATGGGAAGAACTCAAAGGATCTTCAGTTGTATTTTGACGGGTGGCCTTTCTATTTGATGTTGGATTATTACGCTATGAAGTTTTCTTGCAGTCAGACTGTATTTTAAATTGAGCAAAACAATGGTTAAAGAATATCAACGTTGTGCTAGGTTGTGATTTTGGCAAGTTCCTTAAAAAAAAATCTAGCAGAATTTTCTGTAGTGGGTCTTGGGTTCCATCAATACGACTGCACAACGATCTATAGGAACCGTTGCAAAAACAATTCTAAAGAGAAAATTCCTATTTAAGAGATATATAAAAAACGTTCTTACTATGAACAAAAAGAACCGTTATATTTAAATTAGAGCGGATTATTTAATATACAACAGGAGATGTATCATTTAGACAAAAGTTACGAAACATTTTATTAGCCAACCCTTCTTATGATCCATTCATTTTTAAACATTTTAAATAGATCCTTATAGTTCCTATTTTAACCCTTAACAAATTAAGAAATACTAAAAGTATATATTGATTCATAACTATAAACAAACCCGCCAGTATGAAGAGTAACCAATAGCTTCTTTTTTCGTTAGCTACGTTACTAGTTCTATATTCATCCTTTTTTGACCAAAGGTAATGCATAAAAGGGTTAGATCATTCAAATTCAAGCTTTTACGGCTTATTGTTTGTGTTTCTGACATCTTGATTTTGTAACAATGACTGATATAGTTAGAAGTAATACTTTCGAGAAAACCATGATATACAGGCGCTTCAGTTTTATTGAGAAACATGAATAAAAAGTTCTGAAGAAAAAATTGTAAATTTACAAATTGAAGATTGCTTCAAAATGCCACTTTTTTCTGTTTCTTTATCTTTCTGACTAGCGAATAAGCTGGCCCTATAGCACTAGTAAAGTAGCTAGGGAAAAAGTAGCAATTGACCCCTGCCTATGACATGTTCACGTGAAATTCGCCAGTTGAATGCAAAGAAAGTAGATTGAAGTGAAACTAGTACTGGTTAATTACTGGGAAAATTTATTTAATAAACATTTCAAGATTCAAGAGTAGTGTGGGTATTTTTATCATTCCATTCTTGTAAAAAAAAAAAATAATTAAGAGATATAAAAAGAAGACTATAAAAAGAATATACCTCTTTAGGTATATTATAGTCTAAGACTATAAAAAGAATATACCTCTTTAAGAAAACAAAAGAAGATGCTAAATGTTAGACTACTTTTTGTGCTTATATGCAAGCAATTAGTGAATTTAGTTTAATGCATATTAGAAAAAAGTTTTAAAGTATTACTTGAGTGTAACATACATCATCTTTATAATTAATTTGATTAAAAATCATAAAAAAGATTGTTCAATTTGTAATTTTAATTTTATAAAAAAACATTGAAAGGTCAGAGAATTTATGGACATTCCTTATAAAGAAGATTGAAAAATTATATATACCAGATTACGCGTTCCCCGTCGGAGAGAGAGAGAGCATGACGTCACCTATTGTTTACATTCCCTGCATATATTTGTATACTATGCATATATTTATATACTTTTCTATGTAATTTCAAAAGATATATTGCTTTAATTTGTTTTTAAAATAAACACATATTATTATTGTTTATTAATTCATAACATTATTTAATTCTTCTTAACTGTATAAGACTTTTGAACTAAAAAAAAAAACCAATATTATTTTCTGTGCTTTTTTTAATCGTTTAAACAATTTTTTACCCTCACACTTCATTTTCACTTCACTTATATTCAAAATTTTTTTTTTCAATTAGTTCAATTTGCCTAATTGATCGGACAGTTGCATTAGTTTTTGTTCTGCAAAAGCGCTGGGTGACGTCATTTAGTCAAATTAGAAAGAGAGTACTAGGTAACGGGACGTTTCCATCATTCTTGCATATACATTGCTTGTAAAACTCTGACAAATTTGCAAAACTATTAAAACTCAATAATTTCTACCAACAATAACTTTATATATTTCATATTTTTAATTTAGGGACCAAGCACAAGCGGGGCATTTTCCGCAAGTGGCAGAGGTAGGCCAAAAACTTCGTTCGAAGATGGAAGTGAGAGAACCAAAAGAAGGAAAGTTGAAGAACTTGTTGCAATTAAGTCCCCAGAAGAAATAAGAAGAGCTGCTATTAAAGTTTCCGATCATCCGGTGACCACAACAATTTCTGTTCACAAAGCTTTAGCTCTGTATGTTGATATGGATCTTTCTGTAAGAAAATATAATATGATGAGATCAGTTGTTAATTCAGTCCATAAAGATTGTTTTCCCTCATATTATGCACTGAAAAATGAAAAACAAAGTTTAATACCGGATTCTATTGTAGTAACTGAAACACATGTAGGAATTCCATTGCAGGATTTACTTAACAAAACGGCAGAAAGCTTAATAGAATCGTATAAAATACCAACTGAGAGTGATTTAATATTAGAATGTAAGTGGGGATTTGATGGCAGCTCAGGACACATTGTCTATAAGCAAAAGTTTTCAGATGCCAGTTCAACTGATGCATTTTTATTTGTTGTTGCTTTAGTTCCCTTAAAATTTTTGGATTGGGCAGATGAAAATGTTGTTTGGGAAAATAAAATGCATTCATCTACGAGATTTTGTCGACCCATTAGGTTAATTTTTATGAAGGCAAATGCAAATTTAATAAAAGAAACAGAGTCGAGTATAAACTCCGAAATAGATTATCTTTCGAGTTATTTTTACAGCTTCGGAAATATTAATGTTCATTTCAGAATGAACTTAACTATGGTTGATGGAGCTGTTATTAATGTGTTAACTAACAATACTGCTGCTTGTTCATGCTATTTATGTGGAGCAAAGCCTACGGAAATGAATTCTGTAGCAGTATCACAAAGAGAAACGAAAGAAGAGTATTATAAATTTGGTCTCTCTACTCTTCACGCCAAGATTAAATGTTTTGAGTGTCTATTACATATTGCCTATCGGCTTCCTCTGAAAATGTGGAGAGTTAATCAACAGGACCCAATTTTTAAAGAAAATAAACTTAAAATTCAATTAAAGTTCAAGGAAGAAATGGGATTGATAGTTGATAATGTAAGGACTGGTTATGGTACTTCGAATGATGGTAATACGGCCAGACGTTTCTTTGAAAATGTTCAGACGTCAGCAAATATTACCAATCTTGACTTCAATTTAATAAATAATTTTTCTTTTATTTTAAAAATAATTTCTTGTGGCAAGGCAATTCATTTGGAAAATTTCGAAATTCTTTTGAATGAAACATCTGCTATGTACAGAAATTTATACCCCTGGTACTATATGCCTGCCACAGTACACAAACTGTTGATACATGGATCTGAAATTATTAAAAATGCATCTTCTCCAATTGGCATGCTATCTGAAGAAGCATTAGAATGTATGCACAAATTAATAAGAAAGAATCGTCTAAGCCACACCAGAAAAATTAGTAAAGAGCTTTGCAATAAGGATCTATTTGTGTCTTTATTGCTACAGTCAGAGCCAAAAATAGCTAGAAACAGACAACAAAAAACAATTAAAACGAAGCATGGCAGTGAAATAGAGAAATACATATTGCAACAAGAGAGAGAAATACAGGATGTCAATAATTTAGTTTTCCCAGAAAAAGAATTTTCTAGTGACGAAAGCTCATTTAGTGATTAGATTTTGTATATTATTTGTAGTATTTATAATAAAAAAATTGTTAAATTTATTTGTTAAAAAAGACTTGTTGAACTAAATCTAAAATAAAAAAAAACCTGAATATTATCCAAAAAAAGGAACTATATGTACTAAATTTTATTGGTCTGGAATAATTTTTTGGGTAAATATACCAGATTACCGATTTCGGTAATATGGGAGATGGGCGTGCTAATCGGACGATTTTGTTAAATTTTACACGAGTTATTTATGGCAACAAAAGAAACGTGTGCGCTAAATTTCATTGATCTAGGATGAGTTTTTGAGTAAATATACCAGATTACCGATTTCGGTTACATGGGAGGTGGGCGTGATAGTCGGCCGATATGATTCATTTTCACACTTACTATTTATGGCTACAAAAGAACAGTGTGTGTTAAATTTCATTGACCTGAGATGATTTTTTGGGTAAATGCACCAGATTACCGATTTCGATTATATGGGAGGTGGGCGTGGCATTCATCCATTTTCATAAAAATTTTGTAACAATAGTTCCTTTACCGTAAAACTTATTTCCACAAAATTTCATGATCCTAGGGCAACTCCTTCTATTTTTGGCCACTCGCTATATGGGCTCGTCACACTGTGCGACGTTGCGTTAGAATCATCAGTGCATTTTTCTTATACAAAAATGTGAATTTTTCTTCGTTTCTTTTGCTATCTTGTGGGTTTATTAAAGAAGTGACAAAATCCAACGATAGATAACTGATATTGTGGCATAAATTTTATATATGTACGATGAAAATTAAAGGATGTATGCATACCATAGTGCCCTTCAAAAACATTAGCATGACCTTGAAAAAATTTGTTAAAATACCCCCTTATAAGCCGCGCTATAAGACGTAATTCTACGTCAAAAGAAAATAAAATATACTCAAAAAAAGTATGTGTTCAACTTATAAAAATTGTTCAACTAAGCAAATCTTTTTATTTTATTATACTTTTTTTATAATCTTTAAGCAAAGTCTTAAAGCTATAGAGTATTTTTTCTGTGAATGTCACTTTAAGTAAAATCTGTTATTTGATTATATTATTATATTTGAGATAATAGAATATTATTCATGATTTCACAGAGAATTTAGTATATTTTTGCTCATACTTCCATTTTAAAACCCGAATTATAAGTTAAGCTATATTCATTCATATATTCCAATAAAGTACAAGTCAGGTTTCATACTTTTTTATAATAATGTTACATATTGCATGCAAAATAAAAGAAAATATTTTTTTAAGCGAAGCTTTTAACGCCTCGTTCTGTGATTTGCTTGGAGTGAAATCTGAAAAATTTTCGACAGATTTTTCTAAGAATTATATAGTTTCTTATTGCTTGCGTTTATTACAACAAGAAAATTAAATTCTTTAATATTAATAAATATTAAGAATATTTCATTGCCCCCGTGGGGATTTGAACTCGGACCCCGGAGGCCACTAAGCTGTGTTAGAAATGGTTGTTGATTCGATGTTAAGTATAACAGAAGCTATGCTGCAGTAGATCGTTACAATCTATCAATAGATAGAAGATTATGTATTGGCTTTTGCCAATAAGATGTCACCGGCATCGATGTGTTTTGTTATTTCTTGAAGTGAACGCGCAAAGGAAAACACCGATGCTGGTGACATCTTGTAGAAAGTAGAAGGAAATTTGTTGTAAAAACGAAAACAAAATTCCCATAAGAGTGTTTTGACAGCGAACAGGCAGCGGAATTTTTTTCACTAGGTAGTACGCTGTTGAAGGAAAAAATTTGTTCAGTGCAGCCAAGCTGAAACCATGTGTGGAGAGAGTTAAAATGGAGAGTCGCTGGCATTATATGCTCCTTTATGTAATGTAATTGGCGTGGATATTTGACATTCAACAATAAAAAAATAATCAGTAAGTATGTTTTGTGTATGTATGTAATTTATTTTGTTATTTTATATTTTTGAATTTGAAAGTTAATTTATTAAAAAGAAAAATTTATTAAGTTATCAAATCTATGTAACTGCCAAAAAGCTTCGCTTCTCTCGTGTGTCCAACGACGGACTTGTGTTTTTTTTTTAACTAGTTTTGTTCCAAATTCTAAAAATTTTTTATGATTATGTAACATATTATGTATGTTTATAATAGAAATTTTACTAATATAAATTTTTTTGGCTGGGCTCTAGAGGGGGACAACTGACACATCCCCTGTGGACGCCCATGTGCTACACTTTATTGTAGCTCTGAGGGCCTGTGCCCTCAGAAAGATATCGACGGAAATGAAATAAGCCTCTTCAGGAGCAAAATGCGGTTTTAGGCTTTTAGTACAAAAACATATTAAGCAGTTGGTACCAAGTATGGTATCTATATAAATGTGTCTGTTGAATGTTCAGATAAAGGGGAAACCACACAAAGGTTAAACATTATACTTTTCAATTCAGAATTAAAGAAAATTAAGCAAAAATTCTTGAAATTAATTATTTATTTTGTTCAAAAAGTTCTCAAGGGTTTGGCACAAGTGAACATGATTGTCTTTAAACTTTTATAGATTATCTATATCGGTTTTTCTATTTTAAACTGGACGCTTTTCGAAACTCTACTACGGTACTTTGCATGACAATAGTACTCAAAACAATAACAATATCTGCATATTTTTGGTTTTAATTTTTTTTTTTTGCAACTCATACACAGTGGAAAATTAAAATAAAAGACATCCAAATTTGTCATTTGGACATCTTCAAAAACTGTTAATTCTACAAAAAAAATATTAAGGACATATTTTTTTATCGTTGTGGTCCAATTTTTTACCAACACTCTCATGAAAAATTTGATTTGTTTTTTTGCCACTAAAAATTTCGTTCACTTTTTTCAAGGTCAACACTACTAATTTTTTTACATACGAAATACTTTTATTTTTAATTAAAAATAGGGTTTTTAGTATTTTTTGTGCTTCTTGCGGTAGTTTAAAAATTTTCAGCTAGCAATATACCTTCGAAAACCGACCCGGGGACGCCGGGTATTCCAGCTGGTATAATATGTTTTCTGAATTAAACAATTCTCAATTTTAATTTTTGTTCAATTGTTCATCACAAAGTTTCAATGCTAAAACCAAACAGCCTATTTTTTCCAACGAAATAGTGCTACTATTTTTTGCGAAGCGAAGTTTTTTTGCAGTTTCATAGATTTAACAATTTTTTTAATAAAATAGCGTATAAATTAAAAAGTTTAAAATAACAAAGTAAATTAAAAAACACACGTTAATATTCACATCAGTAAATTTTATTAAATTTTAATAATATTTTAATTGTTTTATTCCGTGCTACATTCATTGTTATTTCAACGCACTTGCGGGCAATTGTTAATTTTTGCCGATGCTGATGACATCTTGTATGTATGTAGCAAGTAGAAGCAACATTTTTTTGTTATATTTGGACAGCTGCTAAATATGCTGGATATGTAGAAATATTTAGATTTTTCAATCTGCTGCAACATAGCACAGTTGTACTTTATTAAAATACCGATACTGGTGACATCTTGTAGCAAGTAGTAGCAAGTGGAATATTTTATGTGCAATGCATTTATACATAGAACAGCCAATACACAATCCTCTATTTATTTAGATATTGTTGTGATCTACTGCAACATAGCTTTAGTAATACATGCTTGATATTGAATCAACATCTTTGGTTAACAGAGGCTTTTGGATCAGTGCATAGTGTTTTGAACTCCTAAACACGATGATGCGAGTTCGAATACCAGCGGAACAGAGTAACATCAGTTTCTAAGAGAAATTATGTCGAAATTAAACAGTATCGTTTCTGAGAATTCACTCAAGCAAATCACAGAACGAGGCGTAAAAAGCTTCGCTTCAAAAAGCAACAATAGTTGCTTGAGTGAGTTGAAAAAAAGTACTTTTGAAACAAAAATTAAATTTTATGTGCTCATTGATTTGGTCATACAAATTTTCAAGTAAAGCAGAAGCAGTAAGGAACATTCTTTATAAATGTTTGTTTTCGAAATGTTATACACAAATTAACAAATCGAAACAACAAACTGTAACTTTCTTTATTTTACAAAACAAAAGAAAAAAAAATACATATTAAATGAAATGTTAATTAAAAGACTAAGAAGACCGAAAGAGTTACGCTATAGTCAATATTATTCCTTGGGGAACATTTTGGCGAGAGAAAATTTTAAATTTTATGGAATCAATTTAATCACACATTATGCGCAAAGACAATCTCCAGAATGCCTTTTTTTCTCGTATCATGCTATAGATTATAATAGCTGCATTACCGTGGCAATGGATCAGATCAAATCTCAGTGGAACAGTTTTAGTTCAATTTTATTACAATTTGGCATCACTGGCGATGAAGTGCCAAAATAGGAACGCAAGCAGTGAGACGAAAACTTGAATAAGAGTAATTCAGATTTGCCAACTATGTTCGTTTTGAAAAAAGTGCTTTAAACATGGCAGCATTTTAAGATCAGAAATACAGCCAGGAAAAGAGCTGGTTCTAATATTTTTTTTTTGCATTTTTTTTTTTGATCAACGACCACGGGAATGCAGATAATGTCAGTATACAAGTGCTAAACGATTCTTGATGCACTGCCATGTATGTTAAAAAGTTGTTGAGGGGAACCTTCTTTTTAAAGTCATTATGTTTCGGAAACCATAACCAAAAAGACTTTTAGTCACATGGAGGCCAGACCTATTTTTTGAAGAAAAACATTTCCACCCAGAACTTTAGATAGTTTTTTACTCTTTATAAATTTTAGGTATCAAGATCTTGTTTTGAGGGTCTCAGAATTTTTTAAATAGATTTTTCACTGATCCCTTAAACATATTTAAAGGTAAAAAATGTAAACGTTAGATGTGATTATGTGATGTGTCTTTTGTAAGCAAGTTAAATTGTTTTTTTTTAAGAGACAAAGTTTTTAGCTTAATCTAATATTCCACATACGTATGCTTTGCTTTGAAATGAGTACAAAAATTTTATAATTTTATAAAAAATTTTTAATTTATAATATAAACAATACTTCTTTAAGTGTTATTATATGTCACTAAATAGCAAAACTGTCCTGATTGATAACAAATATCAATTATATATAAAAGATGATCCTTCAACATTTTTTTTTTTTTTTGTAATGATCTATAGTGATATTTTTTTTTCATTTAGATCAATTCATCTACATATCTGCATCAAAATGATTATTAGTGAAATAAAAAATTTGTAAAATTTAAAAAAAGTTATTTGTAAGATGTAGTCAAATTTCGAATATATTTTTTATTTTTTTTTTTTCTTTCAATCCTTAAGTAATTTAAAATTAAACAATGAAAATGGTGTGCAAATAGGTTCAAATATTTTAAAAAAATATTCCTCATACAATTTTTAGTACAAATCACTAAACAGAACGATTATGTCTGAGGCATGGGTGTAGCCAGAATTTTGTTCAGGGTGGGGACAAAGTATTTTTTTCGTGTGTCTGATAAATATATAAAAAATGTGTGAGCCGTTAGTTTGTAATAAAACATAAATTAAGCTCCATTAAATATAAATAAATTCTATGCTTTTTTTTTAAAGAAAAAATTTTTTTAATTTATTAATGTAATACTAAAATTTTTATTGTTCTAATGTTCAGGGGGGAAACTGCACCTCCCTGGCCTACTTTCACTACGCCCATGGTATGAGTTGTGTATTTATTTTTAGAAGTTTTCTTAATTTGAGTTTGTGTAAATTGCTGGAATTAATATAATATTAAAAGGCAAATTATATGAGCTTAAACTTCAAACGTAATTTTTTTTTTTTTTTTATTGTGTAATATGTGACATCTAATTAAATGCTATAAGCGGCAATAACAACACCAAAAACAAAACAAGATAATTAAATCAATTTGTGTAAAGAGCATAAATCAATTAAATTTTGGCTGGCTCTATAAAGTGGGCGGCGCGTTGAATAACCTTTGTCAAACATATACAATAACAATTTAACCAACACCAACCACATCCCCTACGCCTTAAGTACAATGAACCCACAACATAATGTTGCAAGTGCCAAACTTTTGGCCAACACCTACACCATTAAGAGTTGGGAGCAATGACTTGTTCGTGAAAATCACTTTAATTTCACTGTCATCATAAATCTGCAGTCCAAATTCCTGTGCCGAATTCTATGGCAACTTCCTTCCGGAAGCAGCATGCCGGGCATCTTCATTTGCTCAGTCTACCATGCGGCGACCACTTCAACTACCTCAAATCTCCAATATATACATACGTATATGTGTTGTCTTCCAACACTTCCGTTTCCGTGCTGTAAAGTGTTGCCAGCTGTAGCTACAACTGCAGCAAAAACAACACCAACAGCAGCAGTTACATTATTATTGCGGCCATAACATCACTTCCGTTGGCATTAACATATGAACATGAGTTTTAGTACACATATGTTAGTTCGTAAAATTGTGTGCGTATGTTTGCTTTGGTATGCGTTTACTGAGACTGGGGTTCACTTCATAACAACCTGGTTTCATTTTAATGCCCAAATTTATGCAATTGGTATAAAAGTAGGTATTAAAAAGGTACTCTTGCCATTTTTATACCTTAAGTATAGGATCATATTTTCTGTTTTATTTTGATTATTTATTTTTTTTTTTTTTGTTTAAAAGAAAAAATTTGCGGTAACAATTCTTATGCTGAAGACCAATCATTAAATTGCTTGGAATTTTTTTTTTTTTTTCTTTCACTCACTTCTATGCATTCCAACAAATAAACGCTGGGTTCACTTTAATAGGCAATCAGCAGAAATAATAAGCCAAAGACAACAACAAAAGCAGTTATCAATTTCATCAAAATCCTTGAGAAAGGAAACTGTTTACCTGGGTACCATGTTGTTTATTATTTGAGTGCCTACACAAACAATTGTCTGTGGCTTATAAGTTATTCTGAAGGATAGGACAAAGACTAGTTTTTCCTTTCTTTTCTTTCATTTTTTTTTTTTCTTTTTTTGTGAAGTGCCTTTATCGTTTATACTAAGACCATTTTGGTCTGTTTAAATGTTTTCTTAAGATCCATAAGAACCCAAAAACAAGAAGAAAAAAAGAGAGTGAACGAATAAAAACTCAAGTGGCTGAAAGTGAGCGTAGGTAAAATTAGCATAAATGTCATTGAACTCGATTATTATAACTAATTGATCTTACGAGATGCTTACTCTGTCTGAGAGCTTTTGTTGCGGCCTTGCAACAAGACAAATACACTTCTTAAAGCATTAAAAGAGCTCCAGTAGTACTTACTTAGGGAGTAAGCTATCTTGCTTAAATAAAAATTATGAACTTCTTTACATTAACCTATTTGAGCTTAAACAAATATTTGGAGAAGTAAAAATTCTGTCAATTCATATTCACATCTTTAATAGCTATATTTTTTTATACCACGTCGTTTGAGATACTTTTCAAAAATTTTTTTTCAAGTCTTATTTTGAAATTTCAAAATTTTTTACACTGCTTTGTTTATATTTATCAGAGCATTCTGTAAAAATTAAGATTAAGATTTATTAAATAGATTAAGGTACATCAATTCTATGATATTAAAATATGTTGCCTGTATTGCGCCTGCAAGCAACTGCGCATAGGAACACAACATCTTTAACATTTAACAAAATAATATAGAACCTTAACAATTCATATTATAAATCCGCATTATTCATAAGCTTAAATAAGTTAAGCAGTGCACTCTATAACATCTGTATCTATGACAATTATAAGCCAAAGAATATTTTAGAATTAAAGCAAGATACAATCGGAAGCAAAGATCTCACAATATAAAGGTGAGCCACGGCCATACAAGTCATGGGTACAGAAAAACTCAAAGTGGAGTTAAGACAAATACACATTAGAAGCTTCATAAGCATGCACAGAAAAAAAAATATGGAAAAGTGATGAATGTGGAGAAATAAGATAAAAATTCGGTGGTTAGCAATATACGATACAGTTTTGAAGCGAAGCTTTTAACGCCTTGTTCTGTGATTTGCTTGAATGAAATCTCAAAAACGACACTTTTTTTGACACCGTTTTTCTTAGAATTGATGTTTCTTTTTTTTTTTTTTTTGCTTCCATTACAAAAAAAAAGTGCTGTGGGAATCAAGCTCGTGTCCTAATGACTTGCTACAATATGTCATCATTAGTGTTCATGTGGTAAAGTACCAGTTTTTTCCTACTTTTTTGGTTCCGACCACTCTTACCACCTACTATTTGCATTTTCCAAAATCTACCACTTTCTTAATTCAGACTTAATTTAATGATTTTTATTTGAAATTTACTGCATAATGATTCCAGTAAAGTTTATTAGGAATTTTGGGAACCTTTGAGTATATAAAGAGCAAATGCAATACTAGTTTAAGAAGATTATATGAGAATTACGTGCAATAAAACTAATTAAGCGAAAAAAAATTACTGTATCGTATAAATCTTATGATTTTTTTTTTTATGTATTTGGGCTGTTCATAAATCACGTAACATGTTAAGGGTGGGGAGAGGGGTCCGACATTGGGAAGGTCGGTCATGTGTTAAGCCACAACAAAATTTTTAATACCGTTTTATAAATATTAAATTTTATTCAAATTTAATTTTATTGTAAATTTTGCTTTCATTTTTTTATCAATAAAAGAACGAACCTAATAAAACGAACAATCACAAACCAAAAAAAGACAGCTAAAATTATGTTTAAGCCAAGGGAATTTATAAAAGACATTGCAAGGACCTTTAATAAGTGTAGCAGCTTCAAGAAACATAGATCAAGAGCAAGTAAGAGCAGCAAACGAAGCTAAAGTAACCTTTTTTTGCTGAGCTGAAGTGAGAATTCTTACTCCAAAGTAATAATCAAAAACAGCTGTTATCAGTACACCTCCAAAGCGACAAACAAACATACACAATTTCCACCAATTTTGTTGAACATGGAAATTATAACGCATTTGTGTTTAGCTCTGTTCACAAGGTCAAATTTTTCATCAAATTGTTGGTCAATCACAATAGAACAACGTAAAATTTCCATAATAATAAAATTTAACTGCAAATTTATGCTGCAAAATTATAAAAAAAACCTAAAAATTTTAAAAAATAAAAGTGTGACGTTACTTTGGAAGTAGGGAGAGGGGGGCACTCACACTTTGTGATGAAGTGTGACATAGGGTGGGATGGGTCTAAAATTGGCTAAAAACATGTAACGTAATTTATGAACAGCCCCTTTGCTGTACGACTTGAGTCGAATTTTTACTAAATCTACCATTATTTAAAATTTTAAGTCACAACACAGGTCATCATACTTTATCTATCAATAGATTATAGTGATCTGCTGCAGCATATATTCAATAAAACATAATATTGAATCAATAACTCAGCGTAAGAAAACTGTTTGGATCAGTGGGAAGAGTGTAGAACTATGAATCGAACTGGTACAGGTTCGATTCCTACGGCGGGACAAGCAAAATCTTTTTGTTTTCTTTTTATTGTGAATGCGTTTGTGTTGTTGTTGGTACATGTTTTTTTTTTTTTTTTTGGTTTTTGCATAGCGCGAAGGAAACATTAACAATTGCCCACTAGTGCATTGAAATAACAATGAATGTAACATGTCATAAAATAAATGAAATAATAATGAAATATAATAAAATATACTGGTGTGAATAATAACGTCTTTTTTAATTTACTTTGCTATTTTAAATTTTTTAATTTAAAAGTTATTTTATTACAGAATAAATCATAAAATTACCAAATCTATGAAGCTGCGAAAAAGCTTCGCTTCTCTCGTGTGTCCTACGATGCACATGTGTTTTTGTTAATTTGAAACTGTTGTTAGTTATTAATTTTTTTAAATTTGATAAAACTGTTTAATAGGGCTTGTCGAAAAAAATTAGATCCACTCAAATAGGCCTCAAAAATTTCATTGGGTTGTCAAAGTCTAACAAAAAAAAGTTAAAAAAAAAAATGTATGTACTTCCACTTCGCCAGAACAAAGTAGTTTTTTGTGAAAAATAGTAAAAAATATCGATTTTATTATGCTTTTCTATTTACAATAAGAACCACTTTTTTTTAACAGAGAAAAGTATGCACTTTAACAAACATTACTCTGTCAGAGACAATAGCATTTGCGAATTTTTTCTACGTTGTCCTGTTTAAATGATATTTGAAACAAAACTTACACTCGAGATAGCAGAGAACTTTTTAGCAGAGAAATGGGTAAAAACTGAATTGAGTTTTGGTGCTACACCGAGAAAAAAACTTATGTTAAATTAAAAAAACCTAGTATAATTTATAAGACGCTTTGGCAGTTTTCAGCCTCCCAAGTACTTCATCAAAATGCCTAAGTTTTACATATTGACTTGCCAATTTTTATTTGGATGATAAATTAACCAAGTATTTGGTCATGTTTTATAAACTACTTTAAAAAAAAAAATGTAATTTCAAAAATGTAACTAATTTTCGGGTTTTGATTCTTTTTAGTTTCCTTTTTTCTTAAGCTGCCGCCTCTCGTCCTGTATTTTGCTCGACTGATACCGGCAACTACACAAATTTTTCTTTTATCAACACCGTTTTTTTCTTAGACTAATTAATGACTTCTTAGCTTTTATTACTGATTGACGTCTATTTTAACAAGAACATTAAATTAAATTAAATTAAATTATATATCAAATACAAAAATGTTAATCTTCGCATGCCGTTGAGATTCGAACCCACACCAACCCGATACCACCGTGTATGAAGACACTACGCTACGCATTGAGCCAAACTCCTTCGTTACGCGGAGAGATTTATTCAAATACAACTGAAGCTATGCTGTAGCTATCAAAAGAATACTGCGACATACTGCATCTGTTAATACAGCATCTGTTAACATCTGTGAATCAATTATTTTTTTTTTTCTTGGAGGGTATCGAAGTTTGCGCCTTTAAATCAATGTATTAAACAATAAATTGCTTAGGTGAATTAACGTAGCTGCAGTTATGTCAGCAAACATTATCAAGGGTGCTTAGATCAGTTGGTAGATCGATGGACTGGCACCAAAAGTTTCAGGTTCGATTCCGCACGGCGGGCAAAGACATTTTTTTTTTCTTATTTTCTTTTCTTTTTGTTGATTAAATGTAATAGAATTTACTGGTGTGAATATTAATGTGTGTTTTTTAATCTACTTTATGCTATTTTTTAATTTAAAGTGGTTTAATTAAAAAAAAAAACATTACATTATCAAATCTATCCTTCCCTCGTGTGTCTAATGACGCAGCTGTGTTTCTTTTTTTGCAGAAAATAGCTCAAAACTATGCTGAAACCATTTATGCTAGTTGCTTTTTTGTATTTTTAGATTTTGGGCTTAGGTGTATCAAATATTTTTTTTTTTTGGCAAGGTAACGAAGTATGTGCATTCAAAGCAATGTATTAAACAATAAATTGCTTAGGTAAATAAACATAAGTTTATATACCAAGCCGACTAAGGTGATTTACCTATAGCTTTTTTCTCGGTGTTTATATTTTAAATTTTTCAAACATATTCATACGTAGCAGCTCTCTCGGAGCTAAAACAAGTCCCGGAGCTATTTAGTTCCGCCAGTTTGCATGTGCAACCAAATGAACGAAACAATGCACATGACGAGAACGGCGACATATCTTGTAATAGTTTTATTTATCATTTCTTTCAATTAGTTTTACCAAAGAAGGAGAGATATATTTTTAATTTCTATCACTTTTACAACTAACTCGGCCGAGCAGTAACAAGTACGAAAGAGATTTCGATTTATATTGCTTAGTTAAAAAAAAAAATCATTGCAAACGTAACTGTTTAGACAGGTTAAGAATGGAGCGAAGGAATGATTGGAACCATGTCCGACTGTGAACATGGCTCCGTGAACTATACATGTTCGGATCAACTCATCTCTACTTTCAATGTATGCATTAATGTTAATCCAAATTAGTTTTTATCATGGCTTTTTCCGTTATCGATAAATCAAGCATAATAAAATCGTTGATTTTTACTGTTTTTTACATAAAATATTTGTCAGAGTATTTGTTCTTGCGGACTGGTAAGACATCTCTTTTTATTTTTAAAATTTTTTTGCAGAAAAAATCAAAGTTTCAATAATTAAATTTTGTCATATTGAATTAAATTCAACAAATTTGAAAAAAAAAATTCTTCAATATTATAGAATTTCTTTAATCTGGCCAATGTCATAACTCACTATAGCAAAATATCTTCTATATGACTTATTTTTTTTTCATACTAATAAAATTTCTTCGATATGACTAACTCGATTATTCATTTTAACAATATACTCTTCAATAAAAATTATATCTTTTTTCAGATTAACAAAATACTTTGCTATTAAATTCACTTTACTTACAAAATTTATCGTCATTCCATGCAACATTAACTCGCCCCATTCAACAAATAATGTAATTTTTTAATTTTGTATGCTAAAAATTGTTGCATTTGTAAAAATTTTGGTAATTCAACAACTACTCACCCATATAAATAAACTTTGATGACAAATTTAAAAAAAAAAAATTTTCGTCAAACAGTAATAAGTATAAAATTTTAATGAATATGATGAAAGAAATTTGTTGGAGGTTATTCAATTTGAGTAACCTGATTATTTAAAAAAAATTTTGCAAAAATTGTTAACTCAAATTGATCTACCATTTTTTTTTTTTTTGTATTTTTGTGTAAGGATGAGATAAATAGCTTTTCAGAGCAAAAAAATATAAAATTTTTAATCACATCATTTTTTCAAAGTATTTTTATATTATAATATCTTTGGTCGAAGTCTTATAACGAGGTTGATGATTTTTTTTTGTTGTTTTTTTTTTTTTTTTTTGCTTTGCGCACATCCTTCGAACGACTGCGTAAGTGATAGCAAGTGGCAGTCACATATTTCGATCTCACCTCCTCTTGAAGCGCTCACCTGTAGCTACGCGCTTCCTTAATAATATTTTTTGCGGAATTTTCAATTACTTTTTTCTGACCCATATTCCACGTAGAAGACAGCTTTATGTTGGATATAAGAAGAAGAAAAAAAATTGAAGAAAAGGAGCTGCACAATATGACAGCTCAGAGTACCAGTGGGATTCCGTTACTATAGAGCTGGTACTTCTACTCTGGCAGCTCTTGAAGTGCATTGCTACGGCTTTGTTGCACACTAATTGAATTTTTTACGTTTTTCAAGTTGAAGTTTTTTTATACATACATAAAGCTACATACATACAGATTTTCTTAGGTTCTGGTTGGATTATTTTATTGTAAGTATGGCAATATTTTTATATGCAGCTGTTTTAAATTTCAATACAATTCGATATTCTTTTCTATTAAATTTTAAAAATGTTAAATAATAAATATTTTTTTGAGGTTTAGCATTAAATATCAAGTTATCAATTTAGATTTTTATTTTTTTTTTTTTTGTCTGATGATTTTCATTTTTTACCTTTAAAACATATTCTTACATGTCTTATTGGTGAGATTATTCAACTGTTTTTAATTTCCCTTTATACCTTAAAATAACTTTGATAAGTTTTTAATTTAACTTAAGTGATGGCTAAACTTAAATTGTTTCCATTATATTTGACTTTGAAATATGTTTTTTGAATACAAATTTTTTGCAATTTTTTTTTGCATTACTTTTGCTTATATTCTAATAAAACATTCTATTAAATAAAGGTGGAAATCGGACTTTGATTGAATTTGTTTTTACTTTGACGATATGGCTTTTTATGGATTATTACTTTTTAACCTACTTCAAAAAGGATTAGGTTCTCAAGTTCGTCGGTTCCTCTGTTTTTTTTTTTTTTTTTTTTTTTTTAAATGTATGTACATCGATAACTCCTAAACATATGCCTGATTGCCATAACTTTTAAGGAACAGATAGATATCATAAGCATGGAGGTGCCCGTACAAAAGTGGGCGGTATTCGAGAAGTGGGCGTGGCAATAATAGATCTCGCAATACTAGATACTACTGTATCTCGAATAATATTGACACTAGGGTACTGCAATTTAGTGTAGGGGTAGGCACAATTACTACAAATTACGGGCAAGAAAATAAGCGTAATTCGACAAATGGGCGTGGCAATATTATAAAAACAGTGTATCTCGATTAATATTGACACTAGGGCAGTTAATATTGACGCTGGGGTACTGAAATAAAGTGCAGGGGTAGGCACAATTATTGGAAATAACGCTCCAGAAAGTGGGCGCTTATTTAACAAAGGGGCGTGGCAATATTTGAAAAACACTATATCTCGAATAATATTGACACTAGGGTAATAAAACTCGTTACAAGAATGGGTATAATAATATCAAAACATGTGACATCTAATTTTCATTTAAGAGGCAGATATTTGAAATAACCAACAAATTTTCAGATTTTAATAGAACAAATTTTTTCGGAACAATTTTATTTATGTTGTTTATACACTTTTTTCGAAAATTTATCATATTCTCTAAAAAGGAAGATATGAAAATTTTTTTAAAAAAAAAAACAACCGACTACAAAATCACTACAAAGTAAAAAATAATTTTAAAAATACTTTTCCTTTTAATTTCTTGGTCCAACAACTCGGCCTTGCTTCTGATTAAAAGTCTGATTATATTAGCGCCAACCTTAAAAGCTTTTGTATTCATCAAGAAATTAATATATTTATGATAATAAAATAAATAAGAAAGAAATTAAAATAATAAGATTTCATATATAATAATATGTTTAAATAAATTATCAAATATGACCAAGAAATTAAAAGGAAAAGTATTTTTAAAATTATTTTTTACTTTGTAGTGATTTTGTAGTCGGTTGCTTTTTTTTTTTTTAAATTTTAATGGATTATTGATTTAAATTAAATTGAATAAAAATAAATACGCTAAGATCAGCTGAGTTGTTTGGGTAGTGAATAATTAAAAAAGGGTTTTCTTTAGAGGTATATAAGAGGATTAAGCTCAATAATAATTTGATGGTATTTATGACTTAAGCTATTCGCTCGAAAACTAACATTAAAAAAAAACATAGGTGCGTCACTGAACACACGAGAGAACGAAGCCTTTTCACAGTTACATAGATTTGATAGCTTAAATGTTTATCTATTTAATAAATTTTCTTTTAAAATTTAAAGTTTAAAACAACATAAAGTAAATTAAAAAAACACACGTTAATGATCACACCTGTATATTTTATTTCATTATGCCGACTCTGTGTTGTTTTCTTATTTTAGAAATGATGTTTATTTTTTGCGTGCGTCCATCACAACAGGAAAATTTAATATCAAATTATTAAAAAAACATTTATTCACCCGCCGTGAGGATCGAACTCGTACCCACTGATTAAGAGTTCATTCCACCAAACAGCCGAGTTGTTGGTTCAATATTAAGTAAAACAAAAGCAATGTTGCTGCATAGCAGCATTATCTATTAATAAAGGGCGGTTAAATTTTAAGGGCCGATGTTGTGTTTGTATAAAACACAAATTATTTAGAAAATTATTGTCATTTCTTTTTATTATGATAATATTGGTATGGTTCAATTATGTATGTAACAAAATGATCTCCATCCGATGGTCCAACTTTTCGATGACGCTCAGGCATATGTGAGGTTCTATGCCGTTAATGTGCCGTTAATGTGTTTAGCTCTTGAATTGTTGCTGGCTTATCGACGTACACCTTTTCTTTCAAATAACCCCAAAGAAAGAAGTTCAACGGTGTCAAACCACATGATCTTGGCGGCCAATTGACATCGCCACCACGTGAGGCAACACGGCCATTGAATTTGTCTCGCAAAAGAGCCATTGTTTCGTTAGCTGTGTGGCAAGTGGAACCGTCCTTTTGAAACGACATATCGTCCACATTCCAATATGTTCCAATTCGGGCTATAAAAAGTTCGTCATAAAAAGCTGACCGGCCTCATTTTTGAAAAAAAAACCCGGCCAGCCCATAAACCGCACCAAACAGTCACTCTTTGTGGGTCCATTAGTTTTCGACAATCACTCTTGGATTATCATTCACCCAAATGCGGCAATTCTGCTTATTGACGAATCCACTGAGGTGAAAATGTCTCATGCCTCAGCACTGAAGATGATATTCTTCGAAAATTGATCATCCACTGTTGCCATTTCTTGCCACTATTCTGACCATTGACGACGCTTGAAATGGTCAAGAGGCAATGGTTAGTTCTTGAGTCAATTGCACCTCGTAAGCGTGTAAATGCAAGTCTTATGCATAATGTTCAACAACGACGAGCGTGAGAGGTGCAATTGTTGGGTACAACGATGAGTTGAGGTGGGCGGCTCTTCAGCCATTCTATCGCGAACAGCAGCAATATTTTCTGCAGTAGAAGCTGCACGAGCATGCACTGGTGTTTTCACATCTCCTACAGACCCGGTTTGCTCAAATTTTTGCACGATTTTTCCGATTGTACGCACATTTGGACGATTAAATTGACCGAAAAAATCACGAAGTGCACGATATGCATTTTGATGTGAACGCCCATTTTCATAATAAGCCTGAATAACTTTAACGCATAGCTCGATTGTGTATCTTTCGTGATACACGTGAGGCAACATGGTTCAAATTGAGTTAGTCTGAAATTGTCAAATGTCAAATGAAATGCAGAAAAAACTTGACGTTTAGGTGTGGTGCACATTCAACATCGGCCCTTAAAATTTAACCACCTATTATATGTTTGGTTTCAAAAGCAAAATATTCAGAAGGAACCACCTTATGATTAAGAACTTTCCTTCAAAAGCACGCAAGGCTGGTTACTGCAACCATCGCAGCATGTGTGGCAAAATTTGTGAAAATATCGCTTTCAGGTTACATGTCCAGCTTTGTTTTGGTCGCAGCGTGTATGGGCCGTATAAGAAGATATTAGTTGTGTCCAACATTAATATAGTTGCCTTAGCTAAAAAACTAACGTTTACATTAATATGCTTGTGAAAAAATAGAATTATATGCTTAGACCCAATAAAAATATATTTGCATCACTGTTAAACTCAAAAAGAACAGAAATCTGCATATTTAAAACAAACAGAACTCCTTTCTTTTATGTGTTTCGTCTAGACATACATATATCTGTTTCCTTTGCACTTGCACGAAAAATAGCGGAAATCTTGTTGCTTTATGCACTTGCTTTAAACAGTTAAATTTTCAGTTTCAAGTGCACCAAACGTGTTGAAAAGTTTAGCTCTTGTGAAAAGTGTTTCTGAAAATGGTTGTTTAAATTAAAAGTGTTTGTTTTTAATATTACTAATAAAATAAAAAACAAAATAAAAGAAAAATAAGGTGGTTCAGCAGTAAAAATAGGTGAGTTTTGAAGCAACTTGGCTGATAAGGCGGTGTGTGTTTATAAAGTGTGCATATAAAAGTTATTGTAATGTCGGATAAACATAATATGGTTACTTCTCAACATAATTAAATCCGAGAAAAACTTATTTACTGTTTTCCAAACATATTTTGTTTGGTTTAAACTAACAAATACTTTTAAGCAAATATTTTGTAATCACAGTGAAAAACTTTTGGCACTTCTTTTGCTAAAATATGGTTCCAAGTAAATATAGTGTAATCATCGGTAAATATATTATATTGAAAATAATTGCTTGACTGCAGTTAAATTATGTATTCTCAAATTAATATATATATATGTCTGTGAATATTAATTGTTATTCTTGACTAAATTATATTTCCAAGCAAACAAATGGTAATAGACTAAAAGTGTTCTCAGTTCCTTTTATATTTACAATATATTTATATGAAAACATATTTTCTTTAAAACTAAAATAATTATGTTGTTTTTAAATTCAAACAACAAGTCCTAAGGTACAATTAAATAATGTTAAGATGCAAATATATATATAAAGAAAAATTTCATTAATTATTCATATTATATGTGGAACGAATTATTATTGCTTGTTTCCAAGAAACATGCAGAAACATATTATACTTCCTGCAAAGTATGTTTGGGAAGGCCTACTATTTTTCAGCGTGTAGGCTTTGATATGTAATAAAGACCATCACTGTGATATTTGGCAAAATTGGATGATAACCACGCCTACCTCCCATACAAATCGGCTTTATTTTAAACCTAAAATCTCAAAAAATCTTCAAAAATAAAAGATATGTCTTAAAATTTTTCACATAAGCTTTGATATTTAATATAAACCATCTCTATGATACATGGCAAAATCGGATGAAAACCACACCCACTTCCCGCACAAAGTGGGTTTATTTTAAACGTAAAATCTCTTAAAAGTCCACAAAAATCAAAGAAATGTCTTGAAATTTTGCACATTAATTTGATATGTAATATGAATCATCTCTATGATATTTGGCAAAATCGGATCAAAACCACACCTACCTCCCATACAAAGTGACGTCATCAAAATAGGAAAACTTTCGTTAATATATAAAACTGAATGGCATCGTGTATGTCGTGGCTAAAGACTTCGAATATACTTCAATATGGCCGCAGGGGGGTATTTTAGCTTCGGTACCCTGCCGAAGCTCCATCCCTACTAGTTTTTTTTTTTATTTTGTATGAAAGCGGAAAAATGGGCAAATACGGAGAATAAGGACTCAATTTAAAGATCTGGAAAAAAATACAGAGTAGATTTTTTTTTTTGACACTTGGATCAAATCATATAACGACCACCCTAATATACATATTATGAGGCGAATTTTCACGAAGCTTGAAGGTCTCTATCTTCCAAACGAAGCAAATATGAAGCTTAGAATTTAAACTGCAATATATTGCTTACGTTCTTTATTGTGAATTATTTTTAAATTTTTTAACCCATGCTCACCAGAAATATTTGACCCCAAGGTCAGCAAAATTCAGCAAATTTCTCAAAATTTAAATTTTTAAGAAACTGTAAGCAAAACAGTTGATAAGCCAGAATGTTAAAAGACTTTTGCCCGTATTCATAAACGTTGACTAACAGTTGCCTACATTTTTTATATGGAAAAATGTATGGAAAAAATTTAGTCAACTGTTAGTCAACGTTTATGAATACGGGCATTTATGTTTGAATAACAACTTAAAATGTACTCTAGAAAAAAGTTTGTGACTGCAACTCACTGCTTTCTATAAAACAAAATTCCTAATGTTACAAAATATGACGTTTTAAACAAAAAAATAATTTTTTTAATATGAGGAAATTACTTCATAAGCATTTTTTATGTGTCAAATTTAAGGCAAAAATATGTTTATAATATAAATTTTAATTCATCATTCTATGTAAAATAGGAGCTGAGTAATATAAGTAACCACAAACGCCTATATCGCTATAGGCAGCTAAGAAAATATGGTCGCCATTTTGAAGTAGAACAAAATTAATTTTTTTCAAAGCAGTTCTGAGATCCAAATTCATTGGACTTTTTAATCACATTTAAAGAGAAGTTTTAATAAAAAAAATATCAACTTTTTTAAAAATGGTCGAGCAACCAACTTTCGTTTTCTTTGAAATCCCTTCATATGGACTCACTCTAGTATATAAGTTCCATTAGAGAAGCATTTAAATAATATTAAGCAAAGCATTAAACTGAACGTTAAAGCATGCATAAATCTTAATTTTAGTTTTTTTTCTGGCAAAATTTTATGGTTTTACAAAACCTGGCAATGTCTCCTTACAATTCAAATAACTATAAATGTGCCTTAAAAAATAATGAAATGGCAGACTACTTGCTGCTTTAATCTCAACCATTGAAAACATTATTTACAATTTGATGTCATTTTTCATTACATAATAATGTATCTAAAAGCAATTGCTACATTTTATTCGATGTCATGCCAACATACTACCAAAAGGTATTTTTAAGCAAAAAAAAAAACATGAATTCAGCTTATTGCTTACAACTTGGACCAATATATAAACTGTAGAGAATTATACAATACAAACTTAAGAGCATTGACAGTATTATTTTAAAAAAATAATCCTTGGCCTTCTGAATGAAACAAACTCGTTGCAAAAGTTATTACGAAAAGTGATCGTTCAGCTACTCATAAGTTTCATGTGAAGATATACGTCAGGGCCGTAGCTAGAGAAATTTTGCTTCTAGAAATAACAAATTTTTTTCAAAATTAGAAAACGGTAAAATAATGCTAAAAATAACAATTTTTAGAGAGGGAGGGGGGTTTTGTTTTTAATTTTTTTCTAAAATTATTTTAAGATGTGAATTTGGATAATTTTAAAAATATAAAAAAAAAAATTTTTTTTAAATAATTTCGACCATACATTTTGCATCGAAAAGACAAATTATTGATAAATATGCTTTCCCGAACGTCAACAAAACTTTTTCTATGATTTTACGATGAGTTTAATAGACATACTTTTTGTTGAACGATCATAAAAATACCCCCCACCCCCTCCTTAAAGTTTCCTTTTTTATTATTAATTTAATGTTTTCTAATTTTAAAAAAAATTTGCTAGTCCTGCGACCAATATTTCGCTAGCTACGACCCTGATATACGTCGAATTTTTTGCACAATAATTAAAAATTGTTTTTATAATAAAACTTTCTAAAAGCCTTATAAATATCCTTTCAGAAAAATATATATCTTAAAAACTGAAATTTTCTTTCATTTCTTTCGCCGCAAGCAAGAAATGTTGTGTATCGAGCAGGAACACTCCATTAAAGTTGCTGTAAAAAATATAAATATTCCGCGCTTTTGGATATAAATCAAAAACTTTCGAAAGAGATGTGTCCAAAAAACGATTACAATTAACAATGCATGAAAGGTATTCCATATCAAGCAGTGGTTGGAAGCATCACTTACGATTTTCATGTTAGTCGGCCTGACTTATCTTTTTCCGTAGGAATAATATTCATATTAAATAACAAGCCTGGGAGCGAACACCGTAAAAAAAGCGAGTATTGAGGTACATGAACGGTACTAGGAACTGTAACCTCATGCATAAGCACGACTCTCAAAGTCATTTGAAAGTCTTTTTAGAACCAGAATGAGAGAGTGATATAGATGAAAAGGAATCAGCGACTGGTTAAGTTTTTATGTTTGAAATTAGAGTACCATGGAACTCAAGAAAACAGCCACTGCGACACTTTAAACTCCCACAGTCCTATTATTTTGATTTGTTTCATCGGTCGGCGGAGTTTGCATTCGATTTTTCAAATTTTTTTTCAATAAAAATTTGTTTATTGTAAATAAATGAAACCTTGATCAAATTCAAGCCAATTCCTTTAATTGGGGTTTCATAGAAGACAAAATTAACCCAAAATGCCAAAGAACATCATTTTACTTCGTTAGTCGATTTAGCCCAACTTAACAGAATTGATTGAAAGAAGAGAAAAAGAATTTGGAATTTTAAGAAAAGCTTGTTTTTGCTGCATTGTTAAAAATATATTTGTGCCCTTTGGTCAAATCTGTGATTGACTGGAATTGAATTTCATACCGAAATACTTTGTCATAACTGTGAATGACAATCAAACAAAGTCGCCTTCAAGTCTATTCGCCCACATTGTGCATAATAGTTGTTACAGAGGTAATCATTCAGCATTGTCCGACATCAAATTTTTCTAAATATAAACCGATTGTCTGTAGCAACAGAAAAACAGGGTCATCAAAACGAATGATGACGGTCTAGCATTTGTTGTGGTACATCTTTTTTTTTCTGCCTCATATTTGGTCAGTATTGCCAAAATAATATTGCTGGAAAATAAATTCTAAGAATCATAAATCTCTAACAAGCAACAAGGAACGCAAGAGCGGTCAACAATTTTGATTTATGGCTAAATGCATTCATTCAATAAAAATTCACTGACTTAGAAAAATTGTATAAGCGAACATTTAAGTTCTAAGAAAAAGGACCAAGAAAACCAATTCATTTTGTCAATAATAAACAATAATTTTATTTATGTATTATTAGTCTTTTAACGAATTTTGTTAATTCCCTTAAAATATAATATTATCTTGTAACTCAAAAATTATTTTATAGAACAGTTTTATTTAATGCAACAACTTTTTAAAATCTTTCATAAGAAGTTTATAACTAAAAATCTCTTCTCTCACCCACATCATCTCCTTATAATCTTTGTTGCTACATCTCTTTGAAATTCATCTATCCTGCCATTCCAGATAGCTATAAAACCGTGTGCGTCATTAATAAATAAGTCTTTGTATTGCTGTTGTTGTAGTTGTTGTATCACAGGTGTCTTACAATGCTTTGTAAACCGCAGCCGCAACAATTCACTGAAAGCATAGCGAAAGACTCATGTAAACAACAACAGCTGCAAATGAAGCTTCTTGGCAAAAGCAAGGACTTGAAAATAAATTGAAGCAATGACTTTAGAAGAACTCGAAGAAAGCAACAGCAGCAGAAGTAACATTGCTGAGGAAAGGGAAGGATGTGAATGTTGTTGCGGCAAGCTCTGTTGCTGACATAGCAAGCTGCAGCAACAACATCAACAGCGCTTAATAAGGAAATCGAGGCATCGAACCGTGGAGTGTTATTTTGTTATCCTTTGTATCCTTTGTACTTAAAATGCAATTGTGGCTAGACAACATAAAATTGGCTGTCGCTGCAAAAGAAACGACAGCAGCAGTAGTAGCAATAGAAACAGCAACAGAGCGCATAAAAGCAGCAACATATGTTGGCGTTATATTGAGTGCATCGATGTGAATTAATGTTGCGTACATATGTATGTATTTCGAATTGTTATCAGTTTGTTGACTAAATTTTATTGTGTTCTTTACTTGAAGAATATAACAATGAATAAATGAAGAACGAATGAAAAATTGAGAAAATTTGGTACCAATTAAATTAAAAGCACTTCGGGTATCTTCAGTTGTATTAATGTTAATGCGATAAAGTTCGCATCAACTTTTGTACATATTCAGCTTTATAAGTTGAGGTTATTTAGCCTGAACTTTATTATTTATTATTTATTTATTATTTTCAGGTTTCAAGCCCGGAGCATCCACTTGTAGAGACGGAAATGGAGATCTGAATACGGATACACAGTGTGTGCTGAGATTGTGGAGACAGCACTTCTCCAATTTACTTAATGGCGACGACTCCAGCAATGCCGCCCATGGAGAGCGCAGTTCAGTGCCATCAATCAACAATGACAGAGTGGAAGTACCACCATCTAGCCATGTAGAGGTTCGAGTTGCTATCCAACGACTCAAAAACAATAAAGCAGCGGGTGCTGACGGCCTGTCAGCTGAATTGTTTAAAACCGGCGGCGATAATCAGCAAAATATGGCTAGCGGAAAGCATGCCCGACGATTGGAATCTCAGCGTAATTTGCCCTATACATAAGAAAGGAGACCCAACAATCTGCGCCAGCTATCGAGGTATCAGTCTTATTTCCATCGCATGTAAGGTGCTCTCAAGCTTACTGTGTGAAAGATTAAAGCCGATTACAAAAACAATGATTGGACCTTATCAGCCTGGCTTTCGACGTGGAAAGTCCACCAAAGACCAGATTTTCACGCTACGACAATTCCTGAAGAAAACCCATGGAAATCAAATTGACACACACCATCTCTTTGTCGATTTTAAAGCTGCGTTCGATAGCCCGAGAAGGGATTGCCTATACGCAACAATGTCTGAGTTCGGTATACCTGCAAAGATGATTAGAATTTGCAGAAGGACGTTGAGCAACACATGCAGCTCCGTCAAGGTAGGAAATGACCTCTCCGAATCCTTCAATACCGAAAGAGTTTTCAGGCAAGGCGATTCACTGTCGTGCGATCTCTTTAACATCATCATGGAGGGGATCATGGAGGGCACCATTTTCTACAAAGGTGTCCAGCTCCTTGCGTACGCTGATGATATTGATATTGTCGGCAGAACCAAGAGAGATGTTACCGCTGCTTTCACCGCTATCGAAAAGGAATCAGCCAAAGTGGGTTTGACGATAAATGAGGGTAAAACAAAGTATATGCTGTCTACAAACAAGGGAGCGCGGCGTTTAGACTCCCACGTTTCTTCCGGCAGCTATAACTTTGAAGTAGTCAAGGAGTTCGTTTACCTTGGCACCGCCATTAATACCAAAAACGAAATCAGCCTGGAGATAAAGCGAAGAACAATAATTGCTAATAGGTGCTACTACGGGCCCAGTAAGCAACTAAGTTCCAGAGCCCTCTCTCGATCGACAAAACTAACACTCTACAAGGCGCTCAACAAGGTTCTACCTGTGCTTCTTTATGGCGCTGAGGCATGGGTAGTTTCGCAAACTGACGCAGCCGCTCTGGGGGTGTTCGAGAGAAAAGTTCTTCAAAAATGTTCGGTCCTGTTCGAGTTATCGCATCTGAATGAACCACGAGCTGTATGATATATGTATATGTTGTTCGGCGTATAACTGTACAGCTACTACGCTGGCTGGGGCATGTCCATCGTAAGGACGACGAAGCTCCAGCGAAAAAGGTGCTCGAGACGAGGGTCGCTGGTCAACGACGACGAGGGAGACCATGCCTCCGATGGATGGACCAGGCTGAGGAAGCCCTAACCGCACTTGGTGTATCCGATTGGAGAAGGCGTGCGCAAAGCAGAGACGCCTGGCGGTTACGACCACCTAAGTAAGTAAGTAAGAATTTCACAGGTCACTGTTTGCTCAGATACCATTTTAAAAAGATGGGACTATCTAATTCAGATGTCTGCAGACTCAGCGAGAAGGAGGAGGAAACTCCAGAGCATATTCTATGTGAATGTCCGGGACACCAAGCCAGAAACAGGGATGAAATTCATGAAAAGCCTAAATCTGGAAAGCTAAAGAAAGGACATGCACAATAGAACCTATGGGTCGCGGTGCGCATCGCGCACAACAACAACATCGCGGAGCTCTAATGAAGTCAGTACATGTTGTTAAAAGAAATATAGTGATAAGGCAAGAACTTTGAAGAGGTTGAAAGTACAAGCATTACTTATAAGATTTTGAAATATCTTTATATATATCAATAATAATAATTATGCATAAATGAGCGAAGAGGTTTAGATGAATGTTATGAAGAGGAGGTGTGGTAAATTTTATATACTCATTATAATGAATTGAATAGTTACAATCTTTTTATGATTTCATTCTAAATACATCGGAATGTGAAACGGCTTGTTATTCAATTTTGTTGTAAAAAGTTTAAAAAAGAAGTTCTACTTTTATTATGTAAACAAAAAACTAAATAGCATTAATGCCATTCTTATGACATTTAAATTAAGCAACGCTTATTACACACATTGCCTTTAAATAAATATATTACACAATTTTATTTAACATTCACATGAATTTGAAGTTTTTTACTAAAAAAAAAAAATAAAATTGTATCGACATTAATGTGCACGTGAATCAATTTAAAATTTATTGAAAAATTCTTTCAAGCATTAAATTAGAAAATGATTAACACAAAAATGATTATGAATTATTCTATGGGCCCTTATAGAAAAAAAATAGATTAATTAATGATAAAACGCGATCATTTGAATACTCATGAGTCATTACAAATACGCGGTTAAAAAGTTAAACAAAAAATATGCTTATGCAATTGGTTTCAATTGCATTTAAGCAAAAAAGTACTGCCAATCAAATGTTTATTAATTAAAGCTGCATTTTTTTTTGTCACACAACATGACGTGTGAGTAATTTAATAGAAATTTAGTTAATGTTGTGGTTTTTGCTAAAGTCAAAAATTATTTATCAAATAATTTGAAATGTGCATTTATTAATATTGTTTGCAATTCCAAATAAATTAATTCCCTTTGTTAACTGCTGTGCTCTTATTTAAATAGAAAAGTCAATTCAAATTTAATCCTCTGTTTTACTGTTTTTAATTGAGTTGGTTATGTTTAGTTTTTAAAATTTATTTTTTTTTTATGAATAAGTTAGTTTAAGTAACTTATTCAAAAAGTGTTTTTACACAAAATATTTCACTACTTTGCAATTTAATTAAAGCTTAGTCTATTTATTGAAGTTAACTTTTAAATGAGCTACGTAACAATTTGGTTGTCTTATAAAGTGCATCCACAACAATTATTGAGACCTTAAAAGATAGCTGAAAGCCCTCCAAATTGTTGCCATAAAATTAATGAATATTATAATAGTACAAAGTAACAAAGTAATCAAACGAAAACATGTTGCATACCTTTCGGCTGACAAAAATTACAAAATAAATAGCTAACAAGCACTTTGATAAATGTAAGCTTCTGCGTAACATCGTAAATAAATGGCAATTTTAAAGCATACTTGCAGGCGCTGCTGCTGCTGCTATGTGAACCATTAATAAAATGCGTAACTTTTTATTGCATGTTTTTAGGTTTAGATTTTAATTTTAAAATAAAAATGTTGCCATGCCAAATGATATTGTGGACAATAAAATAATAATAAAACAAAAATAAGACGTGTCAACAAAATTGGAATAGCCTAAAAGCATGACACACAAACTTGTTGTGTGACGAAGGATGGGTCGTTGCTGTTGCTCAATTTAACTAGGGCACTCATAAATGTGGTACACCCAGAGAGAGAGGGAGAGAGAGGGAGAGAGAGAGAGAGTAAGAGTAAGAATAAAAGAGTGAGAGAAGCGCATCAACAGTAAATCGAGGCGCAACGTGCGAGACACGGCAAAGTGCGAACAGCATGATACGAGCAAGTGTGAAACACAAGTCGTAAAAATTTTTAATTCATTTTTGAAATTTTACAATCTCTCATTTTCACTTGTTTTCTTGCCATCGCCTTCGCCTGTGCTGAGCCGCAAATGGTGACCATCATGCGGCGCACCATAAAAACTTTCCAAGCTATGCATACACATCGAAACCAATACTTCAGCACACACAAGCACACACACACACACACTCAAGCAGAAAACCCAACTCATAGCAAACAGCCAGCTGCAAATTATATATAATTTTCTTTATGCTGAAAATTGCTATTTTATATTCTTTGCACTTATCTTGCTGTCCACCTAAAAGTATGTTTGTTTTTTGTTTTGTGTTTCTGTTTTTGTCTATGTGTTGTGTGCAAACATAAATTAGTAACATGCATTCAGGCTAAGCTCAAATTGAATTGCTTTTGCTTTGCTTTTAGGCAAATTAGCAATTATTTTACTTTGTTTCATTGAACTCAACGGCTAAGTGCTATATGGCTGCGCCCAAAAGTGGGCAGCACAAATTGCTAAGGCAATTATTTTTATTTTGCATTTCACTTTTAAGTAATCATCATTAAATTGCCTAATCATTGATTTGTCATAATATTTTTGTACCATCAACCATTGCATAATTGAAAAACTTAACGTCAATTACAGACACTAATTTTATTTACAGCAGCATTAAGCTTTTAATTTTTTGTAGCATAAGTAATCAATATAAATATTTTTCACATGCATGTTACATGATTTAAGGTGCAATAAAGATTAAATGCTATTGTAAATGCCGCTGTAGTAAATGTCCCAGTAGGCATTGGCAGGCCTTGGAAGGGCTACTAGCATGTCTAAAAATGAATGTCGGAGGTCTACCCTACTTATATCCAAGCCCATATACTTTCTTTTATAAAATGGCCAAATTTTCCAGGCCTTTCACTCTCCTTGCTTTAAAGAGGCCTGCTATAAGCACTCCTTTAGAATCTCTTCCTCCTTTGTTAACCAAAACAATTAAAAAAATAAATTTTTTTTTTTTTTCTTTTTATGTATACCTATTTATTCTGTGATTTTATTTTATTTAACATATTTTTGTCAGAAAAGAATATTTTTAAGTCATGACGTTGATTATTATTCAGTATTTTTAAACTAATGTATATTTTAACTTTTAACGAAAAAGTAACCCTGAAATATCAGCAGAACCAGTTTTTGTAGGAAAAATATAAGCTTCAGCTTCATTTCCTATTGGGTTCTCTCGTAAACCACACCACCAACAAACAATTCAGCTGCATATATATTAAGCAACTTTTTTATGGCATACTTTCGGGCAGTTGTAGTATTTAACTTTCAAGCAGTATTTTAACATGGCTTTAAAGTAATTTTCATTTGATGTTCTTTAGCTGCGTTTTTGCTTGTGTGCGTGTGTGTGTGCTTGTTGATGGCTGTTTATATACCGTGTAGGAAAATCAACTAATTTAAAAGTAGTTGATAAAGTAGTTTTTTGTCAACCACAACTAGTTGAAATTCTGACTTTTTCCCATAGAACGAACTAACTTATTTTGTATGGTGATGTCCGCTAAATAAGTCAATTGACTTTCGTCTGCATATATTTTTAACTACTTGTTAAATTAGTTATATTTAAATTATTTTTTAATGACTTTAAACCAACCAATTGAAAACTATTACTGATGGCCTAAAGTTAATAGTTGATGAAATAACATGGTTAAATATATATAAACTTGTAATCTTATAAAAAATTGCAATTAAAACATGTCAAAATCAGAGTAGTTGCCGCCTTAATATAGTTCAAAGTAGTTTATCAATCACTTGTTTTTAAGTAGTATTTCAATTATTTCATATATAATGCAAATAAAACTATTTACAATTGAAGTGAATGCCGCCTTAATATAATTCAAAGTAGTTCATATACTGGTTTATTTAAATTAGTTTTTTAACTAGTTGTTTTTAAAAATAAGTTAGTTTGTTCGTATAGGGTAGTGCTAGGTGCAACAATACAAAAAAGATTCCATAAAGTAATCAATTTGTTTGCATAACTTTTCTTATTTTTCAGCTTCAGTAACAAAGTGCTGCACTCTATTTTAATTTGACTATTTGTTTTGTGTATGTGGTTTGCATATTTGTGTGTGTGTGTGTGTGCAAGTAAAGCTATAAATGTTATTGCTTGTTGCATATTGCCAGTAAAGCTTGCTAGTTAACTATTTTTATACATATTGTTGCTACAAAAGCATAATAAAAACCAGTTTTTAATAATATAAAGAGAGGTGACAAAATTAAATATAAAACTAAAATTAAACACTTTTCATCTTAAATTATATTACTATATTATAAAAAATTACATTTATAAATTTTGTTAAAAATTCAGGTATAACAAGTATCGAGTCAAGTCTGTCTTAGTTTGAAAATGTAATAAGTCCGAACACCGCAATTTTAATTATTTATATATAGCTAGAATTTTTTATTGTGAGCATTTGAAAAATTTATGGATTAAAATTAATGTTCTAAATTTTTTTTTTTTAAAATTTTAAAATTCAAGGGTGCAAAGAGTCAACCAACCTGTTGAACCAAAAATAATGCGCAATTAATATGAAAAAATACATAACTAAATAAATGCCTTAATATATCCATATTTAAATAGATACATGGGTAAAATTTAAGAACTATGGATATGACAAAAATATTAAAATTTTCTCAAATTTAATATCGCTTAACTTAAAACATGGCCGCCGTTATATGTCTGATTCCTATTCGATAGCGGCGAAAGCATCGGTAACATCTCTCTTTGTTCTGCCGACAATATCAATATCATCAGCGTACGCAAGGAGCTGGACACCTTGTAAAAAATGGGCCTTCGTACGATCCGCTCCATGATGATGTTGAAGAGATCGCAAGACAGTGGATCGACTTGCCTGAAACCTCTTTCGGAATTGAAGGTTTCGGAGAGGTCATTTCCTACCTTGACGGAGCTGCGTGTGTTGCTCAACGTCATTCTGCAAAGTCTAATCAACTTTGCAGGTATACAAAACTCAGAAATCGTTGCGTATAGGCAATCCCTTCTCGGGCTATCGAACGCAGCTTTAAAATCGACAAAGAGATGGTGTGTGTCAATTTTATTTTCGTGCGTTTTCTCCACGAATTGTCGTAGCGTGAAAGTCTGGTCTATGGTGGACTTTCCAGGTCAATAGCCACACTGATAAGGTCCAATCAGTGATTTTGTAATCGCTCTTAATCTTTCACTCAGTAAACTTGAGAGAACCTTATATGCGATGGAAATAAGACTAATACCTCGATAGTTGGCGTAGATTGTTGGGTCTTCTTTCTTAAGTATAGGGCACAGTACGCTGAGGTTCCAATCGTCGGGCATGCTTCCGCTAGCCATATTTTGCTGATGAGCTGATGCATGCGCCCTATCAATTCATCGCCGCCGGTTTTATAGCAACTCGAACCTCTTCATGGCTAGGTGGTGGTACTCCCACTCCGTCATCATTGATTGGTTGCACTGAACTGTACTCTCCATTAGCGGCATTTGTGGAATCGTCATCTTTAAGTAGATTGGAGAAATGCTGTCTCCACAATCTCAGCGCACATTGCGTATCCGTAATCAGATCTCCATTTTCGTCTCTACAAGTGGATGCTCCGGGCTTGAAACCTTGAGTTAGACGCTTAACCTGTTGATAGAATTTTCGTGCACCCTTCTTGCGCTGGTATACCTCTAGTTCTTCACGCTCACGCTTTTCCTGCTCTCTTTTTTTTGCGTCTAAGAAGGCACCTCTCTTCCTTCTCTTCTCTCGGTAGTTTTCTCGCACGGCTCGCGTTGCAGCTGACTACAGCATTTTTCTATAAGCGGCGTTTTTTACTGCTGTCGCGATGGAGATCGTGCCATTGATTCCGAGGATGCGTGCGCCGGAAATCAATGACTTCTTCAGCAGCAGCGTGCATGGAGTGGGATTTATAAGCCCAAAGTCCGCCGACTTCATCGGGTTCAGAAGTTAGTTGGTTGAGCTTTACCGAAAGTTGAGCGGAATAGGACTCGGCCCG